>OY856186.1:90083046-90583046 GCA_963693315.1 Diogma glabrata
GCCCACAAACGGTTTTTGGAACAAATTATGCTTGCATCCAATCAAAATATATTAAATTGTACCTACCTAATTTTACCTGATTCTACCTATGTCAAAACTATTTAAAAGGTATATGATGTGATTGCCTTATAGCAAGGATATTCAAAAATATTTAGAAGACATAACCTTTAGAAAAGATAATACATAATAGAAATGCCTTTTAAATTGTGCTGTAACTTGTACGGTCTCAAAAATCATAAGCGGACATCAAAAAATGTGAAACTGGTCACACCAGCTGTTATTCAAAAAGCTGCGACCCCTAAATTTCACTTTGCGTGATGACCAGTTTATATGTGAAACATGTGGCACTTATATCTATAAAAACAAGGTAAATTTAATTTTTTTATTAAAATGAATAAAATTCATATGCAACTAAACATTTCTACAGCAGCTTTCATGTTCGGAAACTATCGATAGTGAAGATAATTTCTATAAATCAGGATGTTGAAAATGTTCCAACGAACGAAAATATTCAAATACCTCCAGCATCTTTAGATCCATCACCAGTTTCGGTTGATTTTATATCTCCACCAGTTCTTGAACTACTTAATGACACTTTAGAAGATATTAGCATTGTTCTTGGAAGGTTAGCCGAATCTCCTATCAAACAAAAACATATTACAACAGGAAGTTATAAAAAAATTGCAAGTGTCACATCGGCAATAAGTCAAAGAATATTTCAAGTAGATTCAGTTAAAGTGTTTATCACCAAACGAGGAATGTGAATATACATCATGGCTTATGAACCTTAAAAATGAATTTAAAGATGCCAGCTCTAAATCAAAACAAGTGTTTTTGTTGACAATTCTACCACGTAAATTTTGGTCAAATCAACGTATCCAGGATACTCAATGATAACGCAGAATGAGATAGAAGCTGCACAATAAAGTTCAATAAAGTTCAAGCCACAATCCACCCAATCGTTATTTACTACAAATCATGTAATGATAAACTAGAGGTCTTATCTTTTGTCATTATATCTGGTCATTTAATGCATAACACAGTTGCAGTTCATAAATACCAGGAAAGGTGTATTGAATTCATTGAAAAACAGCAAGAAATATATCCAAGTATCAAAAAAATTTTATATTTTACTGATGGTTCAGCAAATCAATTAAAAATAAGAAGAATTTCATAAATCTCTGCAAACATATGATGATTTTAAAATACCTGCAGAATGGCATTTCTTTGCAACTGCGCACGGAAAGGGTCCATCCGATGGGATTGAGGAACACTTAAAAGAGAAGCCCGGAGAACTTCGCTTAAAGGAGAAAAAATATCAACAGCAAGGGAATTATTGAATGGGCGGAAATTTGGTCGAAAAAAACCAACCACGTTATGAAGTTTTCATATGTGTCTTCAGGAGATATCGAATTACAGGAGCAATTTCTTTCGATGCGGTTTTCGGACATTAAAACCATAAGTGGAACTCAAGGATTCCATTGTTTTCAACCGGATAACACTACACCCGATAAAATAATTGCCAAAATGTTTTTTTTTTTCTGATAATCATAAATATTTCAATTTAAAGGCAAAAAGAATTATATAAATTAATTTTTTAATGTATTAATTTATATAATATTGATTAAATTATAATGTTTATAGAAAAAAATTTTTTTAATTTTTTTTCTAATGATAGTGTTGGTGATGTTGAAATTATAAACAAAATCTTCGATCATTGGATCTCCTATTCTTATTCTGAACTGCTTTCTCAATCAGAAATACACAGAAAATGGGTCAAATTTATTGCAGGTGTTAAAATATGAATGTTTAATTTATTAGATCCACATTTAGTACAGGATTATTAACTTAATAAAAAACACATGTGAATTTTTCAAATAACAAACTTTAAAAAATCGTAAGAAAAAATCCATATTGAATTGCTGACTTTTTATTTCTCAATTTCATAGCTGCATATGTTTACTTTAAAATTTGTGAAAAACAAAAAAAAAAAAAAGCTACTTTTTGAGATATGAGCTTTGAAGTAAACCAAGGTTTTACGCGCCGCCTAGCGGAAAAGAGAAAAGTTATTAATTTTAAACTTACTTATTTCAATTATTCAATTATTTTCCTTTTTACTTGCAAAAATATACGTAAGTCGGATGAAATTTGTGGCACCTATTCACAAAACATTGCCACCATTACCAAAACTACGTGAAAAAGCCTCAAAATTCAACCGCGCATAACTCCGATTCAGAGTACTCAAAAAATAAAAGCAGAAATCACTTTTTTCCTTTCGTCAATACCAACAATATTTCAAAATTTCAGATTTTTTAAAAATCAAAAATTTAAAAATGTACGTTTTCAAAATAATAGCCCAATTATAAAAACATTTTGCACACACATAAGAAAATAAAAAAGAAAAAACGATAGATGTAAATTTGATATAAAAAATATGTATATGATCAACTTTAATTCAGTCAGTATACGATTATATGTCTGGATATCATTAATATTAAACATTTTGAATTTTAATAAAATTTTTAATATGTTGTGTTTTAAAAAATTACTGTGTGTTCAGAATGTTTGTTAAAGTTTGTTTTAAAAGTTTTTTTGAAGTTTTTTAAAACTCTAGTAGTCAAATGACAAAAATATAAAAAATAAAAATTGTTATAAGAATGGTGGAGGAGCTACACACAAAAATTAATCATTTAATTGTAAGTTAAACAATTGTATATTATTTTTAATATTTTTATTTATTCTTTGGTTCATAATTTTGAACAGTTTTATTTTATTTTTATTTTTGATATATATTTACAATTTCAATAGCATATTACTTCGGTCTGAAAGTCCTAAGTATTACATTCATGAGCTCAAAATGAAATTCTTACCCCCACTTTTTTTTGGCATTTCTCGACGTTTTAGGACCTACTGATTCAAAAAAAGCAAAAAAAAATGTATGTCTGTCTGTCGGCCGGCCATTATTACCTACGCTGCAGGGAAACCGCTGGAGGGATTTTAAAAATTTTTTCCAAAAATAGGTATACTTATATAGGTATGTTCGATAACTGTACCGGAAGTGTGTCAAAAAAATCATTATGTGCGTCAAAAATAGCAAATTTTCATATTTTTGGCTTAAAAACGTTCATTTTAAGTGATTATGAGTAGGAACATTGAATTTGGAGAAATCATGACGGTAGGAATTAGTATGTGAGATCAAAAACTAGATTATTGCATTATAAGTTTGTCAAAAAAATGTTGTCAAGTGTGTCAAAAGAAAGATTTTTATTTATTTTTTTACCCCAATTTTTTGGAAAAAAATTAAATTGTTTGTTTGAAATGAATTTGATTATTATTATTGAGAATTATGGCATTATAAGTTATAGAACGTGGCTGTCAACCTTGAATATTTCCAAAACTGAGGCAGATAGATCTTTATGCAAGAAATGTGCATGGAACAAAATGAATTCCAATACGATGGATTATACTACAAATTATCACAAGGAACGTGCATGGGTAACCCATTATCCTGCTTTATCTCTAATGCATTCATCGGACATTTGGAAACCAGTCTAAATAGCCAACACAAATTACCAAAAACATGGCACCGCTACGTTGACGATATTTTTACTATAATGAAAATCCAAGATGTGCAACCTCTGTTAGACATCCTAAACGAGCAATATAATAGTATAAAATTCACTGTGGAAATTGAGCAGCAGAATGACTGTCTCCCATTCTTAGATCTAAAAATAAAAAAGAACAATGGAAAGATCGATGTCAGCATATATAGGAAACCAACAACAAACAGAAAGGTTTATAACAAGCGACTCATACTGCTCATTTCAGACAAAAATGGCAGCGTTTCGAAGCATGATAAACAGAATGTGCACACTGCCACTATCAGTAAAAAATTATATGGATGAAATAGAATACATTCGAAAAGTTGCTGATATAAATGGATACGATAGCGATATCATTGATTCAATGGTAAGAAAACGATGCGACGAATCGAGAGACAAAATAAAACCACCTTAAATAACAATGAATCAAACGATAGTAATAATAAAAAAACGTATAAGCTTTACCTACCAACCACCCATAACTAATAAATTGAAAAGCGTGTTTAAAAAACATAGTTCTGAGATAGTGTTTAAAAATAAAAACAAGTTATGCAATCAACTGAGGCAATACAAAGGATAGTATTCCGGCATCACAAAAATCTGGTGTATACAAAATCAAATGTAGTTGCCCAAAAAGTTTTATATTGGACAGACAAAGAGAAACAGAGGTACTCGCTATAAAGAACATATATCGCATATTAAATTCAATAGGCCAGAGAAATCATCCGTTGCATCCCATGCAATAAACAACAGAAATTGTACGATCGGTGAGATTGAACTTATTAAACACATCCAGAACCCAATAGAATTAGATGGCTGGGAAAGTTTGTACATACAGAAAAATAGAAATAAGATAATGAACACAGACGAAGAACCAATACCTCCCGTTTATTTAAAATTTAGAGATAATTTTTAATTTATAATTTTAAAGAAATTTTATAATTTTTTATTATTTTTTTTACCTTGTTGTTTTGTTTTTATTTATTTTTCGTAATTTTGTTTTACCTCTGTTTTTGGTTTATTTTAACTTTATTTTAATCTATTTATGTTTGTAGTTGTTTACATAATTTATAATGCAAAGTTCAATTAATTATATTAATTGTATATCTATCTCTAGTCTTAACTCTTGACGCATACATATTTGTATTAAACTTATGTATAAATTATTTCTCTTTCTATACCCGGGAAAAAATATAGAGATCTGAAGAGATCTTATCAGATCTGCGTTAGTAGATCTGCGTAGATCTGCATTTTGGAACATATCTACACCGATCTGCGCAGATCTCCTTAGATCAAAACAGATCTGTATAGATATGTTCCAAAATGCAGATCTTCTTGGATTCTACGCAGATCTTCTTTGATACATTTAGATCTGCTTTGATCTATCAAGATCTTATTTGATCTAACAAGATCCCATTTATTAAAAATAAACTTTAAAAACAAATAGAACCGACTTCAGAAAAAACAAAGGAGGCACAAAGAAGTGGAAAATAACTCAATTATGCTACCCGGGAAAAAATATAGAGATCTGAAGAGATTTTATCAGATCTGCGTTAGTAGATCTGCGTAGATCTGCATTTTGGAACATATCTACAACGATCTGCGCAGATCTCCTTAGATCAAAACAGACCTGTATAGATATGTTCCAAAATGCAGATGTTCTTGGATCTACACAGATCTTCTTTGATACATTTAGATCTGCTTTGATCTATCAAGATCTTATTTGATCTAACAAGATCCCCATTTATTAAAAATAAACTTTAAAAAACAAATAGAACCGACTTCAGAAAAAACAAAGGAGGCACAAAGAAGTGGAAAATAACTCAATTATGCTAACGAGTTATGAAAATAACTCAATTAAATAATGCAAAGATATATAATCGTCACATGCAAAGTTGTTAGAAAATTTGCAGACATCTCTTTAGATCTGACTGAACAATATCTTTGTAAACTTTTTTTCTATTTTCACATTTTTACAGATCTGAAGAGATCTCTGTAAATCGTGGTAGATCTTCAAAGATCAAAGATAAAAAACTAGTGTTTGACCTTTGCAGATTTTAAGAGATCTTTTTTTAAATCTTGGTAGATCATCAAAGATCAAACGCAAAATTTTACATTGATCTTTGAAGATCTATCAAGATTTGAAGAGATCTTTTTAAATCTATGTAGATCTTCAAAGATCAAACGCTTTATTTTTTCTTTGATTTTTGAAGATCTACCTTGATCTAAAGAGATCTCTTTAGATCTGAAAAGATCAAACTCTCATTTTTTGAATCAAAACAAAGATCTCATTAGATCTAATTTGATCAAAAGAGATCTAATCAGATCTTTTTAGATCTCTCTATTTTTTCCCGGTAGCTTTGATAAAATAAAAATAAAAAATTCTATCAAAAATTAGTTGCAAAAACGACAGCAGGTGAAGATGGATAATTCCGAAATGCATACTGCAAATTTTTTAAAAAATAAATAAATAAATCTTTAAATTTGTTTTTCGAAATAAAAAATTTTGTGAAGTCAATAATCGGAGGTGTTTTTTTGATTTGTTTTAGTGTAACTAATAACTTAACTAAAACTGACTTCACGTTTGAAAATCATTTTAAAGAAAAATATTTAATATCGTATATTAATATTGATCTTAATGGTTATAAGTTTGTCAAAAAAAAATTGTCAAGTGTGTCAAAAAATGATTTCATTTATTTTTTTAGCCAGTTTTTTATAGCCAGTTTTTTAGAAAAAAAAAATGTAGCTGTTTTTATGACTTAAATGTAATTGAAAATGAAATTGGACATGGAAATTTTTGAATTTGTTATAGTTTTTGAAATATTTTTGGAATGTTGAAAAAGTTTGTATTTTTGATTTTGTAATAATTTTGGAATATTTTTAGAATTTTGGAAAAGTTTTGATTTTGTAAGAATTTGTTGGATATTTGTAGAATTTTGAAAAATTTAAATTTTTATTTATATTTTAATTTTTGGAATTTTGAAAAAAATTTCAATTTTTAATTTTGTAATAATTTTTGCAATATTTTTAGAATTTTTGGAAAAAGTTTGAATTTTTAAGAAATTTTGGAATATTATTGAAATTTAGAAAAAGTTTAAATATTTAATTTCATTCTAATTTTTGGAATTTTGAAAAAGTTTCAATTTTGATTTTGTTATAATTTTGCAAAATTTTTAGAATTTTAAATAAAATAGAATTTTTGAATTTTATATATATATATATATATATATATATATATATATATATATATATATATATATAAATATATATATATATATATATATATATATATATATATATATAAATATATATATATATATATATATATATATATATATATATATATATATATATATATATATATATATTATTATATATATATATATATAATATATATATATATATATATATATATATATATATATATATATATATATATATATATATATAGTATATATATATATATATATATATATATATATATTAAGAATTTTGAAAAAGTTTCATTTTTGATTTTGTAAGAATTTACATTTTGGAATATTTTTAGAATTTTGAAATTTTTTTCATTTTATTATAATTTTTGGAATTTTGAAAAAAGTTTGAAATTTTTGATTTTGTAATAATTTTTGCAATATTTTTAGAATTTTGGAAAAGTTTAAATTTTTAAAAATTTTGGAATATTATTGGAATTTAGAAAAAAGTTTAAATATTTGATTTTATTCTAGTTTTTGGAATATTTTTGGAATTTTGAAAAAGTTTGATTTTATTTAATTGACAATATTTTTGGAATTTTGAAAGAAATATGAATTTGTGATATTTTAATATTTTCTCGAAACGCTAAATGGAGAGGTTTATGAGTAGTTTGCTGAGTGTATCATCTTTTCACTAAATTATGTTAATTATGGTCTGTTATAATTTTCCAGCAACGTATTGATGTTTCGTGTTAGTTTTGTAATAAATTTCTAAACAGAGATAAGAAATACGTGTTTTTAACAAAGAGTTATGTTTGATATACATCGCTGCCCAAAACTAAAAACCATGTCCTCATAAAAGTGTTTTTGAAAACTATATCAAAATCCTTAACCCAGACCGAAGTCTTGATATCTCAGAGCTGTGAGATTTCAGCTGCTCCATATTTTTATTTTTATAGTCAATTAATAACGCTTGATAATGGCCATGGGCCGAAATATTGTGCAATGTAATAAAAATTAAATAAATAATATATAATAAAACCCAGGTGGCTGAAAAAGCGAGAAGAAAATAAAGTATTGTTTTAATTAAACAAAGATAAGATTATTCGATATCATTTAACCAGTAAAATTATTATTTCATGGCAGATACTAGAAAGTATTTCAGGGAGATCTGCTTAGTAACATAACTAAAATTATTAGAAAATCATTAAACATTAAAACTTTGAATCACAAATTCTCTTGAAACTTCTAATTCAATAACAAAAAATTTCAAACAAGCCTCATCATCCGCAAATAATTGTTCGTTTTAAATTCGATGAACCATTAACAAAATATTTGACTTCCAAACTTGTGTTTTGATGGAAATAGTTTAAACGCATTTCCAAATCAATCAAAATATATAACCTAATGGTAAACCTGCAAAAGAAAATCATATATAAAAACATTTTTCGTGGAAATCAAAATATGCTTCAAATAATACAGTAGAATTTTGCAATAGACAGAACTATTGATTACATTTTGGTTACTTCTACCGACTTTTTCATCATTCAATTTTCATTTTAACACAAAAAACATACATTTTTAGCAGATAAATTTTAATTACCGGAAAAAAAACTAAACATACATATAAGCAATCTAACTAAATTTTGGTTTTTGATTGAAAAATTTCAATTTGATTATTTATTGGGGTGTATTAAACAAAAATTAATCCAGCTTTTCTGGTTTATTTTTCAGGTTCAGGAGAAATTGCACCGTTTGGTATGTATTGAATTTTTAGCATACATAAACTTGTTTTAAAAATGTTACGTTATTTTATTGCATTTAACTAATTTTATCTGGTTATATAAGGAAATCTATTACAATTTATCGATTAGACAGACTTTAGTCAGATTTTAAGGCTAAAAACTAACCATTTTGTCTGCAGGTCAAGCATTTATTGAGACTCACATCTGAAATAAAACAACATTCTTTGCATCAAACTTTACACGAACTTCAAATTTTTTAGGACATCTTTTAATTAGATGTGAGGTATTCACCATAAATGCAGCATTAAGGAGATCGACAGAGCTTAAGCTTAAAAAAACCACAAAAGTTCTTTGAAATCTGACAGAAGGCACGGTTTTGCACAGTTGGTACCATATGGTACGGTTTCGAGTAGAAAACAATTCAACATGCCATTTTAGTCTTGAAATGATAGAAACAGTCTTCACTTGAAACAGTCCCTCACATTGTGGGAGAATAATTGGCTCTGTCAGAGCTATAAGTGGTATATTAGGATCAAACCTAATATCTAAGAATAGAAGATTCCTGCAAAGCATTCATAGCTATTGTTGTTGTTTTTTTTAAATAAGGCCTTTAGCTCTAGAATATGATGATGGCCTAAAGGTTTAGCAGTCTAGAAGTTAGGCTGTCACTCCATGGTTACTTCACCAAAAAAAAGGTTTATTGGTTATACGATGCATCGATTGAAATAGCTTACATTTATTAATAGAATTAATTTTACACATATACACAATACATACATACCTACTAGACTGTTTCACAAATCCACTTTTTTTGAAATGTTCAGGTCCACATCAAAAATCTGAAAGTTCTCGATGAAAAAAAAATTTTCCGCCCGATCTGAGCTTTTTGTCTCATTCCCAGAGCGTGCGGTTTTGCAAAACGTCCTGAATTTTGGGCTATTCATGCAGGAAATTCAAATTGAGGCTGGATACCGATACGACAACATAAAAACAAAAATACCGGGGTTTTATTCGATGGGAAATTTTTCATAAAACTCAAAAATAACCATGGTACACACGTTTTCTGAAGCCTAACCATGAAAATTTGAAGCCGAAGTAAAAAAATATTGCAAATTTGCGCACTTTTCGAAAAGCGGTGTCATTATTTTAACTTTTTGTCATGCTAACCACAGCATTTAACGATTTTATCTCATTAACAATTTTATTAGCTTGCCAACAAAGAAAATCTTAGGTCTTTTGGTGGTCTAGATCGCGAGATATCTCACTTTTAGTGAAGTCGTGTTTTCCAGAATTTAGGCTAAAAGGCAACTTCTTCATAATTTCACAAAATCTACTTAATAAAATATACAAAATTATCATTTTCATTTGAAAACTTTTTATTTTACTTTCGATAAATAATATTTTAATTATGGCAAGTCCCTTCAGTTCAAATACAATTTCTTTTAAGACGTTAACATAGTACGCATTTTTAGGATTTCTTTTAATTTTAAGAAAGTTGTTCAAAGGTTTGTATTAGTTTTGTTTTATTTCTAGTAGGAAACAATTGGCGATGTTGCTCTATCGCTTGGTAAATAAATTGTTTTTGATCTTCATCCCATGTTAAAACGGAATGATATTGTTTCATTAAACCAATAGCTCTTTCGGCAATGTCGTTTGTTATTTGAAGGAATTTGATGAATCCTTCTGCTTTTAAATATTCATCATTTTCCGGCCATAGAGACGGATCTACCTTCAGGAAGTCCATTAAAAGCAGAAGAATTCATCAAATTCCTTCAAATAACAAACAACATTGCCGAAAGAGCTATCGGTTTAATGAAACAGTATCATTGCGTTTTAACATGGGATGAAGATCAAAAATAATTTATTTACCAAGCGATAGAGCAATATCGCCAATTGTTTCCTACTATAAATAAAACGAAACTAATACAAACCTTTGAAAAACTTTCTTAAAATTAAAAGAAACCCTAAAAGTGCGTATAGTACGCGTATAGTTAACGTTTTAAAAGGAATTGTATTTGAACTGAAGGGACTTGCCATAATTAATAGTAGTTTATGTAACAAGTACGCAAAATATGATTTTAGCGGATGAATCGTAATGTTTCCGGACGAGGCGCTAGCCGAGTCTTAATATGAAGATCGGTCTGCTAAAGCCATTTGCGTACGTAATGCATACAACGTTTTTTAGTATTAGCTCTTACGATTTTTTTTTCTAATTTATTGCTTAATTTGTATTCTTGCGTACCTAAAAATTTGATTTTTGAACAAAACTTATCAAAGCAATTGTGATTATAATTTGAAAATAATTATAATACAAAATGAAAACAAATTTTGAATCCGCTAAAGTGTTGTCATAACGACTAAGTACTAGGCCGCTAAAATACAATTTTGCGCACTCTAAACAGTTCTAAAAGTAATCATTTTTCGGAGCTAATACTAAAATCTATCATTTTATCGAAAGTAAAATAAAAAGTTTTCAAATGAAAATGATAATTTTGTATATTTTATTAAGTAGATTTTGTGAAATTATGAAAAAGTTGCCTTTTAGCCTAAATTCTGGAAAACACGACTTCACTAAAAGTGAGATATCTCGCGATCTAGACCACCAAAAGACCTAAGATTTTTTTTGTTGGCAAGCTAATAAAATTGTTTATGAGATTAAATCGTCAAATGTGGTGGTAAGCATGACAAAAAGTTAAAATAATGACACCGCTTTTCGAAAAATGCGCAAATTTGCAATATTTTTTGACTTCGGCTTCAAATTTTCATGGTTAGGCTTCAGAAAACGTGTGTACCATGGTTATTTTTGAATTTTATGGAAAATTTCCCATCGAATAACACCCCGGTATTTTTGTTTTTATGTTGTCGTATCGGTATCCAGCCTCAATTTGAATTTCCTGCATGAATAGCGAAAAATTCAGGACGTTTTGCAAAACCGCACGCTCTGGGAATGAGATAAAAAGCTCAGATCGGGCGGAAAATTTTTTTTTCATCGAGAACTTTCAGATTTTTGATGTGGACCTGAACATTTCAAAAAAAGTGGATTTGTGAAACAGTCTAAATTACCTACAGATTGTGAACTAAAATAAGTTGTCTAGACAGCTTAAGGAAGTCGTGAAATTTGAAGATATTTATGTAAAAAGTCTATCTAAAAAATCTTCTTAAACACAACAACCAAAATATGGAGGGGCTGAAATCTCACAGCTCTGAGATATCAAGACTTCGGTCTGGGTTAAGGATTTTGATATAGTTTTCGGCAAAAAACTTTTATGAGGACATGGTTTTTAGTTTTGGGCAGCGATGTACATCAAACATAACTCTTTGTTAAAGTACAAGTATTTCTTATCTCTGTTTAAAAATTTAATACAAAACTTACACGAAACATCAATACGTTGCCGGAAAATTATAATCAAAATTCCAAAAATATTGTTAAATTAAATAAAATCAAACTTTTTCAAAATTCCAAAAATATTCCAAATATTAGAATAAAATCAAATATTTAAATATTTTCTAAATTCCAATAATATTTTTAAAAATTCTTAAAAATTCAAACTTTTTCCAAAATTCTAAAAATATTGCAAAAATTATTTCAAAATCAAAAATTGAAACTTTTTTCAAAATTCCAAAAATTCTAATAATATCAAAAATTAAAAATTTTTCAAAATTCTAAAAATATTTCAAAAATTCTTACAAAATCAAAAATTAAAACTTTTGCCGAAATTCTAAAAATATTTCAAAAACTATAACAAAATCAATAATACAAACTTTTTCAAAATTCCAAAAATATTTCAAAAACTATAACAAATCCAAAAATTTCCATGTCCAATTTCATTTTTAATTACATTTACGTCATAAAAACAGCTTCATTTTTTTTCCCAAAAAATTGGCTAAAAAATTAAATGAAATCATTTTTTGACACACTTGACATTATTTTTTGACAAACTTATAATGCCATAATTCTCTATAATAATAATAAAATATCATGTCATACGAACCATTAATTCTATTTTTTTCTAAAAAAATAGGGTAAAAAATAAATAAAAACCTTTCTATTGACACACTTGACAACATTTTTTGACAAACTTATAATGCCATAATTCTCAATAACAATAATAAAATTTCATTTCAAACAAACACTTTTATTTTTTTTTTGCAAAAAATTAGGTAAAAAACTAAATAAAAATCTTTTGACACATTTGACAACATTTTTTTGACAAACTTATAATGCCATAATTCTCAATAATAATAATAAAATTTGTCATACAAATAATTTATTTTATTTTTTTCCGAAAAATTAGGTAAAAAAATAAATAAAAATCTTTCTTTTGACACACTTGACAACTTTTTTTTGACAAAATTATAATGCAATAATCTAGTTTTTGATCTCACATACCAATCCCGACCATCAAGATTTCTCCAAATTTAATGTTCCTACTCGTAATCACCTAAAATGAACGTTTTTTTAAGCCAAAAATATGAAAATTTGCTATTTCTGACACACATAATGATTTTTTTGACACCCTTACGGTACAGTTATCGAACACAGCGTCCTTTTGGACCTGTCCCTTGAGTATACCTATTTTTAGAAAAAAAATTTTTGAAATCCCTCCAGTGGTTTTCCCTGCAGCGTAGGTAATGACGGCCGGCAGACAGACATACATTTTTTTTGCTTTTTTAGAATCAGGAGGTCCTAAAACGTCGAGAAATGTAACAAAAAGTGGGGGTAAGAATTTCACTTTGAGCTCATGAATGTAATACTTAGGTCTTTCAGACCGAAGTAACATATCGGTCAGCATAAAAATCTGCATTTGTTTTATGGACACCGACCACTTTATACAAGACACTCCAAAAGCTATTTATATTTCTTTCTCATTTCAACTAAAACGTTTTACCAAAACTCATCAAAAACACTTCAAAACTGTGGACTGTTGTTGTAATATCCTTAAAAGACTAAAAACAAAGTTAATCGAAAGTGATAAGCCATGAAGTTGCAAAATTTCTATAAACATTAAAAAAATATTATGCTTTGAAAATAGCCCAGAACTTCCATGTTCATGTAAACCCGAATGCGTTTGCAGCTAATTTTCATACCGAAGTTTCATCAAAATTTGCGTAATGATATTTTATAGTTTTTTCACATTTTCTTAAAAACTCAAAAAATAAAATAGCAATTGTTTATACAAATTTCAATAGGGTTACCATGATGACAAAGAAAATGGTATTTGAATGACCTTGATAGAATTATTTTTTCTCATGATATTTGCAAGAAATGAATTTCATTTGTTTGGTAACCACTAAAAATCAAATAAACGGATTTCGATAGAAAAAGACTATGCTCTAAGTTACGCTAAGATTAATTGATTGGGACCAATACCGTTGAAATCGGATCATACGTTGTTAAGAAAGCATTCGACAAATTTTTGTTCACATACTCTGAAAAGAAAACCGAATAAAATTATTCGTTATATTAATAAAACAGCAATTATAAAACTTCTTTCGTTGGCTCAATAAACAATGTCGTTAATTCAATGAACAATTTATTAATTAAAGGGGCTATATTATTCGCTGTTTATCAATACAACGAACAATTTGATTAGATTTAAAATTGTTTTTTTTTGAGTGTACGACGTGAGGCTGTTCCATACATACATAAACACTCATACTTACAGACATACATATAGCCTTAACAGTTTTAGAAGGTCTAGAAACGAAAGAGTAAATAAAAGTTCTGATTTAAAAAATCGATCCAAAAACAATAAATTTTCATTTTGCGAAGTTATATAATATGGTACATCAAGCTTTGTATATCCCTAGAATTTGTCAAAAATTGTCAAAATGAAACGTTTACTACATAAAATTGGCGATAAAACAGCAACTGCTATTTTCTATACAAAAAAAAATATCTACTAGAAATGCATCTAATCTGCACCGCTGGATGCTTACATAAATTAGAGTTGAAGACAACTAGCATATTTTCTGCGTGACTTGAGTATAACTGCTTTCATTTAATATAATAGCTAGAACATGACAAGTCAATCAGCTTTTATGTACATGTACTCAAAATTTTAAAATCAGTGTTCATAAACTTAGCAGGGAAATAAAATGTTAGTTTGAATCCTAATCCTAGTTGACATGGTTTCTTTTCGGACATTCAGAGGCGTTATTTTATAATACATCATAAAAAACACTTAAAATGGTGAACTTTGAATAAAAAACTACACAGCATGATTTATCTTCCACGCATCATGTTTTTCAAGCATTATGTACTTGGGTTTAATTCCTCACAAGAACTTCATATATTTTGATCATGAGTATCTTAAAACCCATTTAGTCCAACTAGTCCTATTTATAACCTTCATTGTTTGAGGTTGTGCAGACAAACACTTAGCTTTTGGCGAACAGTGAAGAGTTAAAATTATCGGTATCAAAATTTACTGGTTTTTAAGATGCGGTATTGGCAACAGCACTCCTCATAGAGATACAAAGGGTGAGGAGGCATTTAAAAGCGGCCAATGTTACAGTTTCTAACTGGGTGTACCTAGACTTTTTGAAATTCATCGTAGAATGGGATTTTTTAGAATTTCTTCCGAATCTTACGGTCGCACTAAAGTTATTTATGACTATTTGCGTATTAGTGGCTTCGTGTGAGAGGAGTTTCAGCAAATTAAAATTAGTTAAAAATTACTTGCGGGCTTATAATAATAATGCTCATTTGTATTAATTAAAAAAAATTATAAATTACGTTTATCGGCTTTTTATTATTATTGACAGTTTTTATTTTTGGGGTGACACCACAATATCCGCCCCGGGTGCCACCCATGCTAGCTACGCCACTGAATCATTGTCTTTAATAATACCAGTTTATGCTTGCTTTAAATCCACGTAGAGCTAGCTAATGCTGATTTTGAATTCCATAGAATTTTCGTAATTTATTCTCAATGAGTAACGTTGATTGGTTAAACAGTTGGATTAAAAACGCAAAGAGAACAACGCAAAGTTATTAAATATTTGAAATGAAGTTTAATATAATCTATACCTAATTGGTATAGTATAGATAGATTAAATTACACTTGAAAACTTTTTCTGTTTGTTGAAAATGCTTAACGCTCAGTCAGTGATCTTTGGAGCAGAAAAATCCAGAGGTTTGCATGAATAATTATTGAAAATTAAATAAATTTTTATGTGTAAGTGTGTTATTTATGATATAAATTTGTAAAAATATGTACCATAAAACTGGTCTATAATGTATATTTGTATACTATCTTGAATACCTGAAGCGAACCTGTAAGAGAATTCAAAATAGTATACACACTTAAATTTTTATGTTTCAATGTTTATTATCAAGGTTTAAATACTTATGTCCAACGTTTAAAATATGAAAGTCAAACAACTGATACCATAATTAAATTTTATTGTGAGTTCCACCTATCTTATTTTACCTAATCTAACATTTAGAGTTAGAAGAACAACAAGATAACAGATGAGTCAACCAACCGCAGATGGAATAGCAAATTGATACTAAGCTATTCTCAATGATTAAAAAGAATAAAATGAAAAATATTTTGATTAATGTTAAATTGCATTTTATAAATTCCAACATAAATTTAACTCGTTTGATTCCGTAAAATCAAAAAGGACAGCAGGTACAAAAGAAAATTAAATATCGTCACCAGCACTGCTCAACTGAAATCAAATCCATCTATTACCTCAAACATATTCTTTGCCCCGATTTGCTTGGCATGCGGTTTGTGCAAACAGCCAAACTGTTGAGATCACACACTCATAAATTGATAAAATTCAAAGGGCTTTCTTTATGCGGATATCGTACAAATGGAATGCTTTGCCTGAATCAATAGTCTCGAGTGCCTTCAATACCCAAACAATTAAAAAAGTATCTATAACATCGCAGAGCGCATTTTGTTGTGGGACCTAGGTCTTAAAAGGTAGATATGTGGTGTTGTGAAATAAATTGTAATTCCTACTATACTAAAAAATTAAAAGTTGTCATAAATTCTAACATTAGTTTAGTGGTTAATAAAACATAAACAAAATGGATATTTTCAACAAACAGAATATTGATTTACACGGCTAAAACTTCTCCCACTATTTTTTGTTATTAAAAATGGCGCAGGCTATTATCAATCAAATAATTTAGGCAGATAGTTGGAGGGTTTTAAATAACTTTTTTTTTATTTTTATATATTAGTATATGCGGTTCAATATATTTGTACTGACGTGGTCTCTGTGCTACAGAAAAAATGTTTTAAGACTGTTATATTTTGTATGCCCCTGACATAACCTTCCGAACTATATTGAATTAATGCATAGATACAATCACTTTTAATAATTATAAAGATATATTTATTTTTATTTAAGTTAGTTTTTGAGCTTGAATAATTATGTTACCTATAAATAAACAGACCAACAAAAATTGTACAAATAATTTATAACTAAGAAGATAAAATGATTATTTCATGTTAAAATTACATCTTTATTTTTAATACCCAACTAATTCTGGTGTCAGCGAAGGGAAAAAAATAATTAATGTAAGTTAATAGTAAAGAATAGTGCCGCCAAACTCACGACAACAATACGATTAGTAAACCGACGCCAAAAAGAGAAAAAGGAAAAAATTTTCAAGTTGTTTAAAATTTAAATCGCAAAAAAAATAATTAAAATAATTTTGAAAGTGAAACAATGAATCATTAAATTTCCATATGGAAATGGAAATATAACTATTATACAAGAAATCAGTATGACCGTTAACTATAACTAAATATTTATTAGATGTTAAAATAGTTTAAAATGTAAATTTAATGTAATGTAAATGTAAAACAAAAATGATTATTTCTTTTAACTCTGAAATAATATGTTTGGAGGTGATTGTCAAACAATGAGTCTATAACTTTTAGAAAATGTGATTGTTTATCTTCCAGAGAGCCAACCAATATTGATGTTTCGACTGTTAATAATTCAGACAATTTTAATTCAACACAGGGCCTACATAAAATTTCGAATAATAATAAACAAAAAATGAAATTTATTGCAGTCCGTTCTTTTAAATATTGAAGAGACACAACCCTCAATTGATCGAGTTTTATATAGGAAACGAGGAGTTGATCGGAACGAAGTTATTTTAATTGAACCAGAACATAATTTAAGATCATCAAACAATAAAACAAACAATAATTTTAAAGTTTTACATTTTTGTAACAAAGGTCCTCTCATGGATTCAATAGAAGAGTTTGAAATATATAAAGCTATTAAGAAGTCACCATTTTTAATTTTGAATGAACAACTATCATTTTGTTCAAATATTTTGTACAATTTAATTATAAATTAATAAAAGTAAAGTAATTAGTAAAAGCATTTCCATAATATGGAGTCTAATGACAGTGGAAAAATTCAACTTAAGTAAAAAATAATTAAGTGATGAAGAAGTTTCAACTTTGAAATTGTCATCGCCTCAACGGCGTAATCGATAGCGTGTCTGCCCAAGGATTCGAGCCGGGCACTGACGAGGGTAGGTTCGAATCCCATCCGAAACACGTAAAATGTGAATTGAAGTTTTTTTCCGAGAAACTTCAAACCATACCTTTGAATTGAAAATATTCCAATTACTTCTTTACTTACTTGAGTTTACTTGATCTCAAAAATCCAAAATACCTTTCTTTATTTTTTTGTTCTTGCCATATTTTATAGTTTTAAATTTTCTCAATTTTTGATTTGAATTTTTTATGTTTAATCTAGTATACATATTTTTAGAAACAAACTAAAATTTTTAAATTATATTGTCATAAATATAAACTCTTTCATTGATGATGGATATTTTATATCCGAAACGCGTCCGATATTTATAATTTAATAAAAAGTTGTTTTAAAAATAATATTATTGTTTAATTATTAAATTTAATAATTGATTAATATTAAAACTAATGTTTCAATGAATGGCGTTGATTGGACTAAGGTTTGCCACTGTTCTAGAAATCCAGATTCTGCAAACGACGGACCCTCAAATCATCAAATTCAAACAATAAAATTCAAGTTGTTGGTTTAAGCAACAGCACAAATTCAGATATCAGTGAATAGATCAATTAAAATCTTTCGTCCAATAATCCTCAAATCATAATACTACGGCGTCCAGAAAAATAGTTAAGATTAAATTTAAATTAAATTTGATATGTAACCCAGCGAACACAAGACATAATATGACATCACAAGAACATCATATATATGTGATGTAGTTGTTACGTAAATTTGACATAAAACTGACACTAGTCATGACCATAACATGGCATCATTTATATGACGATTTCATGACATCATACTGATCTTTTATATGTGACTTTGATATGATGTCATAATTTGGACGTAAATATGACTTTAATATGATTTAGTTAAATTTCACAAGAGGTATATCCATTTTAAATGTATATAGTTTGAAAAATTCTGCGCATAGTAAGTGCGTTCTATCTTAAAGGATATGGAATAGTGGGTAAGTAATGAGTAATGAATGATTAACGGGTAAGTGTTTCCGTCTATTTTTACATCGCAGTTTATCCTATATTTACATCGCAGTCACAGAATTTTGATTAAATTATCATGATATCAATCTTACATCATAGCAACGTCCCAAATATCACCACAGACATCACATTTTTGTCATAGTTATATCATTATTGTTATGTCATGTTCTTACGTAAATAAGTGTGAAATAATGACATACATATGACTGATATATGACCTAGATCTTACATAAGATGTGACTTAGCGTGATGTAATTTTGCTTTCACAATGACGTAAATGTGTTTTCTGGGAAATACACATTTATGTCCGTCACAGATGATTAAACCATGCTTACTCATCGCTAACGCAATTTTTCAAATAGTAAACTCGTTTTGCAATGGTTTATGTAATAAACACAAATGGTGAACTGATAGAATTAGACGACATGTATAAAGAACCCGAAAGCTTAGATAATTATCAAATTGTTTACTTAGACAACTGGTCAGACTCTGTACAGAAAAGATTAAGTAGTTTAGAAAGTCAAATAGGCACAACCCATATGAATACAGAAGAAAAATCTTATATTATCCAATTATTTCGAGAGTATAATGACAAATTTTATTTACCATGTGATCATCTCATCCTAAGTAGCATTTTTGCTTTAAATTTTAAAATTATAACATAAGAATGTTGTATAAGGCCTCTATAGATATAGTTAATGTAGCAAAAACCGTATAGAAGTGAATTCTTCGATAATTTTTTTCTAAGAGTATTTCTCAAAGTAAATTATACTACATTAATAAAGGCAAAGTTTATCAAAGAAAAGAATGCTATTATTTGTTCTACAAACGATTATACAACAACTTATCAGAAGTGTTATAAAGGTTTTGTTGTTGTTCTTGCTCTGTTTTTGGAAAAGCTTACGTAAGCCCTGTGTAAGACTGTTACAAACAAACAAAAAACATCAATACAATTTTTTCCTCTATAAAGTGTTTTGAAGAGGGTTTAAGGAGGAAAAATAAAATTTGGTGTTAGTGAAGTATAAAAATAATAGTGCAGATTGAAAACAGAAATTAGCTTCTTACCTGTTGATTTAATTTTCATACATATTTTTGTTTATTAAATTTAATTTATATTAAATTGCAAATATGTATAGCGTTAAACTTAAAATTAAAATACAAATAGTAAGCAACGTTTAAATTGATGAGTTTAACGTTTAAATAACGAGGATTCATATGACTCTGTTTTATCGAAATAATTACATATTACAGATTAGATAAGTGAAAATCGCGCTGGACCGTTAATCTAAAGAAAGCGAGCTCGATTCCCGGGAGTGATTAATTTGAAAAAAATAAAATTTGAAACATTTTAGTAAAATACAAAATAAATAAATGATAAACAATAACAAATTTAAAAAAATCATATAACAAATTTTTGTGATTACATTTTGCAGAATTTCTCATTCGGTATTCGAAAGAGATAAGTTGTTTAAATAAAAACATATTACGTAGTGCTAGATTTATTTATATATCAAAAATAAATCAATATTTTTTTTTTCAAAACAAATATCTAAAAATTACAATTAAAATTGTGAATAAATTAATTTATTAGACTATTTATTAAAAATCTAATAGTGCCTAAAACAAACAATGTTAGTGGTCATAAACATGAAACCACCGTGATTATTAAAAAAAGACGATCAAATGTCAATGCACAATTAGCTGCATTGCAAATAGAAAAACTAAGTAATATGCAAGTCCTCAGAATCAGGAAAAATAATAGTTTACCAACATCAACTATTGATACAATTTCATTGGAAAACGTAGACAATATAAATATGGATGAAACTGAACAAATAATATATCCGGATGATGTCACCATAAAAAACAGCTTCAACGGGATTAATGAGGTTACCGAAAATCCTGAAATATTAAACAATAAAACAAAATACACTTCAATCTAAAATTCCACCTATAATCATACAAAACAATTCATATGCTTCTACGCGTGCAATACTAGATACCTGCAAAATAAAATATAATTTAAAAATAATAAGTATCGGAATAAAAATTTTCGTTTTTTCTGAAGAAGATAAAAACATTGTTTTAAAAGCATTTACAACAACAAATGAAAATATTGATGTTTATACATTTCAATCAATACATACTAAACCGTACAAGGTAACAGCATACGGGATTCCTAATTCAATGACAACAGATGATATAAAACAAGGTTTGATTAATGAGTATGATATTTTGGCAAACGATATTATTGAAGTTACAGCTATTCATCATAATGATGATAAAAATAAGATTAAATTCCATATTTTGAAATTTAGCAAACAAAACCTAACTAAGCAAAAAATTTTTGCGATAAAACATATTAATAACGTAATGATTTCAATTAAACCGCACATAAACTACTCGAGTAAGCCTACTCAATGTCGCAAGTGCCAGATGTATGGTCACGGAAGTAGCAACTGCTTCAAAAAACACAAATGTATGAAATGCGGGGAAACTCACTCAGCGGAAACCTGTACAGCAACAACATTTAAATGCATCAACTGCAATGGCTCTCACCAAGCTAATTCCAAGGATTGTCCAGAACTACAAAAATATCTAATAATTAAAAAAAATATTAACATTGATCGAAAAATTAGCAATCTAAATAGAAACTACAGCACTCTTCCTCATTCTAAGGAAATTAACCAGCACCCTAACAGTGAACAATACAATAAAAACTTTCCTGAATTACTTCCAACAAGAAGTACAAAAGCTCACTCATCTTGGAAAAACAAATTCAATTCAGAACAAAGTGCATATACCACTAAAACTACAACTGCAGATTCCAACATAAGCGGCGAGCTCTTCTCAACAAGTGAAATTACCAATCTAGTGAGCGATATCATTTCACAACTATCAAGATGCACAACTAAGGCAGACCAATTCAAGGTTATAACCAATCTGTCAATTAAATACCTGTATGATGGAAAATAGAACTACATCACTAAATTCAATTATATGGAATGCCCAGAGCATTAAACCTAAAACGATTGAGTTGTTTGACTTTCTCAAATCTGAAGATATTCATATATGCTTGATAACGGAAACATGGCTAACTGCTGAAACTAATATATTTGATCCTGATTTTACTATTTATAGACTAGATAGACGGGGTAAAAGAAACCGCAGAGGTACATTAATTGGTCATGGCGGAGTAAGTATTATTTTAAAGAAAAACATTAAACATACACTTTTACATTCTTTTAGTCTCTCAGTCGTTGAAGCTATAGGGGTAAAAATTTACACCGATGTAGGTGATGTTACATTTATCGTAGTCTATTTTCCAAGTTCTAACGATGCCTCCAAGATTAGTCAGTTTAACTCAGACATGAGTAAGCTTTCAAATTTGTCAAGTCCTTACTTTATTGGAGGGGATCTTAATGCTAAGGACCAAAGTTGGAATTGTTTTAGAGGAAATCGTGCGGGTAAGATTATTAAGCATATGTCAATGATTAAAAATTTTGATATTATTTACCCAAGTGAGCCCACGCGTTATTCGAAGAAATCCAAATATCCTTCCACATTAGATTTACTTATAACAAATCGCCACGAACTGGTCGCTAGCATTAAAACATTAAATAAACTCAGCTCAGATCATCTTCCCGTTAAATTTACTATTGATGTAACACATACTCTCTCAATTAACAATACTTCTACAAAATTTGATTATTCAAACGCCAATTGGCCAGCTTATAAACAGTTTATTAATGAGAACCATAATCTAGGTCCAATGGCACTAATTAACCACTTATACAACTCAAATGACGTCGATAAGGCCATACTTGATCTTACCCGAATAATTAATGAAGCTGCCAACTGTACAATACCCAAGCATTCAAAAAATCCAAGCCCAAAGTCAATTGTAATTCCCAGCTCTTTAAAAGCTAAAATCTCACTTAAAAATAGCATCAGAAGGCAATGGCAACGAACCAGAGACCCATGTCTAAAAAGTAGACTCAATCTTGCTATAAGAATAATAAGCGAAGAGCTAATTGAACTAAGGAATGAGAATTTCTCAAACTTTATTTCCAAAATTTCAAACACACTGCCTCACAGGAAACAACTTTTTCATTTAACCAAATTACTAAATCGGCAAAAAAGTAAAATTTCTGTAATACATCATCCAGATCCATGTAACAGTCAAAAACTTCTGTTAACGGATCCTGAAAAGGCTTCCGCATTTGCATCACATTTCGCGCAGATACATAGCAATAATCACGTTACTGACCCTACTCTTGCCCAACTAGTACAAGAAACTCTTCGTGAGCTAGAAAACGCATCAGATATACTAGTACTAAATCCCAATGAACTAACTAAACCCAAAGAAATCGCTAGCATCATTTCTACTATTAAAAACAACAAATCACCCGGCCAAGATAATATGTCTAACCAGTTAATCAAACATCTGCCCCGCAAAGCCCTAGTTTACCTTACTTATATTTTCAACGCATCACTTAGAATCGGTTATTTTCCAAATGCTTGGAAAAATGCGATTGTTTTACCAATACTTAAACCCAAAAAGGATAGAACTCTAATTGGAAGCTATAGACCCATAAGCTTGTTGAACGGGCTTGGCAAAGTATTCGAAAGAATCATTCTCTCTAGAATTCAAAACTGGTTAGAAGAAGAAGGGATTATACCTAACGAACAATTTGGCTTTCGTGTTGGACACTCTACTAGTCATCAACTACTGCGAATCTGCGATCACGCAAAACAAAATCTATCCATGAAGAAATCTACATGTCTAATACTATTCGACATGGAAAAAGCGTTCGATACAGTATGGCATGATGGATTAATATTCAAGCTAATCAATTACAATTGCCCGAGATATTTAATTAAAATAATCCGCTCTTTTCTCCGAAATCGTACTTTTGAAGTTTCAGTTAACAACTCTACCTCCTTGTCTTATCCAATTCTATGTGGGGTGCCCCAAAGGGCTGTTCTCTCTCCCATCCTGTACAACATTTACACGGCAGATATAAAACTCAACTTTGATGATGAAGTTGGCTTTGCCCAATACGCCGATGATACAGCCATATATTCTAGTGCCCCTGACGTCAATGAGATTATTAATAACCTACAACGAAACATAAACCACCTTACGAGTTATTTCCATAAATGGAGAATCAAAATAAACCCGCTATCTTCATCACCCGTAAAACTGCTAGCCGCAACCTACCAAATACTGGTTCTCTCAAAATTAATAACACACCTGTAACATGGTCTAACGATATTAAATACTTGGGTATGATTATTGATAAGCGAATAACATACAAAAACCATATTAATTATTCAATAACTAAATATGAAAACTGTATCAAAATGTTATACAGCCTTCTACATCGAAAGTCAAAACTGTTGATTGCGAACAAACGTCTAATATATCTACTAATTTTGCGAAGCATTTTACTTTACGCACCACCAGTGTGGTTTGCCAGTGCCAAAACCCACCGGAAAAAACTTCAAGTTTGCCAAAACAAATGTCTCAAACTTATATATAACAAACCCAAGCTATATTCAACTAGACATCTACACCGGTTAGCTAATATTCCCACTATTCAAGATCAAATCATTAAAATAAAAACCAAGTTCAAAAACAACTTATCCATAATCCAAAACCCTCTGATAAGTAGTCTTAACGAAAACATTTAAAAACAACAACATTTTACAAAAATTTTGACTGGCTCAACTTAATATATTAATATTAAGTTGAGTCAGTCTCTTTTATTTTATTTTAATGATAGTTTTAGTTGACCGTAAGTCATTTTTTTTTTAGGTTTAGAATTAGTTATAAATAGATTTAAGTTACTTAAGTTAATCATTGTGGTTTTTTTAAACGACACTTTTTCCGCTAACTGAAATCAACCTCATATCAAAATTAATTACATTACTCATGCTCCGTTACCATGACCAAATTATTAATTATTTTAATTCAAATTGTATTATATAAAGTAGAAAAGCTAAACGCTGAACTCTTAAATTCTTATGTAAACATTGTACCAAATCATTTTAAATACCAATAAAGAATTTTGTGAATTGAATTGAATACATTTTGCAGAATTTTTATTGATTGTTTTCCCTCTAATACTCCTCTGTAAGTTGTGCTTTAATTCTTCTATCAATACTATAAGAGAGACTATAAAGCTGCAAACCCCTTAATAAAACCGCTTTAAATAGTACCAAAAACATTTATACAAGCAAAAAAATCAAAAGGCATAAGGTTTTATAACATTAATTTTGTTCGCCCTTTTATGCTGTATAAAGGTTGAATAGATATATTTAGCAGTGTGGAATATCATCGAATGCTTCGATTAGAATACTTTATAAATGTTTATAACCTATTTAAGGAAATCAAATTACTGGGGACGATAACCAATGCTGGATTTCGTTGTATTCCAATCAACCAAGATTTACAGGTCGTCAATATCAAACTTTATCGTTTTTCTTATTCAGCCAAATCCGATATATATTCCCAAGTAGAAAAAAGCTGGAAGATAGTATTATTGAGCATAGTAATAGTCTATCTGGTTCACCCTTCTTGGTCGTTCTTAAAAAGTCAACTAACGATTCTAAAGGATATCGCGTTGTTGTTGATTTTCGTCGCATAAATGACTTAACCATAAACGATACTTTTCCGTTACCAAATATCACAGAAATTTTAGAGCAGTTAGCAGACGCAGTTTATTTTATGATATTGGATCTTGCAGATGGTTATCACCAAATCCGTATGTGTGAGAAAGATAAAGATAAACTGGTACACAGTATACAAATGGAGCACTACCGTTTCACTCGAATGCCATTTGCCCTTATAGGTGATCCCGTAAATCTCTCGGACCACAATAAAAGACTAACCGATTTTTTTCAAACATTCCGCAAATTTAGCCTTAAATAACAGTCAAAAAATGTCATTTTGTCCAGAAGGAGAGATATGTTTTTTGGTCATATTATCACTAACAATGGAATAAAGCTTGATCCTTCCAAAATCGAAGTAATCAAAAACATTTTAACTCCTAAAAACTCTAAGGATATAAAATCATTTCTGAGACTAGCAGGTTTATAGACGATTCATTGCAAATTTCTCGAATATAGCCTAACCAATGAATGCATTATTTAAAAAAATATACGATTAAATTGCAGTCCTTTTTGTGATAAAAGTTTTCATAAACTTAAAGAGATGCTAATGATTCTAGAATTTTACAGGAACCAAACTTTCGGAAACCACTTTACGTAGCTACGGATGCTAGTAATGTAGCAGTTGAAACAGTCCTATCTGAAAGATTAAGTGAATACAATTTACCTGTGGCTAGCGCTAGTAGGGTTTAGGGTCCAATAACCATGCTTTAAAATACATACGATATCCTTTCAGTTTCATAACTGTCCACTAGGAGAACACCAAGGCGTACAAAGAACGTATAAACAATTAAAATCATATTATTATTTCTCACAAATGCTCTTAAATTAAAACATTTACACACAAATGCGAATCATTATAAAGTTATAGGAAATTCTTATGAATTGGCCAGAAACAACTTAATTCCTAACAAAGAAAAATCTAAAGTTTATTATGGTAAATCAAGCAATGATGTAGAATTTCACGTCGCTGACAATGTCCGTTTAAAGAATGAGGCACGCAAAAGAAAATTCGATCCTATAGGGACGAGGCCCTTCGAAGTAACGAAGGAGTATGCTTAATAATATATGTACATACTTCTATTCGTATAGGCAGACATACAAAAAGATCCAAAATAACCGTTTGAAATTGTTTATAGAATAATTATGGATATCCAAGTAATTTAAATTATAAAAGAAATATATATAATGTATTAAATGTTTTTGAATCATTGAAGCCTAATATTTTGGAATAGATAATTTTTTATCTATATAAATAATGAAAACAATTCAGTTGTAAACTATGTAAATGTAAACAAACCAATTACATAGTAAGTAAAAAAATGGAAATAAATAAATATTGGATACTTATATTTTTATGGGATGACGTGTTGTATGTTGTATACCCCTGACATAACCTTATGAGTTATATAGAATCATAAATAGATACAATCAATTTTAATCCTGATGATGAGATATTAATTTTTTTTTAGTCAGTTGAGTTTTTGAGCTTAAATAGTTATGTTCCCAATAAATATACAGACCAACAAAATTGTACAAATAATTTAGAACTAAAAAGATAAAACAAAATAAAAAATGTTAAAATTACATCTTTGTTTTTAATATTCAACAACATCATGTGAAATCATTTCGGATTTTACATAGCCAATACCTGGTCAATACGTCACTCTTCATTCTTTAGTTGTTATAAACCACTTATACAAAGATTCATAAAAAGTTGTGGTACAATACAAGTACAAACTAAGTTGAGAAAAAATTTTGTTCCTGTTTGAAGATTTCAATCTCTTTCTATCTTCCACTATTTTTTATTCTTCTTCGCCACACTTAAGGGACAGTAAAGAGACTGATTTGTTCAGTTTATAAGTATTGTAGTTCAGTCTATTGTAGTTCAGTCAAGTGTCAGTATTGCATAGTCACGTAATGTGTAGTCAGTGTTTTTAAGCAAAACATTAACAACCATCAACATATCTCTTATCACAATTTTATAAACTCATCCAAAAATCAAAAGATTGATTCTAATTTCAAATCGAAATTACAAAGTATAACGATTGATTACCTCACATCGCCATTAACCGTCACATAATATACTTTCTTTTATTTTATGGAAATAACATTAATTTTAGTAATAAAAATTCTCTTAATACAAAACCCTAACATTTACGTTCGATTTTATTAAAACGGAAATGTCATCAAATCTATTTTGCACGTCTTTAATCCCCTAAACATAGAAATGATTGGAAGAAAAATAAATTTAGACAAAGTAAGAAATTGGCTGGATTACCGTTAATATTCGATTACATAGAAATTTAAAACTGAATCTTATCAATTCGTTTTTTGTTTTATCGATATTCTATTACATTACATTGTTTGAAGTGAACACGAAACGAATAAAAAAAATAATACCACAAAATTCAATTGAAAATGTAAATAACTAAATTAGCTTTAATGTTTCCACCGATGGGAGAGTTATAGATAGTTTTTTTATTATAGTTAAGTTAGTTACTTAGTTCAACAACTTCGTTCCATAATAACCATAACTTGTTTGTTGAGACTTTTTTTCAATTATTTCCAGCTAATTGAAAAGTATTGTTGATCTAACATAATTAAAATTTTGACATTAAATATTTAACGAATAATAAATTACGACAATTCGGTTAGCCAAATATAACCTTTTCTATCCTAAAACAGATAGTTTTTTGTTATATTTTGAAATTTCTAAATTGAGTAAGTTTTTACTATGAAAATATTTGTTAAAGTTGTTTGAGATAAAATAAATATGTACACGAATAAGTTTTAACGAGATATTGTCATTGTAAATTTCTATTCATTTAAATATTTGACCAGAAAAATTTTCTCCCATCTCACATTACAACCAATGTTGTTTTTTGTTCTAACGGAAATTGAAACTCAAATACTTTATAAAAAACTATGAAAAATTTATTAATAGAGTATGATAGCAGTGCAGATAAAAATATTACAATAAAACTTTGGATAACATCGGTTTTAACTATATTAGAATTAGACAAAAGAAAACAGTAACATAAATTAAACTTTTTATTTCCTAACACGAGCTTGTACTTTAGTTGGTCCTGTTACGGCAGGCCTTGCCCGTCAGAAAGCCTAACGCTTAATAATTTATGTAATATTTTGATTAGGAAAATTCTTTTACAGTATAATTTGTACTTTAAATACTTGATATATTAAATTGGTGAAGATATATGATTTTGTATTGACTCTTTTTGTTGTTTAATGGAACATCTAGTTTGTATATTTGAAGTTATGTCGTGGGAAACAGTTTTATTTTAAGGGGAAATGGAAAATGGTCACTGTATAGAAATTTGGCGTTAAAAATGAATGTTGATCAAGTGATTTGGCGAAGTTTGATCGGTTTTCAAAATTGAAATATTTTTGGCTTTGAAGCTAATAATTTATACTTTTTTGGATATCAATCTGGTTAGAATTATTTTTTTGTACAATATCATTTTTTTTAAATGCACTCAGCTTGGTTACATATTTGTGTGGTGCGATATTGATACTACGATCAAAAAATACAAATAAAAAACAATTTTTTAAAACATAAACAACAACAACCCAATGGTGTTTATGTATACAAGATAAAACCCAAAATTAATATATTACAACAAAAAAACACCAAAAACAAAAACAGTAGCAAGCAAGTAGCAAGGAATATTTTTGATTCTAAATCGATCTGCCAATTTAGACGAACAGATGCAACCAGTTTTAACATTACATGGGTCAATTAAGGATTAGATCTAAGGTAATAGAATTTTAAAAATAATTTAATTGTAACTAAATTTTTTTTTTTATTTATGCTTAGCTCCTTTATTGGAGCCATATCGCCCAAAAATATAACTAAAATTATAAAAAAAAATATAACCAAAAATATAACTAAATTTACTCCTGATTCCTATAATATTTATTTTTTTATAATACGTTACAAACAATGAAAGAATAATTAATTGAATTTATGTCCTTCATCCTTCACGCATGGAGGGATCAGTTTTTATTAATTTGTTAATTTTTTTCTATTTTTTGATCCACGGGTGTGACAACCCCGCGTACTCCAGTCCCTGCTATTGGCATATGAGTTAACGTGAGATATCACATACCACTGGCAATAGTAGTGAGATATCACTAGCCAAGGTGATATCTTAGGGGTGCTGGCGGATGAACTGTATTCAGTCAACGGTAGCACTCTCAGTCGTAGCTAATGAATATTCCTTGATGCTGGAACGCTGTAGCTTTCTCGAAGAAACGAGCCTTCATATAACTATATATCTGAGTTGAAATCATTGAAAAATATACTGCGTCCCATAATCAAGGATTATGCCATTAGCTGGACTATTGGCAAACCAATTTTAGTTTTGTTCCTGCAAATTTTTAAACAAATTTGCTTTTTATCTCTTATTTTATTTTTATTTTCTCTATCCTATCACGAATTATTGGCCTATGTCATATTTTATATGTGATAGAATTATTACACATTATTGAACAAAAAAAAATTAAAAAAAAACAAAAAAAAACAGATTTGCGTCCATTAACATCCTTAGAACGCATGTTGTTGTGGGACCTTGGTCTTAAAAGGTTTTTATGTGTTGTTGTGACACATATTGTAATGCCTACTACACATCACATTTTATTAAAAAAAAAATAAAGAATATACCAGGGTGAGTTGAAAGGATGATCACATTTTTTTTATTGACAATCAGTAAACTGTGCTAGCGGTTAAAACTGAACTGTGGGAATTTTCCTATACTATCCCCGTTAATAAAAAGTTGATTTTTTTTAGATAAATAGAAAGATTAGGTCCTCTGCATCCTTATTATGAAAAAAAAATTGCGGAAATGAAAGGATCAAAATTTATCAATTATCAAACTTTCAATTTTACCTTGGTCCCCCCTTTAATTATTTTTTAGCTTTTTATAATAAATATTATACAAATTGATTTTTTTTAGATAAATAGAAATATTAGGTCCTCTGTATCCTTATTATGAAAACAAAATTTGCGGAAATGAGGGTGTTTATTTTGTAGTTTTTTATAATAACTATTAAACAAATTATCTATAAATATTATAAATTTGTTGAACAAAAAACCTCGAGGGGGGAGGGGGAGGGGGGTGTAGGGGGCGGTGTCTATTTTTGAACGAAGGTCTGCAAGGTCACAGAAGCGAGTCAAATAAAATCAAAATAAAAACGAATAATTATATAACCCTGTTTAACAAGGTGACAGGGTTATATAATTATTCGTTTGATATTGAAAAATAAAAACGAATAATTATTTCTGGCTTTCTCTGACCACAAATTCCTGTGGTGCGTTTTTCACACAGATCACACATCTCTTCGTAAAATCAAGAGTAACGACTCTATATTACGCACGGTGAGGTTTTCGTCGTCAACTTTCTTCTCCTTCGAATTTATTTTTCGTCATCTTTCGTGAACCCCATCCGAAATAAGACCTTGAAGTTGAAAATTCATCTTGTCCTTCTTTCCTATACTTCGTTTTATTATTGAAGTTTTATTGTAACGTTTTGTCACATGTAACATAACATGTAACGTTTTGTCCCAAATTAAACACACTGAATCATTTATGTCTGTAAATGTGAAACACGCCTACTTTTTGGATTTTAAAAAATCAGATTACACTTATTTAGAACCAAAAGAAGGCATTAAAACGATTTTCGGCTTGCTAATTTGACTGGCCTAAAAACTATAATTCAATTCAAATATTTTGTAAAATTTAATTCAAAAATTCAATTTGATTGTATTTCATTCATGATATTTTGATCAGTGTGACATATTTTCAAAAAAACAACAAGAAAATTTATGAATAATGTAAATAATATTAAACAAATTAATTCTTAAAATTTTAGTATGTCATTTTTTAGTCAAAACATTTTGAGAATGAGTAATTGTTTTTATTTATAAATAGCTATGCTTGTTATCCGACGATGAACGTTTTATGTAGTTAATACAACAGCTTTGAGACCAAAACGTGAGATTTTATTTAATTTTTGGAATAAATAAAGTTTTATTTTTTAAATATGATTAAAAGTCATTTTCCTGAAAAATCCTTTTATTTATTAAAAAAAAATAAGATATAACTATTATATTGAGGTATGTGAGTAATCCAACTCAAGCAACTTTGGGAATCCTTTGAATTTTTTCGGTTGGGAGTTCGAACTCGTATTCTTATCAAGGCCATTGTTCAAATCCTTTGTTGGAAAAAATTAATTAATTAACAAGAAATTAATTCCACAAAAAAGAATATTCTAACTATTATAATTTTAGTCTCCAAGTTGCTGTGTATTAAATTTATTTAAATTTTTTTTATTTGACTCATTAAAGTAGTCAATAAAATAGTAATTAAACCTAAGTTTCATATCTACCTCGCTCGTCATATGATTTTTTAAATGTCCTTGGTACTACGCGAAACTGAACAACATAACTGACTTTATATGTGGACAAATATTGTAATATTTAGCAAACTATCTAGGCCAGTGAAAATACCTTTTAAAAAGGCAAAAAATGATAAGATTTAGTAACAGCATGAAATATGCTGGATTAGGAAGAAAATATAGTGCAAATTATAAAAAAAAATAAATTAAAATTGATCCGAATTACGAAGGTGAAATAAGATGAACTTTTAGGGGTAGGAAATGGTTTTTTACGATTTCCAGTGAAACTAGACCAATCGGAAAAAGTTGAACATAAAAGTTGTAGACAATAAAAAAATTTATAGCTCTTGAAGTCTTTTTTTCACATTACCCAAAATTTTTCCGTGAAAAATGCAAAACAAAAAAAAGACTTTTTCGCTTTTCGACTTTTTAGTCGAATTTCAGAAAATAGTTTAAATGGTGAGAATAGTTTCCTTTTAGTTAAAATAATTACAGTTATAGTTTTTAATAATTTATTATCAAAAAATCAAAAATAATATTGATTGTATAATAATTAATTCATAATAAGTAATTTATAATTAATTTATCCCATAATTTTATAATTTAATCATTTTTCTGCATAATACCTATATAATGGATTTTGGCGATTCTTTTGAAAATGAAAGAATTTTTTTAAAGAAATTTTACCTTATATTTACAGATAAAAATTTATTAAAAAAAATTTCTATAATTTCCAAAAAAATCATCAAAATCTTTGTTTTTATGTAGAAAATAACGGAGTTATAAAATAATAGAAGCAAATATAAAAAACAGAGAAAATACCTCAGTAACAGAGGGAAACCCTCCAACCTTTAATATTTTGTAATTTTGTATAAAAAATTATCAAAAATTTTAAATTTACTTTTCCCTATAAAAAGAGATAAATTTTTTTTCAAATCCCTCAAGTGGTTCTCCAAATACGTTACTTTGAATATTTATGAAAGCTGTAGTTTAAAAAACCTGTCCCTAGTTTAAGAACCAGTTGGCGGATTTAAAAAAATTTAAACCGTTTTAAAGGAAAAATGAGTCATTTTCAATAAAAATAATTAAAATTAAAATTTATGATAAATTAATATAAAAAATTCAAAAATAAAAAAATTATAAGGGTTGGATTCTTGATTTCTTTATCTGAAAATATTTGGTGAAATTTTTTTAAAAACTTTCCATCATGTTATGCCCACCAGCTGCGTGATGTCCAACATGTAGTGTTTGAAAAAAATCTACAATCTAATACAAAACAATTTGAGTTCTGAGTAAAGGTGTGACAAAGGAGATTTTAGTAGTTACGTCTAACAGTAAAAACTAACCCCGGCGTAAAACACCTTTCCATTTATCATCCGTAATGCTACCACATTGCATTTTTTCATTTGCATAACATTTACTCAGTAGGATTTTTATTAATCATGTACAGATCAGTACAAATAACTTTTTGCCTCACCCTCGGTTATATCTTCGTTTTACTTACACGAAGCAAAATGAAAATTAGAATGTATGAGCTCTTTCAGATTTATATTTTTGTTCATTGTGTTGAAATATACAAAAAAAGAACTCAAAATGTGTATGCTCATATTAAGTTTTTCTACTGAAACGTTTCGATGTGTGAGTTTTTTTTTGTCGATTGATGTATGCAATAAACTAGATGATGATATGATTTCATTATTTGTTAATAAAAGGGAGATCCCTATTTTTGTTTATGTTTTACAATTAACAAAAAAAAAACAAGTAAATATGTTTTTGGTGAAATGAATCATCATATTAACCGGTCTCGCCGTAAATGTGTTGATATCAACAAAGTACAACGAGGGAATATATGAAATCAACTCTCTTCTCCCTCGTTTAGGTTAATCAGCAAAGGTATTTATAGTGACATTTTTGCCAAATGTTGTTGAGTTGTAAATTAAAAATCAATAACAAGTTGCCTTTAGCATAGTGCCTCAAGTGTTTTAAATTATGTATTGTTTTTCCAACTTGGTTTATAAATAAAATTATTAAATTAAATTAAATTAAATTAATAAAGTAAATTTTTGGATGTTTTAGAAGTTTAATAAAAATGACTAATAATTTTTCTTTAGAGATCTTTCTTGTGTTTGAGTCCGCGCATAGTCCGTTCATTCATGTATCGTTTAAAATTAATAACCCTTGAATAAATAGATACGGTATGTTTCTATTTATATTAATATAATTTCAATGGTAACAATCATTTTAAAAAAAAATCGCCAAAATCCATATATGTGGTATTATGTAGAAAAATAATGAAGTTATAAAATTATGTGGGAAAAATTTAACGTGGATATTAACCCTCCAAACCCCATTTATTTTTGAAGTGAAAACTTCTTTAGGCGCGTTGTGCAATTTTGTATAGGGAAAAATTTATGTATTCGAGTTATCATGTTCAAGCATTACGTATATATTTTTAAATATAAAATACCTCTATCCGTTCGTAACTTTTCAAATTGCAATATGGATATCGCGGTCGACCGAGGTTCTATAGGTCGAGAATTCAATTCCTTGGGTGGTGCATTCTATCATTGTTTTTTTTTAATTTTTATTAAATACCATTAAAATTATTGTTTTTTATTCAGGAATTCAGAAAAATCATAAAGATTTGTTTTTACGAATTTTAAATTGCTTAATTGATCGATAATGCAGTTGTTTAAATTTACTGTCTTTTTCCGTTTCGTTCAAACTATTATCATTTCAATATTAACAAGAATTTTAATTATTTTTTTGGCAGGCAGTGCTAAAAATAATAAAACATTGGCTTTCCAATCATTGTTTTGCATAATTTCAATCCCGTGAAATAAAATAAGGAAAATGAAAACTACTATTTGAGTATGTTTCAATATGAGTTGACATCTTCATTACAAAAGATTTATTTAAACACAGAGGGCGTTGTGCAAGTTTTCATGGGGAAAAATTTATATATTCGAGTCATCAAGCATAATTCGAGTCCTCAAGCATTCGAGTTATCATGCTAAATAAATATTGAATCTATGTATATAAAATAGAAATTTGGAAGTATGTGTGTTTCTCCTTTATGCATTAATACACCATTCATTCGATCAGCATGACAATTTGGGAAGTTGTTGTGTACACTAGCCCAAAGGTAATTGGCCAATTTTCTTTCTTCAAAAACTGCACCTTAGGGCCCTTATAATAATAATTATAATTATCTTAAGGGATTTTGCCTAAATGTTGATAATTATTTAATTTGGTTTTAATTAAAATATTGTTTTATACGGCTAGTGAGCTGTGATCAATGTTTTTTTATTTAACATAATTTTATGAAATTGAAAAATGAAAATATAATCTGAAGCAATTACATTTGTATATCAAAATTTCCCTATCGATTTATTTGGCACTTTGATAGGGCTCAGTGGACTCAATTATCTTAGGAACTACTACGGTAGAGTCACCCATCTCGTAAGGTCGTACGTGAGAATCGAAGCCAAGATCAAGTTCAAAACCCAAAGCTAAGGTAGACACGTACGCTGATATCTTAGCACGGTCAAGGGGGTGCTTGATGGCTAGTACGAAACTCTGGAGTACGGGCGCCCTTCAGTAGAGCTCTGTTGTGGTTGACCAATGTACCTCCATATTTTCTAGATAAATATTGTATGGAAAACAATAAAGTTTTAGATGAAAGCGATGCTTCTCCAAACGCATCACGTAATCTAACAACACAACTGCGCACCATGTCCTACTCTAGGATCTTGCTTAACTCATCAGCTTATCCTAAACCAGACAGCACACATACCATGTCTGACTCTAGGATCATGCCTGATTTATCAGTTTATCCTAAACGGATAGTGCACATACCATGTCTAACTCTAGGGTAATGCCTGGTTCACCAGCTTACTCTAAATTAGACAGAATACCTCTACGATATAAACAAAAATCTTTAGTACCTTAATTAAGTTGCGTTCAGAAGAATCTGCACATATCAGAAATGGCCTCAGTTAATTTGAGCCGGTTAATTGAACAGGATGCTCACGATCTTGCGTTCTTGCAAGAGCCGTGGGCAGACAGTAAAAGAATTAAAGGTCTATCGTCAAACAAAAATACAAAACTGATCTATTTCTCAGATGTGGAAAGACCTAGAACCTCGATTCTTGGTGGAATGGTAACCTGGAGAAGAAAAGGAATAAAGTTCGTAAGCTCTTTAACAGACCAAATACAACAAATAATTGGATAGAGTACCGAGTAGCTCTAGCCAATTATAATAAAGAACTCAGACAATCAAAAAGGAATAGTTGTAAAGAGCTCTGCAATACCATAGATAATCTGCCTGCTGCAGCTCGACTTCAAAAATTGATATCGTCTGATCATATAAACCCCTTTAGGCTCAATTTGCAAACCAAATGGTACGTATACCACTAACTGCATTGAAACACTAGATACTTTACTTCAAACCCATTTTCCGGGCTCAATTTTCCAATTTTCCATTCCAAAATGACCGACGATGACAACAATGGAAGGCAGGCAAAAATATTTGCTGCATCGCACGACCTGACGCAGATTGTAAAAAGCCCGACTTTCGCTCCTCGTAATGGCGGTGATAAAAGTTTTCTCCTAGACCTCTACCTCACATCTATGCCAGATGTTACGAGTTTCGATGTCGATAAGGGTAGTATTGGAAATTCTGACCATTATTTAATCACATCAGTTATCAAAATGATTTGCTGTCAACTAGATATCGTTCCCAAACTAGTTCCCAAATCCCATAAAATATTTCACTTTTTAAAAATGGACACCAATGGTCTCCGAAGTTTTGCTTTTATATCTGTAAGTATGCTGTTGTTTGAGTCAAGCATTGATTCCAAATATTTAAAAGATTCAACTCCCTCAATTCGTTCATCGCCACACATCAAATCTTTCTTCTCAGCCTCTCTTGAAACATTCATATGTTTGGTTTTATTGTAGTTAATTTGAAGACCAATTTTCCTAGCACCACTCTCAAGCGACTTGAAAGTCTCACTCATAACAGCTTCACTTCGGCCGAGAATGAAAACGTCATCAGCGTATGCGATCATCTGTACTGAGTTTATTGACAAGATATTGTTGTTAGTTGGTAGTTTCTTTTGACGGCACACATATTTCAAGGCTAAATTAAAAAGTAAAGGAGAGATAGCATCACCTTATCTTAAACCGAAGTCGACTTTAAAAAACTTTGATATTTCGTTCTCTACTCGTACACAGCATTGAGAGTTCTGTACTGTCGTTTTGCATAGTGATACCATTTTACCAGGGATTCCTATTGACACCAAAACATACCATAGAGTCTCCCGTTCGAGAGAGTCGTAGGCCTGAAATCTAGGCTGATACGAGAGAGCCGTACGAGAGAGCCGTTCGAGAGAGTCGTAGGCCTGAAATCAATGAAGAGTTGGTGCACAGGTATGTTGAACTCTCGGCACTTTTCCAAAATCATCCTTATCGAGAAAAGTGCACCGGTGGTACCTCGGCCTTGTCGCACTGATATTCTCCAAATAGTTGTTCAGCAAAAGGATTGATTTTGGCTAGCAAAATGTAAGAAAAGATCTTATATGATGTGCAGAGGAGAGCGATTCCTCTGTAGTTTGCACATTGAAGGCGATTACCTTTTTTATGGATTGGTATCAGCAAAGCGGTGTTCCAGTCCTGTGGCATGGTTTCAGTCCAATTTGAATAAGTTCAAACAATCTTAAGAATAGAGTTTCACCACTATGTACAATCATTTCGGATGTTATATCGTCGCTAGCAGGTGCTTTATTGCGTTTTAATTTTGATAGCGCCACTTCGAATTCCTCTTTGGTTGGTTCGTCTACATGTCTTTTGATGCACGAATAAGCTTTGCTCGTCGCCCCACTTGTTGCTGGTCTCATAAGTTGAGAAAATTTTCAAAATAAGTGGCCCAAGTATCTAAAATATTTTTAAGGTCTACTTGTAGCTCCCTATCCTTGTTTTGAATAGCAGTCGATCTAGTTTGAGGGCTCTTCTTTAAGGTTTTAACCTGTTGAATTGGGGAGAGTTGCCGGGAAGTGGAACCTTATCGTAGCACATACAAGGAAGTGGTCACTTCCAATGTATGCACAAGCAGAACGCTCAAAAAGAAACGTGCTGTTACTAGAACGTGATCAATTTGATTTTGAGTGTTTCCATTCGGTGAGACCCAAGTCAGTCTGTGTATAAATCGATTGGCGCGGAAAGAAAGTACTGGCAATTCTCAAAATGCAAACTCAGTCATTCTCTCACCATTATCATTCGAATTCAAATGCAGACGGTTAGGGCCCACCACATTTCCATAAGAGATATCTCTTCCCACCTGCCCATTAAAGTCACCAAAAACCATAATGAAGTCGCGTGTTAGAGAAATATTGTTGTACGTCTCACGTACACGTAGGTAGCAAATCTTCTCACTGACCGGGATGAATTTCATCACGGCTTCTTGTATGCGTGCACCAACAAGAAAGCCAGTTCCAAATTCTCTTCGAGAAGGATGACCAGTACAGTATAGAGAGTGACTATCAAAATCTTGTTTTCCGATTATTGGCTGTCTAATTTCTTGCAGAGCTATGATATCCATCCCATACCTGTCAGCCTCTGTTTCTAGACTTATAAGCATTAGGAGGGCTCAGGCTTCGCACGTTCCACGTTCCGATTCGGTAGTCTGGTCCTTTTTCACGTCCAGGTAAAATTCTGTTTTTGTCCGGGTCTGTTATTCTTTTCTGATTTCCAAATTTAACAAATAATTTTTTTCCGGGGTTAGGGTCTTAACCTTAAACCCAACCCAAATTGTCGTGAATGGGTCCGTTCTGCATCTTAAGGTTACCAAAAACAACCTGTTTACACGTTTATATAGCGAGCCACTTGATTCAAGACAGCCGCCCGCTTCAAGCCGCCCCTAACATGGAGAACAGACGCTTGAGTCGCTTTGGTTTGAAGACGCCAATTTGCCGTGATGTACCATGATTGGCTAAGCAGTTTTTACTCTGCTTATCTCCGGTACACCAACCTTATTCTGTCAGCATTAACCAGGCAGCACGGCGAATTTCGGATTTCGCTACCCAATGGATACATAAAATTCATCCAAAATTAAGAAATATAATCAAAAATTCATAGTTCATTCCACACAATCAAGAACCATAATCTAAAAACAACAAACATAAAAACAAACGAGCACTTTGAATAACCAGTTTTGGTGATTTAAAAAAAAATTACTATCTTTATTTAATATTTTCTGCTTGCCAAGTTTCATATCAGTTTACTGATATTTAAATTTATTTTTCTACACTTTTAAGAAAATTATGGAAAATTAATGGTAGTTTTATATATAAGTCAAAGTTTTAAATTTGAATTCTGATTTATTCCATTTAAATTGTATCGTTAAAAAAATGGCAAAAAATGACCGCATCCTTTACAAATGCAATCATACACAACTTAGAAATACGACCGATCCTCCTTTGTCACAATGACGTTATCGAAAATATAAGTACATAAAAAGTTCATAAGAAGATCCTTGTTATAAAAGTCATACATTAAATATTTTTGTGTTGATACCTAAAAGTTCTTTAAACCAAGTTTACATGATTCAAAAACGTTAATTTAAAAGAAATTTGTATGACGTTGGCACTCAAATATTTTTTTATTCGCCTACATTTTAAAGTGTTACTTTATTACTGTTTATTAGCTATTAAAAATCCATTATCGTTCGAGAATTTTGTAGTAAGTAAGCTCATAATCGTAAACCTTACATAATAATTGAAAATATTGAATGTAAAGTTGCGCCAATAATTTCTCATACGTTTTATTATCAACTTGTTTAGTTTCACATACGAGTATGTATAGAGAAAAAACCACTCCATAAAAACTTAAAAACTAACACGAACGGCAAAATAAATGTTACTTAAGAAACAGTTTTATTTTTCGTTTCACAAATGCAAGAAAGGCGTTGTTTGTTTGCACTATTTTCCAATATTATAGGTGCAGTGCGTTCGATTTGACTGAAACAACTGAAAAAACAACAACAATTGCATTTAATTTTTCAGTTGCTTCAGTTGTTTCAGTCAAATCGAACACGGCTTATATATCTCATTTTTTGTGTTTTTGTCTATGAATACGTTTTCTTTAATTCTTTTTTACAGAGTTTCCAATTTCTTCTTATAGTATTTGTTCCTTGGAGACATACAAATAAGAAAATATGGCAAGATAAATTTTATAAAAACAAAATAAGTATGAAATATATATAGTAAAGTTAACAAAACTGAAGTAATGGAATAAAAAACAAATAATAAAAAAAATTCTAGGAGAATATATAAAGAAATTGGTTAGCGTGGAAAAACTAGCAACTGTGGTAGATTATTTTATTTATGTAATTTAAGATAGAATAAAAGTTGAGAAATTATGAAAAATATGTTCGTAAAAAATGGAAGTTAGAGTTTTAAAAATGTTTGAACTGTTAATTTATTTAAAGAATAATGGATTATTAAATAAAAAGAAGTTTTATGAACATAAAGTTTAAAAATTGTATTTTTTCACTTTTAACCAAAAGTTGTTGGTTTTTATGTTGTTTGGAAGGAAATAATCCAGTCTATAGAATATGTTTTTCATCTTTCTAAAAATACATTTGTATTTTATACTCACTTTGTAAGTATTTCAAATAAATTAATCCACATAGAATTAGCCAGAATTGTCTGTTACATGACAAAAATGCAGACCCAACAGAATAAGAGAAAACATTTTGTCATATCAACCTCGGTTGATGGGTTTTCATATTTGGTTTTTGAAGGCTTGACAACCGAATTTGAGGTTATTGTGACATGATTAGGCAAAAAAGAAGTTGTAGTGGCCGAATTCTTCTTTCAATGAACCGACTCTACTCTACTCAAATTTATTGGTTTGTACTTAAGGACTTGTATTAAAATGAGTAATCAACCCTTGATTTGCAGGTTCAGCCTACGCAATACCTATACCACTTGAAATTGTCTAAAGACTAAAACAATATATTCAATACCAAAAATTAAATACCTTACCTTAATTGGTTCTATGATAAAATATCACACGAAAAAATCGCACACGAAAGAACATCACGTCGAAAATATTACAGCGAAAAAATCACGCTCCACGAAAATTCACATCACGAAAATATCACATCCTAAAATTACACGCGAAAAAATATCACATCCAAAAATCACACGCGAAAAAATATTACATCTAAAAATCACACGCGAAAAAATATCACATTCTAAAATCACACCCAAAAAAATATCACGTAAAAAATTTTATTGTAAAAAACACAATGTCCGTATATAAAATAAAATTTTTTGAAGTACTCTAACTAAGCTACAAATCTTTCATTTGATATCGTATTTGACTTAGTGAAAAACGTTTTCAACAACTTTACGTTATAGCCCTATCAACTCAACATTAAGTAAAAACTCTTGAATATGTTCACAACATGAATACATCTGTGGGTGTTAGTCATTGGCGATGCAATAAATATCGCAGTCTTCGTTTAAAGTCAATTCTACATACCAATGAAAATCAGATTTTACGAGGGCAGCTTGATCACAACCATAGCCCAAATACTATGAGGGCCAAGCTCATAAGCTAGTTAATGAAATGAAGCAAGCAATAGCCAATCCTGGAGCTTCAACTCATCTCACAATTGCAATTGGAATGACTCAAGCTTCGAAAAGGTGTGCAGATGGCTCTACCTAAACAAAATTCACCAATTTGACGCTTACAGTACGCCAAAAGTAAAACAAATGAGAATTCTCTAGCCAATCCGAGAGATATTCATATTTTAATATTTGAAAAATATAATGTGGTATTATAAGATTCAGTGATTGATAATAATTCTTTTTGCTCATACAACTTTGACAGATTTGTAACTAATGATTGTTGGCTTGCAGATGGAACATTTAAAGTGGTTCCAGAAATATTTGTATTTTTTTTAATAATATGGTGCGTTGCATTGCCATGTATATTAGCATTATTACCAAATAAGACATGATAATTACTGTAAAATGTTGATGGCAGTTTTAGAATTAATACCCAATGCAAATCCTAGAATAATTATTACAGATTTAGAGATTGCAGCAATGTGTACCATCGATATGAAATTTTTTGGATTCTCAGGTTTTGAAGATGTCGCTACAACATGATTATTATATGCAGCAGTGTGTTCAGGCAAAGGTATTCAGTGAAATAAAGAACAGAATATTAGCAGAAAGGATAACAAATTACCATCCTGAGAATCAAAATGTTAAGAAAAATTGCTCATATATGGTATACGAAATCAAAACAATAAAAATATATAATTGTGAAAACGCGCAATTAATTTATTTTCAGTATTATTTTTATACACCGGTTGCTGCGTGTCTATATCTGTTACCGTCCTATCTGTTAACTACAAATCTTTTCGATCTAAAATTTGAGATGAATATTGATTAAATCCAAAATCAATAAAATAAGATTAATCTGTTTGATAGGGTAATGAGTGAAGTCGTTGAAAACGTTTTTACTAAGTCAAATACGGTATCATATGATTATCTCAGAATGCTTTGAAAAAATTTATATTTTATATACGGACAATATGATGTTTTATAATAAAATTTTTTTACATGATATTTTTTCGGGTGTGATATTTAGATGTGATATTTTTTCGCGTGTGATTATTGTATGTGATATTTTTTCGTGTGTCATTTTAGGGTGTGATTTTTTCTCGCGCGTGAATTTTGGATGTGATATTTTCGTGATGTGGTATTTTCGTATAGTGTGAATTTTTCGCAGTGATATTTTCGATGTGATATTGTTTCGTGTGTGATGTTTTCGCGTGATATTTTATCAGGACACCACCTTAATTCAAACAATCAATTATATACAATTATGCTCGATTGAAAAGTTAGTCATTTATTTCTTAAAATATAACAAAGAGTTTTTCTCTGAGAAATTTCCAACCATATCTTCAAATTGAAAAAAATTTAATCATTTACTTTCTTGCTCGGGCTTTATTGCTCACAAAACCACCCCAAAAATTAAACTTCTCATAATGTTTTCTGAAGTCTAATATACATATATATTATAATAATTGACCAAGTGTCAGCCATTGATTTCACATTGAGTAGAAACCATCAATAATGACTATACACTTGGGCTTATGATGTTAGTTATGATGGAAATATTCCCTATGATTGAATTATTTTCTAAGTAAAGAAATTCAACTTAAGTAAACAGTAAAGCGATGATGAAGTTTCAATTTCGAAATAGTAGATAGCATGTCTGATATAATGGATTCGAGCATAGCACTGATGAGGAAGCTGCAAATTCATCCGAAACGCTTAGAGGAGAAATTTGATTGGCCACAAAAATTTGCAAAAAGTTTATAGACAAGTTTTAGTGATTCCATAATATTTAAAATTTTAAAGGATTTATTAAAGCGTATCATCATGCGCAAAATTCTAAATATATAAACAGAATAGCTCACTCATTTTAGCAGTTAGATCTCTGCAACAAACAGCAATCGATCAAAAAACTATATAGCATCAAAATTAACAAAAATATGTTTTACAAACTTAACAAACTTAAAACAAAAGTCATCAAAGATTGAATATTATAGCCTAATTTGGGCCAAAAATATGCACTATTAAGATTTATTTGTCATGCAAAACTTCAATTGTAATAGCTGAAATTTAAAAAAGTTTATACACATACCTCCATACTACGAAATAAAATAAGTTTTTAATTCACTAGATTTGAATATTGAAAATTTAGAATTATGTATTAGAGATTTTTAAACACTTAAGCTCAAGCAATTAAGTTATTTTGAATTTTTTCAATTCGAAAGGATATTTTTGGATTTTTCTTAGAGAAAAACTTAATTGCTTGAGTTTAAGTGCTCAAAAATCTCTAATATATAATTCTAAATTTTCAATATTCAAATCTAGTGAATTAAAAATTATTAACCAGTTTAATGTATACAGAAACATTGTCTTTCGTATAAAGCAAAAATACATTCAAATAACATCTAGAATAAAATAAGTTGTTTCGACTGTTTCAGGAAGTCTTCAAACGTAACAATATCATTAAAATGTCAACCTAATATATCAGTTAGGTAAAAAATTAGCATTTGTTTGGTAGATATCAACTACTATGTGTAAAACACCAAAAAAACTAATTAATTCTTGCTCATGTTAACTGAAATTTTTTAACAAAGATTTGTCAAAAACACTTCATAATTGACGGTTGTTGTTGTGATATCATTAAAAGAATCTATACTAAACCAACTTAATCTACTAATCTATTAATTACTAAAATTATTAAAAAAACCTTATACTCTTAGTTCCAACAAAATTAAATTTTTATTTTCAGGCGGTACGGGAATTCTATTACGGTGAATTAATTAACAAAAGTAGTGCATCTTATCGTTATTTGTGTTTAAATTTCCCTAACTGTGATATAAATCGTCGCTTTAATAATGAAACAACGTATGCTATTTATACGTTGTTTTTATATAATAAGTGCGCTGCATTCCCCATAAGGGTATCTTTGAATTGGCGTTTTTACATTTTCGAATTATTTTATGACTGGGGGTAAGAATTAATAAATTATAAATTAACGTCCATGCAAATGCATGCGCACATCAAACTTTAAACTCAAATATCTCGAAACTATACTTTTGCGTATACGTCGTTTCATTATTAAAGCGACGAAATAATTAACATAACTCTTAAATTTTTAATGTGGTTAAGTTTCCTTACATAATGAATAAGTTTTAATTTTTCTAGTCATTTCTGATATAGTTAATAAGTTTTAATAATTTTTAATTTGTATATAACTTATTGTGTTAACTTTCGTCCCTTGTGTTGTCAAAAATAATTAAAAATAATAATAGTCCCGACAAACATTTTGTAACTAACAGTACCTCTACAGTCCCAATGTTACAACCTAAAGTAAAAGTTTTATCTGTAAATATGACGAAGACGAACTACGAACACAAAACAAAATAAAAACAGTTTAAATATCACCAGCACATATTCATCTTTGCTAAAATTCTCATTTGCAAACAACGAAAATTATCGAAATACCTCCGAGTATGTCCCGAGATTAAAAATGGTAATGTATTGTAATTTGTACGTATTGTATTGTATTCCTCACTATAATTATATAGTTTAAAAACACAAACGCAGTTTTTATTATATATTGTAACAAAGCAGATGTTACTCCTTTACAAAACATGTTATAATAATAATAGTTTTAAATTTTTCTAAATTTCAAAAATTGTTTTATTTTATATATTAATATTTATTTTCACTTAATAAAAATATCGCAATTAATTTTGGTTTTATTCAACCATTGCTAAGAGAATTATAATAATAAGAATTTAAGTAATTTTTAGTCATTTGACGGGCACAATTATGGTTATATTTCAGGTATTGATCGTAGTTGTGTCGGTTACATTTCGGTTGTTTGTGGTAATTTGACATATAAATTCTAAAACGTTTTATATAAAATATATAATAAATTCTAAATATAAATTCTAAAATTCTATTATATTCTATATATCTTATATTAAGATGTTAAAATAATAATAATATTTTAGAATTTATATGTCAAATTACCACAAACAACCGAAATATAACTGACACAACTACGATCAATACCTTAAATATAACCAAAATTGTTTCCGTCAAATGACTAAAAATTACCAAAATGTAACCGAAAAAACATCACGAAATACCTGAAATATAATCGTATTGTTTCGGTCAAATTACCAATAGCGACCTAAATGTAACCGACACAAATACCATTTAGTAACTGTAATATAACCGTAATTATACCCAGCAAATTACTAAAATCATCTGAAAAGTAACTGAAATAGTAACCGTACGAATACTGAAACGTAACCGACACGGTCCTCATTCAGCTACCCTTACCGCCTATTGTCTGACCAAAATATGGTAACAAATCAGTTACGTAACCACTTGTGCCCGATAGCAGTCACCGATAACACTTCAGTATTTTTACGGTTACAAATAGCAAAATTGTTTGTCGGAAGTGCCGTGTATATACAACAATGTAACTGTAAGATAAGCTTCAAATCAATAGTAACGTAGCTTTCCAAAACATTTTTTACACTCTGGTTTTGTTCAAAAGATATAATATAATTTACAAAGTTTTTTAGAAATTTAGTTTTACAAATGTAAGTTAATTTATTGATTTTCAATTGGTTTAATCGTCTTTATTTTTGCATTTTTATTTTTTAACATTTTTTGGTTTTAATTTCTTGATAATGACGGCCATAGCTGTCGAAAATTCGAAGCAAGATAATTAATATGTAATAACAACTATCAATTACAAATAAACACAAATAACAATAAGATGTACTACTTTTGTTAATTAATTCACCGTAATAGAATTCCGCCTGAAACCGCCTGAAACCTGTACCGCCTGAAAATAACAATTAATAATTGGTGAAATAAATCTGACTACAAAATTAAATTTCAGAACTGTGTGTTATTAAATTTTTAAATAAACGATTGTTCCTGCGATTCGCTCACTCCTCCTTAACCCAAGAGTTACAATATGATCAATAGCTCCGATCTTCGATATTCACGTTACCGTTATCGGAAGGTTATTTAAAGAAGTGAAACTGGCGTAAAATATTGTAATCCCCAGAAAGAGGGTTACAAATCGTGGTGCTGCCCCACGACCCATGAGAGGTCCCAAATCGGGCAATGGAAATGACATAAAATATTAGAAGGAAAACTAAACATATATTGCGTATTAATTATTTAGGTGATATACGCCTAAGTATACGGTGATATACGCCTAAGCATACATAACTATATGCAACTGTCCGATCCTATTCTTAACTATGGCTTTGTTGATCTTTAGTGCAAGTTTTGCCGAGAATCTTTTTGTGACATTATTTTTGGGACTGTTTCAAACATAAACTGAATGAGCAACAGGAAACGACCTTTTCCGACTCCGTAAGTTACGTTGTGTCAAACGTTGCTGTGACGATTAATATAGCCGTTACAAAATATTATTTCTCATAAACTCCAGGTGTGTTGCAGGATCTTTTATCTCTACTTTCAGTTCACTTAGATATTGAAGATCACGTAAAATCTGGTACTGAACACCAAGGTTAGTCATATTTCGACCAAACAAAGCAAAGCACTGGTTTTTACCAATGGTATCAGGAAACGCTGTACGAAATGCACCTCCAATTTCATCGTTGGTAGCTCATTCACGATAATCTGCATCTAAATATGAGCATATAATAACAAGGTTTGATTTACTCGTTCCGAACAATTCGATTGGGGGCTGTATTTTAGAGTGATTGATTGACTTTTAGTTTCGACAGATAGAACTTATAAAAGATTTGAGTTTGCTTTTATCAGAATCAATAAATGTGGGTACGCTAAGACTAAACAATTAAAAAGCCGTTTCTTTGTATGAAATGAAATGTATAATGAACATGAAATTATTATTATTTAGAATTTTATTGCATTATAAGTTTGTCAAAAAAATATTGTCAAGTGTGTCAAAAAAACAGATTTCTTTTATTTTTTTAGATAATTTTTTGGCAAAAAAAAATTTAGCTGTTTGTTTACTAGTCCCTGGGCCTTCACCTACATAATTTTGTGATTACCACATATTTTGTACTTCGTGATGCGCCTGTCCTTGACGAGCCCGAAAACATTTGTTCTGCGATTTTTTTCAAATCGGCCGCTTTTGCTTTCGGCAAGCTTCGAAAAATGCCGATTGCCCGGGATCTTGTAAATTTTTGTTTTTTTTAACTATGGGGGTTGGAAATTTGATTTAGAACACAAGGGTAACCTTGTCCGACAAAAATTTGTCTGCTATTGTCTAGTCCGACAACTCAAACATCCAAAATGTCAGTTGTCGGACTCGACAATAGCAAACACATTTTGGTCGGATAAGCTTACCCTCGTATTCTAAAACAAATTTCCAACCTCCGAACAAAACAAATGTTTTCAGGCTCGTCAAGGACAGGCGCATCACGAAGTATAAATATGTGGTAATCACAAAATTATGTAGGTGAAGGCCCAGGGACTATACGTAAATATAATTGAAATGGCAATTTTTGAATTTGTTATAGTTTTTGAAATATTTTTGGAATTTTGAAAGAGTTTCAATTTTTGATTTTGTAAGAATTTTTGGAATATTTTTAGGATTTTGAAAAATTTTTAATTATTGATTTTATTATAATTTTGGAAAAAGTTTCAATCTTTGATATTGTTATAATTTAATATTTTTTGAATTTTTAAGAATTTTTCGAATATTATTAGAATTTAGAAAATGTTAAAATTTTTGGTTTTATTCTAATTTGTGGAATATTTTTAGAATTTTGAAAAAAAAAAATGGAATTTTTGAATTTTATATATATTTTTGGAATTTTGAAAAAAGTTTCTATTTTTGATTTTGTAAGAATTTTTGGAATATTTTTTGAATTTTAAAAAATTTCAAATTTTTGATTTTATTATAATTTTTATAATTTTGGGGAAAGTTACAGTTTTTGATTTTGTTATAACTTATGCAATACTTTTAGAATTTTAAAAAAAAGTTTTAATCTTTGATTTTGTAATAATTTTTGAAATATTTTTAGAATTTTGTTTGAAAAAAGTTTGAATTTTTGATTTTATTTAGTTTTTACAATATTTTTGGAATTTTGAAAGAAATATGAATTTTTGATTTTGAAATATTTTCTCGAAACGCTAAATGGACAGGTTTTTAAGTAGTTTGCTGATTGTATAATCTTTTCACTAAACTATGTTAATTTATGATCTGTTATAATTTTCCGATAACGTATTGATGTTTCGTGTTAGTTTTGTAATACATATATAAACAGAGATAAAAAATGCATGTACTTTAACAAAAAGTTATGTTGGATATACATCAATGCCATAACTAAAAACCATGTCCTCATAAAAGTTTTTTGCGAAAACTATATCAAAATCCTTAACCCAGCGAAGTCTTGATATCTCAGAGCTTGAGATTTCAGCCCCTCCATATATTTTGTATTGAGAAGGTACACCGTCGTTGTTACAAATTATTTTCCTAATATAAGAACTTATATGCGTTCTGATGAAATCAATAAGTTTTGTAATGAAAAGATAGACTCATCTCGGATATAAACGATCACAATAGTACTACACTGTTGTGATCGTTTATATCCGAAACGAGTATACAACTTTGGTGCTGTATATATTCACTTGCGTCACTTTCAAAATAAATAACGAATTGATGAATAGTAGCTTGTGCATTATTATGGTGATAGCCTTGAACCGAATCCTGAATTATGAAGGCGTAGTTTTCAGAAAAAACCCTTGAACGAAGTACTCTCTTGGTTCTAATTTTTTTTCCTTTCCTCAATAAATATAGATTGCTGTTTTGCTATAAACTTGTGCGGTATCAAAATTTGTAAACGGTAAACCAATTTTTTCATAATTTCTTCTACACTTTCTATTAAAATATCAAAATTGCATCGATCAGTGGTATTCCATTGTTGATATTTGACTTGAAGGACTCCTTTAACGTCAAAACCATTTAGTAATCTTTCTTCCAGTTGTGAAAGTTTTTTGAACATTCTTTGCACTTCAAAGTATGACAATCTTCTGTTAATTCACCACATGAAACAAAGTCAATTAATGTTTTATAATTCTAGAAAGCAGCATCAGTGATCCAAGACATCTTAGACTGTTGAATCATTAGTTTTATATTTTGATGTATGGTGCACACGCACACATTTTGCACTCCTTGGGATAATTTTATACACTCTTGTGGTCGAAGGGACGTGAATTTAGTAAATCTTATTTTGACAGCAGGAAACTTATTTTTAAACTCCACAAAAGCTTCATATAATGTACATAGCAATAAGCGCTTTTGTAGATACATGTGCTCATCTCATTTTTTAAAAGATATTGTATCTTGTTTGCCTGGCATTAATCTACTGATTTCATCACTTTTATAGAACTGCTCCACAACATTTATATCTGTTGTGGATACACCTCTTTTATCCGTCGCAGATGAATGCTGAATATGATTTTCATGTAGAGTTTTACTTTTTTCAACCAAATGACGTGTAGCATTACTTCCAAATATATCTTGAATTTCCTGCATTTTCATTTCTTGCGGTAAAATTGACAACATTTTTTGTTTTTCAGCATAATCCCCGTTGTCGAAATTTATCTTTAGGTTTATAAATAATTTCTTCATAACGTTGCCTTATTTTTGCATTATCAGACAAATCTAATACTTCTTCAGTCAAACGTTCCTGAATAGACTTAGTTATTTGTACGGATTTTTGTTTTCTGTTGTCGAGACTGCCACACAAACTTTTTTTAGAGGTGAAAGATGATCCGATATATGCGGCACAATATGTATGTTTAAATTATTAATTAACTCATCACGCTCTAAGTTAATCAAGTTTGGTGTTTGAACATAATCTCGATTAAAGCTGGTTAGACCAATCACTTGATCGGTTTGCGTTTCATCTGATGTTTCATTTGAAGATGCGTCATTGGATACTGTATCGTCACTCACTGTTAGTGATGTTGATAAATCTGAACCAGATGGTAGGGTTTACTATTTTGTTAAACTAATATAACAAGATGAACATATTCGCTTATACTAATTGCACTAATCCCAAGAACATCTTAATGTTGTCGAACATTCTCTGTGATTTTCCTTTTATTTGAAGAACACTTAGAATTTGAAAATTTTAGAAAAATTAAATGTTGAAAGTTTTTGTTAAAGTAATAGAATTTAACTGATAGTGACCAATTTCAAACTTCATTTATATAACAAAAATGGGATTTAAAATAGTAATGCAGGTATCATTAAAGATTATAATATACGCCTATTTTGTATGATCAAATATAAATACTCTACATTTGTTTACCTGAGCATCTGTTCAGCATTTTGAAATCTATGTCTTAATTACAGCCATATATAATTTAAAATCCTTAAGATGGTTTTTATTTATTTTTAATCCATATTAATTTACGTTTATACTCACTTTAAATTAAAAGTAGGTTTTTCAAATTTTTCATGCATGAATATCTAAAAAAACAGCCTCCTTTTAATGGTTGTACTGAAGAACAATATCTGTTTTTTTTTCCAATACTTTTTACAAATCAGATTTTGGAAAAGAAATATGACTTTTTTTTTAAAAACCTTTAAATTAGCAACCGAGGAGAAGAACCGTTTTGCCCTACTTTTAAATAAAACAAAAAAACAAACAAAATAAAAAAACAAGTTTCAATTCTATTTAAAAAAAAAAATAAAAAAGTGGGTATAGATGCTAGCACCATCTTTTAATTTTGTTTTCTTTTGTAACACCGTTAAATAGGATTAAAAAACTGACAATGCACAATTTAAAAAATTTCTTTTTAACACCTATTCAACGACATATCATTTATGAAAATCAAATAAGCAGTTTTTTTACAGTCGTTCGTCAAAATGATTTCTACATGATAAACTTACAAAAATTCAAGGGCACCCAGTGAAGGTCCCTGGTGGAAAAAAAATTCTACGAGAAGTCGTTTTTTTCATTTATCAAAGGCTATCCATAAACAAAAAACAAACCAAATTAAAAAGGGTCGAGTCGAAATGTCGCAAAATTTTGCTGAACTTGACTGAAATTGCTCATATTTTCTTTATTGTACATATATAATTTTTATTATATTTCAAAAAGTTTATTTAATAATAAAATATTTGATATTTAACACTAAAATACAATCTCTTAGTTTATTACACCATTTTTATACTTTTCCTTCAGAACAAAAAAAAAGCTGATTCCCGACAGTCGTATGCACAACGAATTTTATCCTTAAAACAAAAAAATATGGAGGGGCTGAAATCTCAAGCTCTGAGATATCAAGACTTCGGTCTGGGTTAAGGATTTTGATATAGTTTTCGGCAAAAAACTTTTATGAGGACAGTGTTTTTAGTTTTGGGCAGCGATGTATATCAAACATAACTCTTTGTTAAAGTACACGTATTTTTTATCTCTGTTTAAAAATTTATTACAAAACTAACACGAAACATCAATACGTTGCCGGAAAATTATAATCAAAATTCCAAAAATATTGTAAAAATTAAATAAAATCAAACTTTTTCTAAATTCCAATAATATTTCAAAAATTCTTAAAAATTCAAACTTTTTCCAAAATTCTAAAAATATTGCAAAAATTATTACAAAATCAATGATACAAACTTTTTCAAAATTCAAAAATATTTCAAAAACTATAACAAATTCAAAAATTTCCATGTCCAATTTCATTTTAAATTACATTTACGTCATAAAAACAGCTACATTTTTTTTTTCAAAAAAATTGGCTAAAAATAAATGAAATCATTTTTTGACACACTTGACATTATTTTTTGACAAACTTATAATGCCATAATTCTCTATAATAATAATAAAACTTCATTTCAAACAAACAATAAATTATATTTTTTTTTCAAAAAATTGGGTAAAAAAATAAATAAAAATCTTTCTTTTGACACACTTGACAATTTTATTTCAAAGAAACAATTTTATTTTTTTCCAAAAAATTGGGTAAAAAACTAAATAAAAATCTTTTGACACACTTGACAACATTTTTTTGACAAACTTTAATGCCATAATTCTCAATAATAATAATAAAACTTCATTTCAAACAAACAAAAACAATAAATTATATTTTTTTTTTCAAAAAATAAATAAAAATCTTTCTTTTGACACGCTTGACAACATTTTTTTGACAAACTTATAATGCCATAATTCTCAATAATAATAAACTAAAACTTCATTTCAAACAAACAATTGATTTTATTTTTTTTCCAGAAAATTGTGTCAAAAAATAAATAAAAATCTTTCTTTTGACACACTTGACAACATTTTTTTGACAAACTTATAATGCAATAATCTAGATTTTGGTCTCACATACCAATCCCGACCATTAAGATTTCTCCAAATTTAATGTTCCTACTCGTAACCACTTAAAATGAACGTTTTTTAAGCAAAAAATATGCAAATTTTTGTTTTGACACACTTGACGATTTTTTTGACACACTTCCGGTACAGTTATCGAACACATCGTCCTTTCGGCTCTTCCCATTGAGTAAACTTATTTTTAGAAAAAAAATTTTTGAAATCCGTTCAGCGGTTTTCTAGATTTCGTCGGTTGTGACGGCCGGCCGGCCGGACGGCCGACAGACAGACACACATTTTTTTTTTTGCTTTTTTAGAATCAGTAGGTCCTAAAACGTCGAGAAATGCCAAAAAAAGTGGGGGTAAGAATTTCACTTTGAACTCATGAATGTAATACTTAGGTCTTTCAGACCGAAGTAATAATGCGTGTCCTAAACTTTAACAATTAGATTGATATAAAATAAGCTTCAATTTAGTTAAAAAAAAAAGATCCTGCGCCATCTTTAAAGTTTTTTTCTTATGTTACATTGTTAAAAATTATTTCAAAAAACAACAGTGTACATTTTTAAAAACTTTGTTCTAATACCTATTCAACGACATATTATTTATGAACATCGATTGAGTAGTTTTTCTACAATTGCTCGTCAAAATGCACTCACATCACCAAATCACAAAAATTGAGTTGCACCCTGTGAAGACCCCTGGTCGAAAAAAAAATTCTAAGAGAACTTTTATTTTTTATTTATGAAAGACTATCTATAAACAAAAAATAATCAAAATTAAAAGGGGTCAAGTCAAAATTTCCCAAAAATTTTCTGAACTTGTGTGAAATTGCTTGTCTGAAACTCACACCATGGCCGTCAGTGGCGCTTACAAAATTTGATTATTTCCTTGATCACAAACTTGTGAATCTTGTAGGCAAATAGGTGCGACTGAAATAAAACGGGACAACATGATTTAGTTAGAATTTTGATGGTAGGTTACGATAAAAATATTTTAAAAATTGTTTGGGGTAGTTTTCACCCTTGTTTTAAGGGTTAAAATTTTAAAACCGAGATTCGAGAACCGTGTGAGTCAAAAAATCTGAAAAAATTTGATACTTTTTTTCTCATAAAGCACTACCTATTCCCAAAGTTTGAGACACAAAATTTTTTTTTCTCACTTAGTAGGTGTGAAATGCCCCATACATACACAGAGACGTTTGTTATGAAGTGTAATTCAAACTTCGTAATGGAGATTCGACCCACTTTCCCATACGCTTAAAATTTACATTAACAGATACTTTCATAATTACTTTCGTTTCTCCTTTAAACATAGTTTCTTATACTCAAACCGTGGTCGTCATCTGCAGTGGTTTCCGTTTAAAAAATTGTCATCAAACAGTTGTGTGCTGTTTCTCCAATATAATTTCTTATATTCAATTTGTAATTGTTTTGAATCGTCGTAAAAAGGATGTGTAATGTCATTGATTTGTCATCGCGCTATTTCCAAACATAATTTCTTACAATCATTATTATTCAATAATTTTTTTATGTAGTTTCCGATTGTAATACCCGTTGGTTGTAAGAATTCCTTAGTGGGTACAATAGCACAAAAAACAAAATTTTCCTAATCTGAATTCGCTCTGTTTCCCAAAAGATAGGAGGAATCAATCAATGGATTATGTCTCGTTTATCGTAGTGTCATGAACTTTTTGAGTTGCTTTTGCTTCATTTTAGAATGTAATTTCCTACAATCGTTTTGTAATAAATATTTCTGTTTATAATTCCCTTCCAAATTTTAGTACAGGTTAATAGTGAAGACTCTTTTAGTGGGTACACATATTCAGCGAAAGGGAATATCCAATAAACAAACTTATCGTGTTTATCGATTTGTGATTATGTAAAAACGGCGTGACCTTAACTATAAATACGTGGTTGAAGACACAAAATTTCTCTTAGTCGCGAATTCTATTTTGACGTAGTTAATTTATCTTCTGTCAGATGGATGATACAGATTTTTTGTTGGAGGTCGTCAATTTCACTTTTTGATGGTGTGCATTGATGATTTTTGAAATTGGAAACAGTATTTTTTTTATTTTAATTCACATTGTTGATTTCCGGTGAATGTATTTTACCAAGTGTGATATATACCAATTTCTTTGTTTGGGGTTCGTTCCGTGGAGTGATTATGTGTCTGGAAGGCCAGCTATCGTGAAAATATTGTGATCAGCAAACTTGCAAACTTGCAAAATTGCTTGCAAACCAAAGCTGTGAAATTGTGCTATATACGAAGGCTTGGACACCAGAAAAACCGAGAACGCTTCATTTTTTTTCAACAATGGCGGGCATACGATCCAAGTAAGGTTTTATTTTTGGTTTTGTTGGTTATAAATCATTTATGCTTTTGCGTGGAAAACCCCAAAATTTAAATAGTAAATTGTTCTGGTGTACTATACCTAAACGAAATAGTGGAAAACCTTTGGTTTTTATGATAAACTGGGTATTAGTAAATGATTTCTTTTACGTCAAATGAAAAGAAATACGAATAACAACAAAACTAGTCATGTATATTATACTGTAATTAAAATAGTTCAAATTTTCTTGTGCGGAACTATTACGTGATAACTAAATTATTTGTGTATATATATAAAACTATAAGGAAAAAAAATCAGAACTAGAATAGTAGATTCTTGTATGAGCTTAGAATGAAGGCGAGGATCAAGTTTTCACGAGGATCAAGTTTTCCTGAACGAGCGTAACGAGTGGAGGGAATCATCCGAGTCAAGAATTGCCTTCATCCTAAGCGAATGCAAGATACTATTTTATCCACGACTACAAATATTTCAAATAATTTCATTCAAGTTTTCCTGTAAAAGTTTATATCGCCATATTGAAATCAATCTGAAATAAAAAACAAAACATAACATGTTTGTTTATTTTATATGTATTGTTCTTGTTTTATCTTGTTTATATTACTATACCAACAAATCAAGTTTTTAATTTGTTAGGGGAATTTTGAATAAATAACGTGGAATGAAATAAATAAAAAAGAATTTGATATATAGAAAGGAATGGATACAATTACAATGAAAGATATACGCATGGAAAGTATATATTCTTTAGTAGTCGTGGATAAAACATGTTCTTGTGTTGTCCAGTTAGTTTAATATTAAAACCAGAAAACATTTTGTTTTTTTTCTGGATAAACGGTTTGATAGTTTATACCTGTTTGTACATTTCAAAGAAACAGAAAAAATTTACAGATACAAACCAAATGGTTCTAGTATAATATAAATAAATTTAAATAGTTCAAATTTTCATTTTTTTTTCGTTTTTTTTTGTGTGAACTGTTATGTGACAATTAAATTATTTATGTATATATATATATATATATATATATATATATATATATATATATATATATATATATATATATATATATATATATATATATATATATATATATATATATATATATATATATATACGAGAAAAATATAAAGAAAAAATCAGAATTAGAATAATTGTTCTTGTTCTGTCCAATTAAATTAAGAAAAAAAAAATTAAAAACTTAAGACTTTTTCTTGATAAACGTTTTAATAGTTTATATTTGTTTAGTATACGATTAAAAGAAAAAAAAATATGAATAACAAACGGTGCTTGCATAATGTAGGTAAATAAAAAATAGGAGAATTTTCCTTTTGAACTGTTACGTTAAGCAACAAAACAAACATTTTTTTATTCGCCAACATATTAAAGTGTTGCTTTATTACTGTGATTTGCGGCCTTAAAGTGTCACTTTTTAACTATTTATTTTGTTGTCACAGTTACGTCCCAAAAAGCAAAAAGCATTTGTATTTGTTTAAATTCTATGAAAAATAGAATTTTTTATCAAAGCAACCATAAAATTCAAGGTTTCATTATCCAATTAAAATAGTTGTTATCATTTGTTGTCATGGTTATACAATAATTTGAAAAAAATAACAAATATTTTGTCAAAGGTTACTTGTTCCACATATTTTTATTTTAAAATTTATGCAAATTCATAATTTTAAATTAGAATAAACAGATTTTTTTAAAATATTTTGCTTGCGGCGAATTAAAAATAGTATATAATGCACGGACGTAAGTTATTTTGGACTTAATTTGGGTGCAAATCTCGGCTAGCGCCTTGATTTGAAAACTCCACATCCGTCCAAAATCGTTAGCTTTACGTCATAGCATCATAATGTACTATTATATGTGTGTTTGAACTAATAAGATAAAAATAAAATAGAAAAATTGTTCATGTGTCGTCCGATTAGATTAAATCCTCTCTATTTTTCTTATTTGATAAAATGTTCAGTAGTAATTGATTATAGATTCTTGTTTGAGAGCTAATTATAAACATAAATATAAAAAAAATAAAAACCAGAAGAAAAGGGAATTAACTGTTTTCTTGTGTAGTAAAACTAAATAAAAACATCGATAGACAAGAAAGGAAAAACCAACGCAAATTGGAAGGATCTTTGGAGTTATCGGTAACGCGGGTGTGAAAATTGGAAAATATTGATTGTGTGCTTCTGTGTACTGGGCATACTGCTTTACTACTCGGCCACGGCTGCTTAATTCAATCGTAGTAGATTTCCTCTATCTGTTCAACCATCAATCACTTTGAATCGATCCAACCTCAGGTATTTAACGTTTAACCACCATTGCTTGGACCACCACTTGTCCATTCGCATGATTCAACCGAATTCACATTCATTCACCTCCAACAATTTTTGCATCATTGCCCGGTATTGCAGCAATTACATTCATTTGATCTCAACTACTTTCGCATGATCCTAAACTGTAACATTACTTACTTTCATTTAATCTCGAATTCAACCGTATTTGCATTCATTCAACCTCAACAATTTTCGCCTCATTCAACAGTATTTCAGCACTAACATTCATTTGATAACAGCTATATTTGCATGATATAATAGTATATTATTGCCGGCATCAGTCAACCTCACCAATTGTCACATCATACAACAGTATTTCATTATTCGATCTCAGCTATGTTCACATGATTCAACAGTATAATTTTTACCGACATTCATGTAACCTCAACTAAATTCGTGTGATCCAAACAGTATCATATATTTACAATCCTTCTACCGCAACTAATTTATTTTTGCCTCATTCACCAGTATTTCAGCACTTACGACCATTCAATCTCGAATAAAGTCGCACGATCTAATAGTACATTATTACTTACATTCGACTACACGAACTATACTCAACAGTATTTCAACATTTGATCTCAGCTATATTCACCTGAATAGTATATTTTTTTTCGTCATCCTTTCAATCTCAACTAATTTCGCATGATCCAAACGGTATTATATTATCGGCTAAACGGATAATAGGAGAGTGGGATCTAACCACAGTATGGGGTGAGTAACGCTAGAAATTACCTATATATGTATATTTGTGGACCTGGATGTAGATATGGGTGTTTGTGTGCATGTGTGTGCGTGAGTGTGTGTGAGTGTGTGTGTGTGTGGGTGTATGCGTGTGCCTGAGTGAATGAAGGTGCAAGAGCGTGTGAATGTGTAATTAACTAAGGGGTTGGATGTGGTGATCGCGGTTTGTTCGTATGTGGGGGTCGCCAGAGTCAAATCATTTCACTTGGCCTTTTTTTCCATTTAAATCCGTTTTCATTCGTGGGATTCGCGTACAATATCAGTATTTGTGCTGGAGCAGCAGGATTTCTTTCTCGTCCCCACGGACTACAGCTGGCTTGGGGCTAACTAAATCTCATCTAGGTGCGCGACCTGCTATGCCTCTTCGTTGCTTTGCCACGAAGAAGCTCTTCACTACACGTTTATTTATAGTTAACACCAAACATGCCTAGCTTTGAATAATAAAAAAATTGTATGATTAGTTTAGCAATGGGACAATTCCTGGAAGAAGATTTTGCTTTTTTTTGTATCAAAACTCAAAATATGACAAATTTTTCATACACATTTTTGACTAGGACATTTAAATTCTTTAATTTAATTCTTCCATCTTACCTAGCTAATAACAGAAGTCAAAATATACATATCAATATTACTGGAGAACAAACATACAGTGACACTACGAAGTGCAATAAAATACGAAGTGGAATAAAAATTAAAGTGAAATTTTAAGTAAACTGAAATAATGAAGATTTTTGATTAAAAGACTTCTTATACACTTTAACAATATTTTATTTTTCTAAATATATTTTCTGTCTCTAAGAGACCTTCTTCAGAGAATGAATTCTGATTTCTCATAGAAATCAGAATTCATTCTCTGAAGAAGGTCTCTTAGAGTCAGAAAGTATATTTAGAAAAACAAAATATTATTAAAGTGTATAAGAAGTCTTTTATTCAAAAATTTTCATTAGATTAACACTTTAAGTAGCTCATCAACAATTAAAAATTTAAACTGAAATATACTTAAAATGTAAACTGATGTTTTTTGCTGCTTTATTGAAACGCTCTGCAAACAACTTTTCTGAGCCGTAGAAAGAATAGTTTTAGAATATTTTTACGTCGGAAAAACGTTGTTATATTACTATAACGTTCTACATAATAGTTATAGCTTATGATAAGTCATGCAACCCAAAAAGCATTAAATTATCCTTCGCCTCTAAATAAATTTACATATAAATTTCAATAAAATCACATTATTATTCATTTCCATTAACACTTATCTTTATACAGTCTCCACAAACGGGTTTAAGATCATAAAGCCAACAACTTATTATAAGGAAATAGACTCAACCATCATTAACAACTTATTTCAACTTTTTTATTTCGAAAAATTTATTCTCTCATCAGAAACAAAATAGAACTGAAAACGCGGAAATAAAAAACTTCAAGTTATTATTCAATTTGCTGCCACTTAGTACAAAAAATACTAAAATAAAAAAACACTTAGAATAAAATTATGGTCCTTAGATTATTTTAATATGCTTTAATATTTAACTTCTTAAGTGAGTTATAAAAAAATTTCATAAAAATAATATGAAATGTCTCGAGGTTGTAAAAGTTCAACGAAATGAAGGTTATAGCTTCTCACATCACTGTGGCTTTCAAATACAAAACCTTAAAAATCAAATTTGACATTGATGAGCCACATATACGATTAAGTTTTTAAGACTTTTGACTTTAATGTAAGTTACATTTCGTGTACATAAGATTTGGCGTAATAACGATATAAAAAATCAATTCATGTTTACGTAATCCACACTCCGTTGGTTGCTATTAAAATGTTTGAAAAATTAGTATCGGTTGCGGTTATTACGGTTACAATTAATTATTTAAAGAATTCAAATTTTGTTTTGTTATCAAAAAACATTTTATATATTTTATGAACGACATAAAACGATTATGAAAAAAAAGAGTGTAAACGCCTGGTGTTTTGTAAATTTCTTTTTTATACCACAATCTTATGGAAATGAAAATACGCCTCTCATCCTAAAGGAAAAACAAATCTAATAAAAACCATATATGTTTTATGTCATATCAATCTCTTGTCAAAACAAAAGCAAAACAGTTTTATTTTTGATATTGAGAACAAACAAAAAAATTCAAATGTACAGACAACAAACATATGTACTTCATTCTTACCAAATTTTAATTTTTTTTGTTTTCTTTGAAAAACAAACAAACATATAAGAAAAACATGCGAATAAAACAATAATAATTGTTGTTCTACAAATATTTTACTTTTTATATATCCTTTATCGTTTTGTTGTTGTTATCTTATTGTACATATTTCAAAAATATTCGAATAAAAATTGAGGTAAGAGGAAATAAATATACATATACTCAAAAATAATGAAATATCGTGTGTGTGGTAATTTTCAAATATTTTGCTTATGTTGCCGATATTAGCATATTTATGTTTTATTAAATTTATTATGCATACCGCTCTTATTGCCTCTTTGTCTAAGATTTTCTTCGTATGAATATTGTTACAATATTGTGGAATTTATATAAATTTTAAACATAACATTTATGATTTGTTGGTAATATTTTAAAGCATAAATAAAGCATAAGGAATTAATTCCTATAAATAATATTTTTATTTCGTTGCCCTTGTCGTGTGTTACAAATTTTATATTTTTGTCAATGTTTTACACAAAATATTTAAAGACTGAACATCGTTTTTAAGAGTATGAAAAGATTTATTACTCTAATTTTAAATTTGATGTGGGGATTCCGAGTTCGGAGTTTAACTTTCCGAAACAAACACACGAAACTATAATTAAGTAATGCCAGAGAGAAATTTAACTTAAAAGTAAAAATAAGTGATGATGACGTTTAAACTTTGCAGTAACATGATTTGAATCATGACACTTATGTGGAAGGTTTAAATCCAGTACGAAACACGAAAAACGAGAAGTGGAGTTTTTCTCAGTGTTGTGCAAATTCTTTACAAAAAGTAATTTACGTAATTCTTTACATGTAAAAAATTCATTCTTTACATGTCCAAAAATTATTGTAAAGAATGTAAAGAATGTACAGAATGTAGATAATGCAAATTATGTAAAGAATGTAAAGAATGTAGATAATGCTAAAAAAATCTAAAAAGATGTACCAATTTTCTCATTAGATTAATATATAATTTAAAATGAAACTTAAACTCCTAAATAATCATAGTTTTTAAGTCAGTCTTTAGTTATATTTATCATTTGAATACTGATTCTTATATCTCCTTTACGACAAATTTTGAAAAAAAAAGTTTTTTGAGATGTCTAAGTCGTTTTAAGAAACATCAAAGTTATTGAAATAACACTTTAAGTAGTTCTTAAACAATCTTCATTTAAATTCTAAAGTTGAACGGTTGAAAACTTGGGTTCGGACATTCTTCATTTTATTAATTGACAAGTAAAGCCTGTTTTTGATAATTTGTAAACTGAATATAATTTCTATTGTAAATCAAGCTTGTTATATGTGTCGTATTCAACAAACTGATGTTATTTTAGTTAAATTGTTAATTTTATTGTAATAAGTTTTAAATTTTAATACATAATTTATGATTTCCAATCCTTGCTTTTTCTATGATTAAAGCGGGAAAATATTTTATAGAGACCGAAATTCCTAATTCTTTTCAATTCAAAATTTGTATTACCATGGTTGGAATTGGTAACAAGTTTTGTCTTCTTAAAGGAGCTGTAAAAATCACTTGAAAGTAAAATTCTTTACATTTATTAATCATTCTTTACATTCTTTACATTGTTTACGTAAAAAATTATTCTTTACTAATTCTTTACATAAAAATGTAAAAAATTATTCTTAAAATGAAAATGCACAACTCTGGTTTTTCTCTACGAATTGCAAAAAATTCATAGGTCATTGAGTTTAGTTACGCACAAAATGTTTTTATTTTTGTTTATTGTTGTGTATTTATTTTTGTGAATAATTTTTTTATTCCGTGCATACTTTATAATTTTATATTCAGGGATCTATAGATAGAAACTGGACTCTACTTATTAGGTTTAATAAAATAAATTGTATAACACCTAACTTTGAAGAGGGGGCTAGTAGGAATTGTTGAATCAATAAATGAAATTATCAGCTAAAAACAAAGAAATTTAATCCAGGAACGAGCAACACTTGTTTGAAGATATGTTGAAACAAACAGAAACTCTATCAACTGTGTCTATGAAAGACGGAAAATTCATTCATTCATTGAACTGTTTAATGGAGTTAATTCCAGATTGCATACCATGGGAAGGAGCAAGTCTTTCAGCAATGAAGGATTGTGATGTCTCCCTAAAATCCTAAAATGCACCTGGCCAAAATCTGGAGTCCCTGTCATAGATAGTCTAAAACGGCCTTGTAGGGTGGTCTGGGTTATAAAAATGGCTTGGAAAACTCCAGATGGAAAACCAAAACATACAAGGGGAATAAATTGGCCAAGGATCAAACCTCTATCGATCGAAACCTCCTGCATATTCTTTTCGATAAAGTTAATGCGAAAGAAATATCCAAACGGAAAACGAAAGTTTTCTTCATCTGGTTAAGATAAGCCATAATCACTGTTATGATGACAGTGAGGCTTGACAAATCAATCTGCAACATAGCATAAGTGGGTCATATAATCTCATGGCTCTTTTGCTAAAAAGATGCATACAAAAATACTAATAATTCAGGAACATTATACAACATTAAAAACAGATAATATACAGATATTCAGTCTTTCGATGAAGGGATGGTACATTCTGTATGAAACGGGTCCTGACAAAACCAGAACATACATAGCATCACACAAAAGTCTTGATATGCATTTTATGGCTGACTTATCCTCAGGTGATTTTACCGTAGGAATGTTTAGTTACGTTACAGTTACGGAAAAAAGGTGGATACTTATTGTGTCTGCCTATCTCCCATACGACTCCATTATTCGTCCGTCAACGCCAGAATTAGTGCGCGTCTCGAGGTCAGTTTCTGCTAGAGTACTTGGCTACTACTAGTTGGGAAATTCTTATTTCTGGACAAAAGCACACTTTGGTTAACTACCTAATGCAGAAACCATAATCACTCACTCTGCTTCAGAATACTTTTAGAAGACATCATGAACTAGAAAGTGTCTACAAATATATTGATTTTCAAGTAAAGGCGATCTCAGCCTAGGATCGCTTTACCGGAATCCACGACAGATGGATTGGGTGTGTTTCAGGGGATTTGTAGAGGAAAAACGGGCTAGTGGAAGCATTGGCAAGGTCTGGGCTATTGCTGAGGCTGTTAGCCGGCACCGGAACGAGGTAACGAGGCTCATAAGTTTTTTCTGGTGGAACAAAAACCTTGATACCCTAAGACAAAGAACCAAGAAACTTTGAACCGAGCCTTGATAACTCGTGATGAAAGTGATTGGGCTCTGTGTAGTAAAGCAAAAAAAATTTTCAAAAAGCTTATCCGTAAATCAAAGAACAGGTCTTACGAAAATTACTGTGAGTCGGTTGAAGTCATCGCAGAGAGTGCGATGCCCTAATGTGGGCTTTGGAAAAGGATCCTTTAGCGCGCCTGGATAATCTTAAATTACCCAACGGTACTAACTCTTTTTCTAAGGAAGAAACTTAAACAGCACTCTTACAACACCATTTTTCTAGCTGTGTATTTGGCGAGATTTCTCTATGGGTAGCCTCGGAAAATTTGGAAAACCTAGCCGAATGGACTGGACCAAAAAAGTTGTTTCCCCAGAGACTCTTGGTTTATCAGCTCTTTTAAGCCATACAAATTGCTAGTTCCAGACGAAATTTGGCCTGTTATGATACAACAGTGTTTGGACATAATATGAGATAAGATCTTAAGGATCATCGTGGCCTGCAAAGCTCTTAACTATGAACCACTGGACTGGAGAAATGTAAGAGTCATCTTTATCCCAAAACCAGGGCAAATTAACTATTGCAAGGCTAAAAACTTCAGACCGATTAATCTTTTCTCATATTTTCTAAAATCTTTAGAGAAGATGATTGACCGTTACATTAGAAATGTTTGTCTGGAGAAAACCCCACTAAGCAGTAGGTAACACACAAATCAAGCGGGAAACTCTACAAATACAACCTCGAAGAGAGTAGTCTGATATTGAAGAGACTATCTCTAAAGAATCTTTCACTCTTGGTGATTTTCTGCACATAGAAGTGGCTCTCGTTAAAGTCACTTTTGAATCACTCCTTAACGGAACGGCAAGGTGCGGTGTGAACAAACACTCCTAAGGTGGATAAAACGGATGCTAGAAGATCGATGTTTGTTTAATCACACGAAGGACAACACCACAATCCAGGTGTGGATATCTGGATATCCTCAAGGGGGCGTTCTATCACTCCTGCTGTGGAACATGATGGTAGACCAGCCTATTTTAATTAAATGATAAAGGGCCAAACACAAATGGCTATGCCGATGATGTTAGTATTCTTTTGAAAGGAGACAATAAAGCGCATATCTGCAGCAAAATGCAGAACGCCCTAAACATTACCATCGTTTGGTATCAAAATAATAGTCTCTCAATCAATGCTTCTAAGACACTGGTCGTTGCGTTTACCAACAGAAGGAAACTAAACAAATTCACTTTTTCTTTAGTTGGCAGTACAAGGGCAAATAGGGGATTGATTCTGAAAAGTGTGCTACTGATTGTAGTCCTTCAAGTAGATGTCAGACCTATTGGCAGCTATAGGTTCCTTGCATGATTCTCGAGAACTTTGGTTGGGAATGCGATAAAAAAACTGGCGGTAGCTACGAGGCTTGCTTGTTTATGTATCACTAGTGCTTCCCCTACAGCAAATATTCATGTTTTATAAGGGCTTCCTCCCTTACATATATTTGTTAGCAGAGAGGCTCCTAAGGTCACAAAAAGGCTCGAACTCCTGAGAACTATTAGACACTGTGGGAAAATGAGGGATTTGGAAGAACGCCTGTCAGATATGTCCATACCAACTGATGACACAGTACTTCTAACTAAATATCGAAAGCAGTATGAAATTGAACGATAGAAGACTGTCTTTGGGGATGGATAATGAGAGTGAGAGCACTAGAAATGGTGCAGGAGCAGCTTCAGAAATGAAGATCTTAAACTAAAATTTTGGCTTTGCGAATACTGCACAGTATATCAGATGAAGCTAAATCTTGAACTGACTTCAGTCTAGTTCGAAGTTCAACACTGAATCGGTCAAGACATTCCAACATATCCTTTTTAAGTTGAGCTCTCAGTGTCAGTCCAACATCAGGTGCAAACTCACCACCCGTTCGTTTTTTTGCGTTTTTATTACAAATTCGGCTTTCCATTGGAATATCATAGTCCTCCGATTTTTTCGCAGCAAGATCTATTGCCTCTTCTACAATAAGACTTCGTTATGAATTGACTCTATTTTTGTAGCTAATTGATCAATATTCAAGCCCGTGCTTTGCAATCCAATCTGAGCACAGATATTATTTCTCTTAGAATATCATTCCAAAACAAAAGATAGCAAAGAAACGAAAAATCGTGCAGCGCCTCTAGTGTCTAAATTTTCTTGTTGTACACTTAACTTCTCAATATCAGCCACAATCCCATCAAAATTTTCGGCCAATACTTTTACTGCAGCATAATGAGCACTCCAATGTTAAGAGTATTTTAACAGTTGCTTTGTTGTGTTTAGCAAGTACTTCCCAGCGGCTAGTCGAAGCAGAAAAACATGTAAAAATGGCTTCCACTGACGAGTGTTGGCCGTATAAATTAATTGAATGATCTTTGCAGCCCACAAAAATTGCTTTGTTATTTTTTGCTTTAATAATAGCTTGCACTTCTTCATGTATACTACTCATAACAGCTGCATTATCATAACCTTTGGGAGTGACAATTCATAACATCTATACCATCATTTTCAAGATTTTTACACTGAAAAAAACATGTCCTATTTCCAATCGAAATGCAGTTGTCTCAACCTCACCGTGCGGGCAGATATGGCGAATCGAAATACGAGATTGATTCAACAACCGTACAATGATAAGCCGATGCAGTTGAGACAATCACATGAAATATTTATGTGAAAATAAAATATAGTTCAATTAATCTCAAATACTTAAATTTTAAAATGAAAAATTCATGATATAAGGCCAAAGAAATATGTTTTCATGGAAATAGTTATTAACTTTATTCAACTACTGTTATATTGGATAGCACTTTATATTTTAATTACACCTCATTCTGTTATCAGGAAAATGTTACTGAGTACTGAGTAGTTGTCCCAATCACGGTGAAATTGTTTGTAAATATCTTTTCTTTGCATGAATAATAAACTGCCATCTTCGAGATGAGGCTATCATTACTTCAATTTTTTTTTCAGTGTAAGAATTTCATCGCTTAAATCAGCGGCTTTTTTCCATGTAAAAGAAAAAATCCAAGGAATACTTCCTTGATTTCCACTTTACTACCATCAATTTTCACATAACGAATCACTTCTGACATTTGATCAATATGTGAAATGTCAGGTGTGCTATCAAACATAATTCCAAAATATTTAACCGATTTAATTTCGTTGACAAGCTTAAACTTTACGTGGATCGCTAAAACATTTATGAACTCATTTTGTATATCTGGTGACAAATATGATACTTTTGGTGATTTACCATGCTCCAAATTCAAAATGTGTTCCTTTAACACTACATCATACTTTGACAATAGTTTGGTTAGTTCTAAGAAATTGCCTTTATTTGAAGAACTTTGTCCTTCATCATGTCCATGAAATGCTGGGTTTTGTTTAGATAAAAACAAAGTTATATCCAATAATCTTGATAAAAGATGTTTCCACTTCTGTTTTTTATTATATATTAATTGCAATGCTGAGTCTCCTATCGTTTTATGAAATTTTAACCTCATTTCCAAAGTTTTCCACTTTTCAAAATTCTCCAGATGTTCATTTGAAGTTTCATGGTCGGCCACTTTGGGATTTAGTTTCCACCGCTTCTGATATCCAGTAGTAAATGTTGATTTTGTATTATTATTATTGGTGACAGCAAATACACGACAACAGAAGCAATGCAGGACGCAAGTTATTATTTACAGGAGAATAAACAATCCATGGCCGTAGAATTTTTTCACCATTATTCATCATTTTATAAAACCATTCTTTAGAAAGATGGCGAACATCACCTTTTATGTCTAACCCGTGTTTAGATACAGTAACAAACGATCCTTCTCTATTTTGAAAATGTTCACTTTCTTTTTTTATGATTTCAATGCGAACATTACCAGAGTATATTCAAATGTGATACATCTCTTAAGTCCTGAAGTGATTCACCCATGCAAATACTGTCTTCGATAGTAGAAGCATTAGCGGCATTATCACTGTCATTTTCATTATTCCTTTCTAATTCGTCATCATAGGTTATCATTATTAATTCTGTATTGTTGCTGTTACTTTCCGAAGATGAGCCAATATTCTCTGAAACATTCGTTGCATCAACGTGATAATCAGTTTCTTTTGATGAACCTTGGATATCATCGGGTTTTGTAACATATTTATAGATTTGGTCTTTCTCTGCTGGAACCAACTTTTTCTTTAAAAAGTATGAACTCCTCGTGGCATATTTATTTTTTGGGATATTTGCTAAACGAAATCTAAAAAAATATTTTTAATTATAGTATAGGTATCAGCAAAGCATTAATTCTAAATATATTTGTAGGATACATAATAGGTACATAGTTCATAATAAGTACACTGTGTTAACGACTAAATACACCGCCAAGAAAATTAATTTATTTAAATTTTCTTGTAACAACTTATATTAAATAATATTTGATAAAATGGAATATACAAATCATAGCCTAATATTATAAGGAACTATTTAAAAAAATATAAGTATGAAATCCTAAAAGATATTTTATATAAAGAATTGAAACCAAAATTAAATATCCAATTAGAATCATGCTCAATAATTTACAAAATCAAATGTGATTTTTGTGAAAAATTTTACATCGGGAAAACCGGAAAATGTTTTAAAGACTGATTTAAGGAATACCTTCCTAAGAAGAAAAATAAACAAAATTTAAAGTTTATTTTTGCAAACCATTTACATAGTTAATAACAATAGCTACACCATTTTTAAAAAAAAATTGCAGGCTTTACATTTATGTAGCCAAGGATCTTTAAAAGAATCACTTGATGAGTTTGAAATTTCCAAGGGATTTAAAACCCAACAAAATGTAATTTTAAATGATAAACTTTCATTTATTTCTAATATATAAATATATAAAACTGAAAACGAACAGTATGTATCAACCTACAAAAATTTGCAAAACTGCAGTAATTGCATAACTGCCATTTTATTCCACAGTAATTATTTTTGTGTCCATTGAAAAATCTATTTCAATTTATTCTTTGAGTTTCAAGATAAAGGAAAAAAAAATTATTTTGAGATCATTTACAAACACGGTGATTTGATTGTTTATTAGTTTCCTTAGGTGTTTGCAATTAATTTGTTTGAAATGTAAAACATATATTAGGTAAAAATTATATAATTTTCTTGTGTGAACTACTTGAAGTGATTGCAATAATACAGAGTAAAACAACGTCTTTTTTCACTTCAAAAACTTTTTATTGTAACACCAAATATTTTCTGTCTCTAAGAGACCTTCTTCTTGGGTTAATTGTTTTCTAAACTGAGTTTAGAAAACAATTAACCCAAGAAGAAGGTCTCTTAGAGACAGAAAATATTTGGTGTTACAATAAAAAGTTTTTGAAGTGAAAAAAGACGTTGTTTTACTCTGTATTATATATTAGGTAGTAAGGTTAAGCGGATATTTTAGAAATAATTTTGGAATAGAGACATTATAACTCAAGGGTGCCACCCTATCGACAAAGGGTGCCACATTATCGACGTAAACCACTTTTCCTATACATTATTCAGCATATGTGTTTTCAGACCTGGTCATTAAATAATCATGCTTGCATACTAAATAATATATCGTAAAAAACGGTCAATATAGTATCTATAGGAATATTCAAAGCTATTGAGTAATTGTGGTGATGGGATTCAATGCTCAACATATTGATTCGATTAATGTTAAAATTTTATTTCACGTAATAACTCAAAAATTTTAAAAAGTAGAATAGATTCTTTTTGAACCAATAACACATTTATAGGACACATTTTCAAAATTATATAGATAACTTGGTTAAAATGGTTTCTAAGTGATTTATCGTTGAAAACATGTGATGATTTGTTTAAGTTTTTTACGTTCGGGTGTCACCCCAAAACGGTTTCGAAGTGATTTATCGTTGAAAACATGTGATGGTTTGTTTAAGTTTTTTACGTTCGGGTGTCCGCCAAAACGGTTTCGAGGTGATTTATCGTTGAAAACATTGTGATGGTTTGTTTAAGTTGTTTACGTTCGGGTGTCACCCCAAAACGGTTTCGAAGTGATTTATCGTTGAAAACATTGTGATGGTTTGTTTAAGTTTTTTACGTTCGGGTGTCACCCCAAAACGGTTTCGAAGTGATTTATCATTGAAAACAATGTGATGGTTTGTTTAAGTTTTTTACGTTCGGGTGTCACCCCAAAACGGTTTCGAAGTGATTTATCATTGAAAACATTGTGATGGTTTGTTTAAGTTTTTTACGTTCGGGTGTCACCCCAAAACGGTTTCGAAGTGATTTATCATTGAAAACATTGTGATGGTTTGTTTAAGTTGTTTACGTTCGGGTGTCACCCCAAAACGGTTTCGAAGTGATTTATCGTTGAAAACATTGTGATGGTTTGTTTAAGTTTTTTACGTTCGGGTGTCACCCCAAAACGGGTGACACCCGGGGCGGACCGCCACCCCGCCCCCCCCCCCCCCCCCGCTAGCTACGCCTCTGCAATGATTTGTGTTTTGTTATTCCAGAGAAATATGCCAACTTAAAAAAAAATGAGTCCATTAACATCTTAGAATGCATGTTGTGTGAGACTTTGATCTGAAAAGGTTTGTATGTGCTTTTGTGACAAAGACTGCAACTCCTACTAAAATATAATTTATTTGCTTCAAATAGCAATCAAAATAAATTCTCAGAAAACATATGTTATCAAAATTCAAAAGTAGAAAACATAACAGAATGCAGTCAAAACCATAAAAATTAAATCGAAATCGATCCACAACAAGCAATAACCTACAACTTTTTCAATTTCAACTTGCAACAAAAGACAAGGATAATTTGTTTATGAAACTATTAATCAGCAAGAACACAATCAACCACACGAACCTTTTAACTGAACTCATTAAACTAAAGAAAATTGTATTCATAATATTTTTATTGTAAAATTTTTATGCATTTCCATTTTCTTATCTTAAACGTAATTTTCATTTTATTTTTATTTTTATTTCTCTATTTTTTTTTCTTTCAGTTGAAACGACACACATAGAAGCTATTGAAGGAAGAACCGCATTATTTACATGTCCATTAATAGCACCCCCTAGTGATAAAATTTATATGGTATTGTGGTTTCGTGATGATGCTGGTATACCATTATACAGGTAAAGATAGTGTTTTGCCGTATGATTTTCATTTCACATAAAGAAAATTCTGTAAACAAATGGAAAATCGTTTAAACAAAAAAACTTTCATGCCAATAATACACAAGTCAATAAGTTTTTTCCTTTACTTAACATTTTTTATAAATTAATCTCTTCCTCGAATTAACGTTGGCAGAACAAAAGGAATACTCTTGTGATTCAGTTTTTGAGAACAGTTTCAAATTATCCTATTTAAATTTTCCACAGAAAACAACTTTGTTCTATTCCAATAAATTTTCTTATTTGTTTTATTCATACAACTCGCATGAGAATAATTTTTCAATTGGAAAAGATAGAAAAGTACAAAAAGCACAAAATCTGAACTAATTTTGTTTAAAATCAAATGATTTAATAATATTATAACAAAAACGGAACATTTTTTATTTGTTTAAAATCAAGTTAATTTTATTTGAATAACTAGAGAGGAGTTTTGCAGGTATATTGGTGATCCCTAAGTTCGTTATTTCGACAACAATGTTTAAGGCTGTTATCATTTTATTTGAAAACGAACATCATTATTTTTTCGCTTTTTGCCATAATTTTATAGCTTCCAACGAAATATGTAATATCGCGTAAAAAAATAAAATGTTGCCAACAGAAAACAAATTTTCAACATAATAGCGACCTCATTTCGAAGCATGAAAAAAATATTCAAACATTTAACAAACATCAAAATTTAATTTATTATAATTTTTCCAGTAAAAAATTTTCTTCGTATTTTTTTTTTTTGTAAATTTTCCTTTCTTTGTACTAACAATGTAACATAAAAATTCTTCTCACACCTGCAATGCTATAAAAACAAACAAAATATGTTCTTCATATTAAAAAATTAAACAAAATTATGCACACTGGTGTAAGAAGTTGAATGTAAAACTTTTATTAATGGTTATGGATTTTTATTGTTGATATACTTTGAAAATGGGTAATAGGAGTAAAATGTTTTTTTATTAAAACAAATAAAAATTAATGTTTTATAAATAATGAATATAAATTAAATGGAAGTTACTTAAAAAAGTTAACAAAATTAATAAAATTTGGGAAATATTAATATTTTTGATATTAATATATAACTGCTGTGCACATTGCTTTCATAGTAAATTTTTTTAATTGTACCATTAAGGGTATATATGACTGTACATAAGTTATATTCAGTATCAATATATTTTAAATTTCCTAAGTTACTAAAATTGACGCACTATAATAACCGATCAATTCTTAATTCTTCAAGTAAGGCTCTGAGGTGAGGTGAAGGACACTCTTTGATAACCTACGATCCAATATATACGGGCAAACAAAATTATAAAAAGTAGATTTATTGCCCAAATTCTCAGTTTAAAAATTCAACAGCAATAGTAGTTTATTGCATAAGTGTTTGATGATATGTTTGATTTTCAAGCAAAAGTTTAAAGTACGAGTTAGGCAAGAGTGAACATTGTAAATTTGCGACAGTATATTCATTAAACACGCACCCAATAATAGATTTATCCTTCCTACAGAGCAACAGATTTTATATGAACTAAAGATCGCGTGAAAACTTAATGTTTTCATATGTCAATTTGGTGTGAAAAATGTCATTATAACGCACTAGGGTATGATAAAGACACTTTATCACACTATAGTGCGATAAAGTCATTTTATCACACTAAATTGCGACAAAGTGACAGTTATTTTTAAACAAAGTAAAACTATGAAAAAGATTAGTAAATTTAAATTAATTAGGTTAATTTGTATTTTTTGACATGTTAATATTTTCGGCTTTTTCGACTGGTAGCCGGCTTCCTTTTCAGAAATTGCAACAAGATGTTATATTTGCTTATATCGATCTTGTTTTTTAGGGACAGCATTGTCCACAACATTGAGTAATGGTTCCAGAGTGATGACACTTTAAAATCTTTAGATTTTGTAATGAACACTGTGTAATCACTATCAGGAACTTATAGAGGAATTTTGTGCATTGAGATGTTTCCAATTAGCTTTAGTCTGTGAATTCGTGAACGAAAATTATAAATCTTAATGTTCATAATAGTCAACGGTTTTTATAAAATTTTGATTGAATTTATCGTAAAAAATTTCTGTTTCCATGAAAACTTTGATTGTTGTCATAGTTTGTTATTTTTTACTCCCTAGGAGTAAAAGATGCAATCTGGTCCCGCAAATAAGGGAGCGGAATTTAACTTTATATACAACTCGTGTGGAAACTAGTTTAAACATTTTCAATTGTTCCGTATCTACAAAAAAAAGTATTGTTTAAAATACAATATACTTAATTTTTGTAACAAAGAAATGTTTTTTATATACATATCAGCAATTTCACGAAGATTCAACAACGTTTTGACTTGACACCTTTTAATTTTGATTATTTTTTGTTTATAACTTTATAGACAGTCTTTCATAAATAATAGATACAAGTTCTCTTAGAATTTTTTTTTTCGACCAGGGGTCTTCACAGGGTGCCCCTCAATTTTTTGTTGTTATGTGATGTGAGTGCATTTTGACGAGCGATTGTAGAAAAACTACTCAATCGATTTACATAAATGATATGTCGTTGAATTGGTATTAGAACAAAGTTTTTAAAAATGTACATTGTACACTGTTAATTTTTTGAAATAATTTTTAACGGTGTAACATAAGAAAAAAACGGTGTAACATAAGAAAAGATGGCGCCACACTTTTTTTTTTTAAACTAAATTAAAACTTATTTTATATCTAACTACTTGTGAAAGTTTAGGACATGCATTAGTTTTTGTTTTAAAGATAAAATTCGTTGTGCATATGACTGTCGGGAATCAGTTTTTTTTGTTCTGAAGGAAAGTTATAAAAATGGCGTTATAAACTAGAGATTTTTTTTTATGTTAAATATTAAATATTTTATTATTAGATGAACTTTTTAAAATATTATAAAAATTATATATGTAGTACAATAAATAAAATAAATACAATTGTTAAAAATGATTAACTTGTTTTACAAACAGAAGTTTCTTTTGAATAGGAAAACACTTCTGCAATTATTTTCTTTGTATTAGACGGCATAAAAAAATGAAATGTTTATTAACCACTTTTAGTAATAACTCTTATAAAAAATAATTTGACAGTTTCGACTGCAAACAAAAAAGCCGTATAAATGACTAAATATATTTAGGAACTTTTGACTGGAGAAGCACTATGCTTGTATTATGTTATTATGAAATCATAAAGTAAAAGATTGTATTTAAACATTAAATTGCAAATATTCTATTATTGAATAAACTTTTTAAAATACCATACAAAATATCGATTGAGTAGTTTTTCTACAATCGCTCGTCAAAATGCACTCACATCAACAAATAACAAAAAATTGAGGGGCACTCTGTGAAGACCCCTGGTCGAAAAAAAAATTCTAAGAGAACTTGTATTTTTTATTTATGAAAGACTATCTATAAACAAAAAATAATCAAAATTAAAAGGGGTCAAGTCAAAATTTCCCAAACATTTGCTGAACTTGTGTAAAATTGCTCATATATTATATATCAAATTTTAAGTTAATCATGAAACACTTGTTTCAGTTATATAAAAATTGTATCTTCAAATAACTTTCATCTTCAGTAAATTTCATGGAACTATCCATAATGTGTACTCGTCCAAGTATGTAAAACCCAAAATTTCAAAGAGTATAAATGAGACAATAAAAAAAATTGAGCAGATTGTTCAACATGGAAAGGCAGAACGAACAAATATTATATCGACAACATTGAATCGTTAGATGCCTTTTCAATGCGGATGAAATCATTTCAGAGACAACTGCTTTGTAACAAGACAACCTTAATGACGACATGGTCATGAGAAATGAAAAAGTTGCTCCCGAAGTGAATATCGATAACAACTCTCGCCCTCACTATTCACTATCAGCACTAACGTACAGATTTAAAACGTTTCTTTATTCCATCGATCCTACCACCTGCATTAACATCGGCAAGAAATTGCAACAAAACAGAGTATCATACACTAGATTTATTAAGATAAAAGAAAGAATTTAGCTGGCAACACCATCCAGTGGAAGAACTCAACCCCCAACCTGTAACAGCAACGCAAGTTCAAAAAAATGTTTGGTCCGACAACGAAATCAAAACCCGAATAGTCGAAACGATAGAGAATCTACGCTTTCACATGAAAATGTAAAGAAGACATTAAGCACGTATGTCTTTTGAATGATACACACCTCGTCGTTTGTAGACCAGATATTTCAGTTCGTAGAGAGCACTACCTTCCTCGATACTCGTTTACCTACATCACTCAAAATGAAATTTCGTCGGAGTACGTTATCACTAGGTTTAAAAAGTAAAATCCTAGCACTGAAGGTTTATATCGTTGAGCACTTCGAACAAATGCTTCAGCAGTTAGATCCGAAATTCGACTTCAAATTTTGTTCAAGTAATCAGGACACAGAATAGTCTCGCAGAGTATGAGACTTCTCAATCGTTGCAACAGTTCATAAAAAGAACCGTATGTTATCATTGGCGATCCAAACACTGCAAAACATGGTGAACAGTGAATGGTCTGGTGTAAGGAACATCGTAATGCACAAGCAATTTCACTGATATTGTTGTAACCAGGAGAATTCACGATCGTGTATATAAGTAGAAAGAATTTGTAAATCAAATTAGTTCTAAGTTCTGTTTAGTGTATGTAAGTATATAGTTTGGAATTGTATAGTGTTAATGTTAACTTTAATTTTAATTATTTTTTGGTTTTATTGTAAACCAGATATACTGAAGAGGGTCCCAGTAAGGACCAAAATATATATGAGAAAGTAAAATAAAAAGAAATTTATGATCTATAGTTTGGCATTTTATTTGTGGTTCAACTACTACCAATAGAAGCAAAGACGGTGAAAATAAATCCCAGTGAATAGATCAGTTCTGTTGTACATACGGAAACGTGTTGTATACAATTGACAACAGAAAAATTCTTATATTGGTATGTTTCACTACGTCTTTCGACAGAAGAGCCTCAAATAACTTCGATTTAAACTACGTTCCGTTATCAGACACAACAACCTCGTGGTAACCAAACACATAGAACACATTTGTAATGAAGCGCTCCTTCGTTGTATGTCAACGAAGTGGCATAGCAGGTCGCACACCTAGATGAGATTTATTTAGCCCCAAGCCAGCTGTAGTCCGTAGGGACGAGAAAGAAATCCTGCTGCTCCAGCACAAATACTGATATTGTACGCGAATCTCATGCATGAAAACGGATTAAATGGTAAAAAAAACTAAGTGAAATGATTTGACTCTGGCGACCCCCATATACGAACAAACCGCGATCACCCCGTCAACCCCGCATTCACTCACACATTCACATGCTCTCGTACTTTATCCACTCATTCATACACACACACACACACCCACACAGATACCCACTCACACCCAGATACCCACATGCACACTTCCATGCCCCTACGCTCATTCACACTTCCATGCCCCTACGCTCATTCACACCACTTAATACAGCCAGGCTACCAGATTCTATCAAACTGATTAGTTCGATATCGTTCCCACGATTGATGATACGTAACAAAGGAGACCAGCATTCAACCAGCATGCAAACTATTTGGATGACAAAAAGAATGGACAGAACTTCATATTGAACCCAAAATTAAAACATGACTTCGTTGAGAGAGTGGATCTTGAAGCAACCCTGCGGTAACCGATTGTACTGTGTTCAATCCAATACTTCGTACACCAAAATTTACTAAAAGCTGTGCAACTGCTTTTACTAGAAAAGACGGATCATACTGATATCACTCATTCCATGAATTAATCGACGATGACAATATATCGCCACGTTTAGGAATTGTTTTTGCTAAGATCACGTCAGGACCACACGTAGGTTTAACAATCGGGAGGCATATCCCTAAATGCCGTTATAACAATTCCGCGATTTTCGTTCCACGCTTAATAAAAAAACATACCCTGCAAAAAAAAAGAGTTCTTCAAAAAAAAACCGGGAATAATATGGGAATCAGTTCTATTCATCGCAATGTAGTACCAGACTTATCGAGTTGGCATAACTTTGTCCGTAGAGGCGCAATAAGTGGACCCTACCTGTGTGTAATGACGAAGATCATTGACCCATTTCGTAAGCGGTTTTGCATAAATGCACTCTTTCATTCTGATGCAATTATAGGCTTTCCAAAATATGGACATTCAATAAATCTCGGATAATCAAAATTACCTTCAAACTTAAAATATTCTTTTAATAATTCAACAATAGTCATATTATTTCTTTTGGTGATATTTTTTTTGTTTGTTGTTTTCGTCACAGGCTAAATTACAATTATTGATAACATATTTACGTACAATATCTTGAAATTTTATTAATCGGATGTGTTGTAGGTTCATGTAGATTTTGTCAAAAAAAATATAATGGCAAAAGAAACAAAAGCATAATTTGTTATTTTACCAGTACCTATAAATTGATATGGTTTTCCAAAATGGTCTAATATAGTTGTTAGAGGATGAATTATAGAATCAAATTTCATTAAATATTTTAATATTCGTGTTTAATGTACGGCCGCTTCATGACTAGACATTGCATGTATATTTAAAAAATTATTACAAACATTGCAGTTAACTTGACCTTTAAACTTCTTCTTCTCTCTTCGGATGTTAGTAGACATTTTGTCGAGTTTTAAAGTTAAATTAATTAACAAATTTACCAAATTATCAAAATTCAATTTTGAAACCAACAAACAATTACGTGACGATATTAAAAATTGGGTCGTACTTTATATTACGCATTTATAGGTTTGCGTTCCAAAACAATATATTATGATATTTACAAATCCAATTATCATTTAACAACAAGTCCAGATGTTTAGATTAATATAGACGTGGGAGCGTCTTCTTGTCTTCAAAATTCTTGTTGGCATGTTTCCAATGAGATTTGGACAGACCCACGCACGTACAACAAACATACTCGCTCCAACGTACACACATCTACACGTCCATATACACACACTCATGCACCTACACACACATCCATAATCATTCATACGTGTAAACAAAACAATATTCCATATGACTCACCCCATGATTAGTCCAGACCCCGCTCCAAAAATTCAATTACGCGCTCATCCCCGTCCAGGTCATTGATCGTGATGTCAGCAATTCGGATGTCTAACACTGTCGATTTGTGACCATAAACAATTGGGTTGATGATATCCGTATTGGTAGGTGTTACCGCAAATGTATACAGAAACTCCGCATGCAGGGAGTGATTGTAGCTTGCGGGCAGTGGCTTGCACCGAGATAAACCAAATATCAATAACAGACTTGAAGTTTAATTAGATAACCGGTTGGTTGGTTTATTATTACTATTGCTTTTCTTTAAACTAATATTAGATATCACAGCCACGAATACAATTAGTATTCACTCATTAATAGTTAGTTGTAACATTAATTGATCTCACCGTAATTTAATGTAAATGAAAATTATAATGATTAACAGTTATTTTAACCTTAATTGATATCACAGAAATTTTATGTAAAAGTAAATCGTAATGATTAAAAGTTATTTTAACCTTAATTGATATCACAGAAATTTGATGTAAATGTAAATTGTAATGATTAACAGTTATTTTAACCTTAATTGATATCACAGAAATTTTTAGGTGAATGTAACTTATAATTATTAACAGTTATTTACAACACAAATGGTTAACACTGTAATTTGACATAAAAGTGACATGGGGGTTTTCGATTAACAGCTATTTAATAATTCCTTTTTTTTTAAGACACAGTTGTTATCCCAGTAATTCAATAGTAATCTAATTAGGATTCCTCTCTTTTTTCATTTTCATATCACATATTTAGTGCACCATAAAATAAATATTATTTTTTTGTTAGATTTCAAATTAACACACACGTCAAAATGAACAGATGTCATCTGCTAGACCATTAATCGAAATAAGAGAGCCAAGTCACCTGCCGGTTTCTATTTATATCACACTAACGATCGTTTACAACCAATAACAAAACGATAAGTTTGTTTCTTGGGCATTTTCTTTCGTTGATCATTTGCACCCACTAAAGAGTCTACACAACTAACTTGTATCAAAGTTGGAAAAAAATTATACAAAAATATTGATTACGAAATGATTGAAAGAAATTATATAGGGAAATAGCGCGATTCCGAATTAATGAGATAGCACAACTGTTTTATGATAATTTTAAACAGAAATTATTGCGATAGACGATCACGAATAAGAAATTATGTTTAAAAAAAAACGACAATAACTACAAAAGTTTTTGCTAATGTGAACTTAATGCGTGTGGGAAAACAGGGCGAGTCCAAATTACGACGGTTGATTAATAGCCTTATAACAATTACGAAGATCGAAAAATAGCTTCGTTACACATTGGTAGTCAATAGATAAAAGATCGGTTCTGCAGTTAACTTGCGCAGAAGGAACAAAATGGACAGTTTGTCAAACGATCAAGTAGCACGAAAATAGAAATTTTGCCAGACTTTGAATGGAGTCACTATCTTTACACGAAGTGGAGTGCTTGGAGCTTTTGTCTCCTTACACATTTTACATCTCAATACATAACTCTTTAAATGAAGAGTGTTCATTCCACACCCATAAAAGAAGCGACGCAAGATATAAAGGGTTTTCGTTATACCCCCATGAGCCGAAGTTGGAGAATTATAGTCCCTTGAATTCGCTTGCAAGTGAATTACTCGGGTAACCATAATTTCCAAACTTTTCCTTCTGAAGGAATCTCAATATCCAAACATGTGGATCTCTTATATACCAGACCAGAAATTACTTTCAGATCAGGTAACGCACCATCTGCTTCAGTGACCAGGTTTACCAATTCCAAATATCTCGCAGTTTTGAAGAAGTTGAGACCCAAGATCAATATCACGAACCAACCAGTTTACGTCGAAAATAGCATCAACCGAGTCACGTTTTGACAGAGTGTCGGGGAGAGTATTAAGTCTACCCTTGCGGTACTCGATATCAAACACACAACCTAATGTTTCAGATTTCAACGAGCCCAACGACCAGAAAGGTCTTTCTGTTGCATAAACCATTTCAACGAATCATGATCCGTCACTATTTTGTAGGCTTGACCCTAAACATAAGCTCTAAGTTTTTGTGTACGCTGCTAAATATTCTTTTTTACTCCTGGAATAGCTGCATTAGGCAGAATTAAGTTTTTTTGGACATGCACGCTATGGGATGTTCTATACAGTTCATTCATATCACACTGAAGCCATACACAACCTACTCAATCATTGCTAGCATCACACTATAGAATAAAGGGTTTGTTATAATCGGAGCTCATGGTGCCGATAAAAGTAAACTTTTAAGAGTGTTAAATGCGACATTAGCGTCATCTCGGATATGGGAAGTTGAAATATGCAATAGCGGAGAAGTCAGATATGAACATGTGGTAATAGCCAGCAATATCAAAAAAACGCAGTTTTTGTTTGGAAGTACAAGGAACTGGAAATTGAAAGATTGCCTGAGTTTTAATAGGATCTATTTTTAACATACATCCCACTACCTAACCCAGATATTTAAATTCCGGCAAGAAAAGTCTTCTTTTTTCGACGTTTATCGTCAGGTTCACTGGTCTGAGACACTGGGAGATCTCTTCTACGAGTTTCAAGTTTTAAATATGTCTATCACTAGTAGAATATTATCAAAGTATACAAAAACGCTTGATTTGAGATGTGGAGGGATTACATTATCCATAAGTTTGGTCATTGTCTGAGGCGCATTGCACACTTCGAATGGCATCCTTACGAACTGAAACAATGGCCTACCAGGGTGCGTAAAAGTAGCTTTTTCTCTGAGTATTTCTCTAATAGAATCTGACAGAAAACGTCCTTCAAGTCAAGACTGAAAATGTGGTTACTATGAGGCAGACGACTCAAAATTCCATGTACCTATAAGAGGAGTATGCATATTTAGTGCACCATAAAATAAATATTATTTTTTTGTTAGATTTCAAATTAACACACACGTCAAAATGAACAGATGTCATCTGCTAGACCATTAATCGAAATAAGAGAGCCAAGTCACCTGCCGGTTTCTATTTATATCACACTAACGATCGTTTACAACCAATAACAAAACGATAAGTTTGTTTCTTGGGCATTTTCTTTCGTTGATCATTTGCACCCACTAAAGAGTCTACACAACTAACTTGTATCAAAGTTGGAAAAAAATTATACAAAAATATTGATTACGAAATGATTGAAAGAAATTATATAGGGAAATAGCGCGATTCCGAATTAATGAGATAGCACAACTGTTTTATGATAATTTTAAACAGAAATTATTGCGATAGACGATCACGAATAAGAAATTATGTTTAAAAAAAAACGACAATAACTACAAAAGTTTTTGCTAATGTGAACTTAATGCGTGTGGGAAAACAGGGCGAGTCCAAATTACGACGGTTGATTAATAGCCTTATAACAATTACGAAGATCGAAAAATAGCTTCGTTACACATTGGTAGTCAATAGATAAAAGATCGGTTCTGCAGTTAACTTGCGCAGAAGGAACAAAATGGACAGTTTGTCAAACGATCAAGTAGCACGAAAATAGAAATTTTGCCAGACTTTGAATGGAGTCACTATCTTTACACGAAGTGGAGTGCTTGGAGCTTTTGTCTCCTTACACATTTTACATCTCAATACATAACTCTTTAAATGAAAAGTGTTCATTCTACACCCATAAAAGAAGCGACGCAAGATATAAAGGGTTTTCGTTATACCACCATGAGCCGAAGTTGGAGAATTATAGTCCCTTGAATTCGCTTGCAAGTGAATTACTCGGGTAACCATAATTTCCAAACTTTTCCTTCTGAAGGAATCTCAATATCCAAACATGTGGATCTCTTATATACCAGACCAGAAATTACTTTCAGATCAGGTAACGCACCATCTGCTTCAGTGACCAGGTTTACCAATTCCAAATATCTCGCAGTTTTGAAGAAGTTGAGACCCAAGATCAATATCACGAACCAACCAGTTTACGTCGAAAATAGCATCAACCGAGTCACGTTTTGACAGAGTGTCGGGGAGAGTATTAAGTCTACCCTTGCGGTACTCGATATCAAACACACAACCTAATGTTTCAGATTTCAACGAGCCCAACGACCAGAAAGGTCTTTCTGTTGCATAAACCATTTCAACGAATCATGATCCGTCACTATTTTGTAGGCTTGACCCTAAACATAAGCTCTAAGTTTTTGTGTACGCTGCTAAATATTCTTTTTTACTCCTGGAATAGCTGCATTAGGCAGAATTAAGTTTTTTTGGACATGCACGCTATGGGATGTTCTATACAGTTCATTCATATCACACTGAAGCCATACACAACCTACTCAATCATTGCTAGCATCACACTATAGAATAAAGGGTTTGTTATAATCGGAGCTCATGGTGCCGATAAAAGTAAACTTTTAAGAGTGTTAAATGCGACATTAGCGTCATCTCGGATATGGGAAGTTGAAATATGCAATAGCGGAGAAGTCAGATATGAACATGTGGTAATAGCCAGCAATATCAAAAAAACGCAGTTTTTGTTTGGAAGTACAAGGAACTGGAAATTGAAAGATTGCCTGAGTTTTAATAGGATCTATTTTTAACATACATCCCACTACCTAACCCAGATATTTAAATTCCGGCAAGAAAAGTCTTCTTTTTTCGACGTTTATCGTCAGGTTCACTGGTCTGAGACACTGGGAGATCTCTTCTACGAGTTTCAAGTTTTAAATATGTCTATCACTAGTAGAATATTATCAAAGTATACAAAAACGCTTGATTTGAGATGTGGAGGGATTACATTATCCATAAGTTTGGTCATTGTCTGAGGCGCATTGCACACTTCGAATGGCATCCTTACGAACTGAAACAATGGCCTACCAGGGTGCGTAAAAGTAGCTTTTTCTCTGAGTATTTCTCTAATAGAATCTGACAGAAAACGTCCTTCAAGTCAAGACTGAAAATGTGGTTACTATGAGGCAGACGACTCAAAATTCCATGTACCTATAAGAGGAGTATGCGTCTTTTTTGTTACAGTGTTTAACTTTCTACTATCTAAACAAAGACGTACCTTTCTACGTTTATACATTAATCCGACTAGGGAACTCCACGAACTGTCAACAGGCTCATTTATTCCAAAAGATAGCATTCAGTCCAGTTTTTCCCCATCAGTTTCTAAATGGCGGGTGATATATACGGTAATTATGCTGTTTGATGGGGACTGTGTCACCAACATCTAGCACATGTTCTAATAAGTGTGTTCGTCTCTAATCCATTTTCAAATATAGAAGTTGAACGAGGTTTTGTAATCGTTTCTGTTAAACATAGGTCCACCTAGACACCATAGATTCCCCAGCCGTATCCAGTGTTGTTTTCATTGAAGGATTAAACAAACGGAGAGCATTAAAAAAATCTGTACATAAATATACGTTTTGAGTTAATGTAGGTATGACAAAGAAGTCCATAGTTGACTGACCTGGATCATGTCTGAAATTCTGACTTTGACCATCAGCAATACGTTTAACAGCTGACGAATAGGTAAGGATACCTGCATTTTGCAAAACTAGTTCTGCTGGGGAACACTTTAAATCCTTTTTGACAGATGCACGTATTCACAATAATATTATCGGCAGTTCTGTGCTGCAGTAAATGGTGTTTTCACGGGCTTTTAAAAAATTTTTGAGTTGCCTATGAAACCGTTCTACTATGCCATTGGCTTGTGGATGGTAGGCTTTTGTTCAAATACGTTGTGAGCCTAGTATTTTGTAAGCGAAGAAAATTTTGACTCAAGCTGGCTATGTTGATCAGTGGTAGTCTCAAGAGGAAACCGAATCATGAAATATATTACTCGATAAATGTCTTAGCAATGGTGGTAGCGGACATATCAAAAATGGGATAGCCTTCAGACCAGCATATAAAACGATTGAAAATTGTTGATATATATTTAAAATTGTTGGACAAATTTGGAACGTACCCTGTTCAGAGCGAATATGTCACTGGATTTTAATTTTTGACACTGTATGAAGGATTTTGTCGAATGTGTAATATCTTTATTTAGGTTTGGCCAGAAGAACCTAAACGATATCAGTTTTCGCAATGCTCAGTTATTGGGGTGTAAAAGACCATGCAAAGCGCCGAAGACTAAATGTCTCATGTATTTTGGCACAAATGGATGGTTTTTACCAGTGAACGTTTTGCATCATAAATTTAAACTTAGTGTTTGTATTAACTCTAGTTTTAACTCTAGCTCAGATCTGCGTCTGTAATCTTGTGAATATCAATGGACACTTAGGTCAAAGCAGCAATATCGAGGAGAAAATTTTAGAATTCTGGTCTTGATGAGACTCATTTCTTCAAGATAGTCATTGGTATGATATCATTCCTTCTCAGAGTTAGCAAACACAAAGATTAGAATAGTATCTTTACCCCTACAATGGGTGGTAAAAGCCGATGGGTTTAAAAATGTTTAAAGGCGTCTGATATTTCCCTTTAAGTTTCGGCTTTGGTTCCAAAACCACTTTGAAAAGAAAGCTATTGGTGGATACCAATCCAATCTTATCAGTCTTTTTGGTTTTCTTCAGATATTTGGATTGTCGATATTTCCTGATTATCTGAGGCAATGTACTTTAATTTCTGCCAGCATTGCAATAAACAACTAGAATTTAATATTTTATTATCTTATGCTTGCATTATCAATGATTTTTCTTGGTTATTGGTATTAGACATTAAGCCGTCAATATAGAAAGTCTGCCATACAATTTGGATGAGACTGAATATTCGGTTTGGTATGCTTTTACAATTTTAATTAACGTATTGGTAGAACGATAGATAGATAACTTCATAGATATATGAAAGAACCATTCACACAAAGAACTGATCACATGGATTTGAATCTTTCTTAAACTTAGTGACTTAAAAGTCTAACACATAACAGCCTCACTTCGGCCGAGGATGACAATATCATCAGCGTTCGCACATCAGCGTCTGTGCTAAGTTTTATTGACAAGATATTGTTGTTAGTCGGTAGTTTCTTTTGACAGCACACATATCCCAAGGCTAAATTAAAGAGTATAGGAGAGATAGCATTACCTTGTCTTATCCTGGAATCTACTTTAAAAACTTTGATGTTTTGTTCTCTACTCGTATACAGCATTGAGAGTTATGTACTGTCATTTTGCATAATGATACCAGTTTTCCAGCGATTTCCATTGACAACAGAGCAGACCATAGAGTTTCCCGTTCAAGATTCGTAGGCCTGCCTGAAATCAATGAAGAGTTGGTACACTGGTATGTTGAACTCTCTACACTTTTCCGAAATCTTCCTTATCGAGAAAAGTGCATCGGTGGTACCTCGGCCTTTCCGGAAGCCACACTGATATTCTCCGGTACCTACAACATTTTTAAATTTACTTCAAGATAACGTAATGTAACTAAAAGAGGGTGTAAAGTAGCAAAAAAAGGGCGTAAACTGTAAACGTGTAAAGATTTAATTTGCTCTCGAAAATTAAAACAGTTGCTCGTTCACATTATTTATTTGCCCAAAATTAATTTAAAGGGAAAAAGCCAGGTTTTAAGGCCAAATCCTTCCTTAACATTAAATTTTGATTTAATTTAATACATGACTTTCATATTAGTTGCATAACGACAATGAAAATAAAACTTTTTCAATATTTATTAATTCTCAAACTAAAAAAATATATCTCTAAAACTCTGTTCAAACACAACTTCAACTAAATTTTTTCTTTTTATTTCAATGTTCACTTCTGTTCTCCATGTAACATGAAAAACAAATAACAAATTGGAAAAAATTACCAACAAAAAACAAATCTTTAGCATCGATGCCAGAGGAAAGTCATTAATACAAGGTACACATTGGTCGGATCCAAAAGTTTTTGGTACACGTGCCAAATTTATAGTAAACAGTGATCCAGCTTATTTAGAAATTAAGGTAATAACAATTTATTTTTGCTTATATTTATTGTAGTAATTAATTTCATATGCTGTTGAAAATTTATGTTTGTTGTAGGAAATTAAACGACATGATCAGGGTGTTTATCGATGTCGTGTTGATTTTAAAAAAAGTCAAACAAATAGCTTTAAATTTAATTTAACCGTTATAAGTGAGTATATGTTATTGTTCTTTTTTGGATGCGATAAATTAATAAATTATTTTTTTATTCGACGTAATAAGTTCCACCTGAAGATCCACTTGTTTTGGATGGATGGGGACGACCTTTAAATAGTACAACTATTGGACCGAAAGAAGAAGGAGATGATGTTACATTAACATGTCGAGTTATTGGTGGTAAGTGGTCTAATTTTTTAAAAATGCTTTTATTTTTATTATTCGGAAGAAAAAACTTTAAACTTGAATGCCAAACATTAAAAAAGCTTTTAAGATTCAAGCTTTTACTCTGCAACCTTATTTAAAAAAAACAACAACTTTTAAGCATAAAAGTAAAATATTTAAACCATAATGAAATTGTTAAATTAAAGTTACCTTTACTGAACTTAAAAATTATTTTATGATTTTAATTAAATTCTTTGTTCTCTATTTTTAATTTTATTTTACAAAAACAAAACAATAACAATTATTGCTAACCAAAAATTTATTTACTAACAACTGGCTTTTTATGATTATTGTTGTTCGACAAATATTAAAATAATTTTTATCGTTTATTCTTATTTTTTCATATCTAAGTGGATAAGTAGGAGCACTACTATAATACTCGTTAAATAATTTTAAAACTTTAAATAAATACTTTTTTGTGGGTAAGAGCTTTTAAGAGCTTTTAAGGAAATTTTAAGAGAAAATAATAAAAATCGTTGTAATTTGGAATTTATAGATATTCTGGTGCAGGGTAGGTGGCTACCTTTAGCAAATTTATGGGATGTTTGACCTGTAAAAAAATTTCAATTGAAATAAATTTAAAAAAATGATAATTATATTTGTTAAAATTTTAGATAAATTTAATTTGGTATTCTATAAATAAAAATATGAAGGGGCTGAAATCTCACAGCTCTGAGATATCAAGACTTCGGTCTGGGTTAAGGATTTGTATATAGTTTTCGGCAAAATACTTTTATGAGGACATGGTTTTTAGTTTTGGGCAGCGATGTATATCAAACATAACTCTTTGCTAAAGTACATGTATTTTTTATCTCTGTTTAGAAATTTATTACAAAACTAACACGAAACATCAATACGTTGTCGGAAAATTATAATCAAAATTCCAAAAATATTGTTAAATTAAATAAAATCAAACTTTTTCAAAATTCCAAAAATATTCCAAAAATTAGAATAAAATCAAATATTTAAATTTTTTCTAAATTCCAATAATATTTCAAAAATTCTTAAAGATCCAAACTTTTTCCAAAATTCTAAAAATATTGCAAAACTTATTACAAAATCAACAAATGAAATTTTTTTGAAAATTCCAAAAATTATAATAATATCAAAAATTAAAAATTTTTCAAAATTCTAAAAATATTCAAAAAATTCTTACAAAATCAAAAATTAAAAGTTTTGCCGAAATCCTAAAAATATTGCAAATATTATTACAAAATCAAAAATACAAACTTTTTCCAAATTCCAAAAATAATTCAAAAACTATAACAAATTCAAAAATTTCCATGTCCAATTTGATTTTAAATTACATTTACGTCATAAAAACAGCTACATTTTTTTTCCAAAAAATTGGCTAAAAAAATAAATGTGTGTCATTTTTTGACACACTTGACATTATTTTTTGACAAACTTATAATGCCATAATTCTCTATAATAATAATAAAATATCATGTCATACGAACTATTAATTTTATTTTTTTCGGGTAATTGGGTAAAAAACTAATTAAACAACTTTTGACACACTTGACAACATTTTTTTGACAAACTTATAATGCCATAATTCTCAATAATAATAATAAAATTTCATTTCAAACAAACAATTTTATTTTTTTCCAAAAAATTGGGTAAAAAACTAAATAAAAATCTTTTGACACACTTGACAACATTTTTTTGACAAACTTATAATGCCATAATTCTCAATAATAATAATAAAACTTGATTTCAAACAAACAATTAATTTTATTTTTTTTTCCAAAAAATTAGGTAAAAAAATAAATAAAAATCTTTCTTTTGACACACTTGACAACATTTTTTTGACAAACTTATAATGCCATAATCTAGTTTTTGATCTCACATACTAATCCCGACCATCAAGATTTCTCCAAATATAATGTTCCTACTCGTAATCACTTAAAATGAACGTTTTTTAAACCAAAAATATGAAAATTTGCTATTTTTGACACACATAATGATTTTTTTGACACACGTCCGGTACAGTTATTGAACACAGCGTCGGACCTGTCCCTTGTGAATACCTATTTTTAGAAAAAAAAAATTTGAAATCCCTCCAGCCGTTTTCCCTGCAGTGTAGGTAATGACGGCGGACGGCAGACAGACATACTTTTTTTTTTTTTTTGCTTTTTTAGAATCACGTCGAGAAATGTCAAAAAAAGTGGGGGTAAGAATTTCACTTTGAGCTCATGAATGTAATACTTAGGTCTTTCAGACCGAAGTAACTTCTATTGCATTGACTTGGTAAATATATTGTCAAAAATTTACTCCTTAATGCAGTAAATATATTTTAAAACGTATTCTAGCTCGACCACTAAATTTTGCTTAAACACTTTTATAAAGCACGCAACAATTTTAAAGCACGTAACACTTTACTAATATTAGTCTTATAGAAATCTGCCACTTCTATATTCATTGTTATAAAGATTCAGAAAAACAACTTTTATTGTAGAAAGCTGCATTATTTCAAGCAAAATTTAAGAAAGCAAAATGTATGTATGTATTTGATTCCTACTTAAGTTAGATTAATTTAATTTTATTTTTATACGAAGAGCGGAGTCATTTAAACATTAGTGTTAATTTAATTTGATAAAGATATTTCCTTAATTTATTTTAGAGTTATTTCCGTAGAATATTCGGTTAATAGAACCTTTACATTAATCTCATCCTCACATAACTTACTTTTACAGAAGGCTAATTTTTCTAGGTTTTCAACCTTTCCCTATCCACATTTCACTTTTTTAATTGTATAAGCCACATCATTCAAAGTGGGTATATATTATGCAAGGCTCATCACTTAAGGATAAAACTAAGTTTTGCTAAGATTTATGTAACATCACGTCTGAATGCTCAAAACCTTTTATAGTCCAAACTTTTATAATCATGTTACAGTTAGACTTCGTTTCTTTTTTTACAAATATTATTTTTTTACAAAAGTTGTAGTGTTAGGGAAGCAGCAAAATATGTTACGAGGCATTTTAATTTACTAAATCTTTTGCAATACAATAATTTTAAAAATGCCTGTGGTAATGTATTAGATCTAGTCTTTTCTTCAGAAAAATTAACGGTTAATATTTGTGATGATCCATTAGTAAATTTAGATGCTAGTCATGCTGCTTTCGATATTACTATATATGTTACTAACACCAATGAACTACATCACAATCAAAGATTTTACAATTATAATAAAGCTGATTATGAGAAAATAAAAATTAAATTAAATGAAATAAAATTTACAGATATTACTTGATAAACTGTATACTTATTTGTATAAAATTATAGATGAAAATATACCTGTTAAAATTATTAAATCTTCTAATTTTCCTGAATGGTACACTGTGCAATTACGTAATGCAATAATCCTGAAAAAGAAGTTACATCGCATTTATAAGGAAACCAATCTTCTCTTCGATAAAAACGAATTTGCCAAACAGCGGTCATTATGTAAATATTTAACTAAGAGAGACTATAAGGAGAAAATTAACGTTATTGAAGCCAATTTGAACACTAGCACAAAAGGTCTCTGGAATGTTGTTAAATCCAAACGGTCAAATACACCAACTGAAATGGTCTTTAAAGATCGAACGGCCAATGATGGGAAAAGTATTGTTGATCTGTTTGCTGACTATTTTGGAGCTGTATACCGAAAATCACCACTAAATATTATTGATAGTTTTGCACACAGACACTACAGCTTTGATACCTTTGTCATTACAACTGAGGATATTGAAATCTCAATAAATAAATTAAAGGTTGATACATGTCCGGGACCCGACAATATACATCCTTTGTTTGTAAAATCCGTAGCAGATTATCTAACACCACTATTACTCATTCTATTTAATAAATCAATACATACAGCAGTTTATCCAACGAAGTGGAAGGAAACTTATGTAACACCTGTGTATAAATCTGGTAATAAAAACGATGTCAGCAATTATAGACCGATAACGATTGCTAATACATTTGCCAAAATATTAGATCGGATTATATATGATAAGCTGTCTAGTTATATGTACAAGTTTATAATAGATGAACAACATGGTTCCATTCCAAAGAAGTCAACAACTACCAACTTGCTTGAATATAAAGAAAATATTATTGAATCTTTTATCAACAAGTTTTGCACATACACAATATATACAGACTATAGAAAAGCATTCGATACAGTTGATTTTGATTTACTTCTTCAAAAATGCAAAATGTATGGGATTGGAGCTAATAATTTGGAATGGTGTGGCTCGTATCTGAAAGGTCGAAAACAATTTGTCAAAATGTACAACTATAATTCAAAACGTATACTAGTAACATCTGGTGTTCCACAAGGATCCCATTTAGCGTCCTTATTTTATATAATCTTTATCAACGATATTAAAGATGTGATCAAGTTCTCAAATTTTCTCTTGTTCATAGATGACATGAAGTTGTATAGAAATATAAGAAACTATAATGATTTGGAACTCCTTGATCAAGACTTGCAGAGTGTTGTTATTTGGAACAAAAAAAATGGAATGGATTTCAATGAAAAAAAGTGCAAGATCATGGTGTTTGGCGATAAACCTGGTGATTCTGATTTTGGTTTTTACATAAATGGCGTGCGACTGGAGTACACAGATACAGTGAAAGACTTAGGTATTGTTTTTGATAAACATCTTAGTTTTAGTGACCACATTGACTACATTATTACAAAAGCAAAAAAAACCTTGTGGGTACTAAAAAACACTGCCAAGGATTTCAACAGTATCAGTGCTATTACAATGTTATACAATACATCTGTTAAATCTATCCTCATGTACGCATCTATAATCTGGTCGCCATCAGTAAATTATTTAATATATGATATTGAGAAAGTACAGCATCTTTTTTTCCGTTTCGCTGCATACAAACTTAGAGAGCCAATACCGTATTTTGAACATGATTATACCTACATCGCCAAGAAACTGAATATATGTACACTGGAGTCGAGTAGAAATTGCCATGAATTATTATTTCTTTATTATATTATCAACAACAAACTGGATTCGACAAACCTAATTTCGCAACTAAATTTTTATGTACCTGCACGTAAATTCAGAAATAATATAATAATTTTTCAAATTCCTTATGCTTATAGATCAGTCGCTGATAAGTCTACAATATACAATATATGTTTGCTGGCCAATGCACATGCAAAGTGGATTGATTTATTTCACCCGTCACTAGGATATTTCAAAACACTATTAAATGATAATGTCAAAATATATAATTGAACAAAATGTTAAACCTTTAGATTAAAATGTTATATTATATTTCAATTTGTTAAATGGGAGTGAATCCCGTAGAAATAATAAATAAAATAAAAAAAAAAAATATATATGCATCAATCAGGTGATGCCTGATTTGGTTAAAGCATTCTTATGCAGACAGTTAATTCGTAGACAAATGCCACAAATCGACCTAGTGCCATTGACGGGGAATCAAAAATGGTCGATTCGTACTATGGGTCATTCCATTCCAAATCACCCAGAAAAACATTAAAATGTAATGCACTATAGTTGTTCTTCCTTAGTATAAACCATATATTTTACTGGGTTTTCTGGTACATGATAAATTTCTTCTTTTATTACACAAGTACACTTTAAGTACCTATAAATCCTGTGTACTTTAATATAGTTTTATCTTGCTTAAAATTTATTGATACAACTTCCTTATAACTAAGAAATTATATCGATGGAGCACAACTGCAAAACAAAATCGATATTTTTCGGTCCGATTGTTGTACTATTTAACGGTCGTCCCATCCAAAACAAGTGGATCTTCAGGTGGAACTAATTACATCGAATAAAATCTTATTTGTTAATTTATCGGATACAAAAAAAACAATAACATATACTCACTTTGGCCAGCAGACAGACATACATTTTTTTTGCTTTTTTAGAGTCAGTAGGTCCTAAAACGTCGAGAAATGCCAAAAAAGTGGGGTTAAGAATTTCACTTTTGGCTCAAGAATTCAATACTTTGGTTTTTTCAAAACCGAAGTAATATATTATCCTTTTTTCTAACGAACTAATTCTATTCCATATCTATGCTTAGAAGAAAATCTCAAAAGCCGAATTAAATGAATAATAAATTAATTTGATTAAAAACATTTGCCTCAAGAACCCTTATAATTTAATTGATATTTTAATCAAACCTTTAATCAAAATCAAAATCTTTGCAATATTAAATTAAAAATTAAAATCACACAATAACAAAAGATATGATGAGAAAAATTAAATTGAAATCTTTGAAGAAGAATGTTTACTTGTCACGTACAAAAAATTAGCATTTTTATTACCGATTTTATTTAATTTTAATGTTAAGGACAATTAAGAATAAAAATTATCCTTTTTTCTTAATTTCCATTTTTATTATTGAATTTTTATTTTGATCAATTTTGCTTTTACAAAATCATTAAATATTTTAATTTGTAATCAAACAAAGGCGTAAGCAGAAAAGGATGGAATTCTTTCTTCAGTTTTAAAATAATTTAATTATAACGAACAAGATTTCTTTTGAATATAATTAAAATCAAAACTTTTGTTTAACTAAAAATTATAACACAAACTATTCAAAATTATAAAACCAAGATTCTGTATATATCGTTGCACGAACTCGAACGTTAAAGCAACAATACAAACTTACTCGAAACAAGTCAGTACAAAAGATTAGAAATTCATATCACAATTATGTTATTAATATGAACCTCACTTACTCTCTCACACTTCGTGTATCGTATACACAAAAAAGTTTCTTTCCATAGAAAACTCTTAAATTTAAATGCATTATTGACTTTTGGGATAAAATGAAATTTAATTAAAATTTTCTTCTCCTTATGCTTTTACTAAAAGCAAGATGTAATGAGAAAAGACTTTGCTTATATGTAGTAACATTCTCGTTATATTGTATATTTTTGAAACGAGTATATATTTGGTGTATTTGTGAGGAAAGAGCTAGATTTTCAATTTAACAGTGAGTTGTTGTTGTAAAAAACACAAAATTCAATATGAAGCTCAGATGCCATGTAATTTGTTAATGAATTTGATACTCATCATGATGATACATGAGATATAGTGGTATTTTCATCAACTTTAGAGAATGAAGTAATGTTTTGAAGTTTATTTGAATTTTCTTGACGTTAAGGATAAAAGTCTAATATGTACTAGACGAAGTTTAATACCAGACTTCATGCCCAGTTCTATCAAAATGTCTTGTCAAAACAATAATGTTTCGTTTAATCATGTTAAATGCCAGAGAGTAGAAAATCAAAGTTTTCCATTGGAATGTTTTAAAATCAAGTTTTCCGAGATAATTGTAATAAAAATCAGTTAAAAAAGAGAACTCCATTCGTTTTCACTTGTACACACTAAAAAGTCCCCTAAAATAAAGAAAGTTCTATTCGTAGCTGTTAGCTAGGAAAAAGCAGAATTACTACATTTGGCGCCCCCGGGTGGACCTCAGTATTTTAGTGTGAAATTCGAAATTTGTAAATTGAGTCAAACGTAATTTTTATCTTCGTTTGAGATTACGTAATCGTCGATGAAATGGAAAAGCTAAAAAAAGCTCGTACACCAATTCGTGGTCTAATTACGAGAACAATCAATGAGGTGGAGACCGAATTACAAACTGCGAAGAGCATCATTACTTTAAAGGCGAAATATGAGCGGTTAAATGAATTACAAACCCGAGTTCAGGATATCGATCAGACTATTTTCAACGAGATGTTGGAAGATCCAGAAGCTACAGACGAGGATAATTTCAACGAGACTATCGCCTGCGAAGATATATTAACGCGGATAGTGGAAACAAAGTTGAAGATCGATAAACAAGTAACGGAAAGTGAAATGGCTGCAAAAGTGGTGAATGATGATGTAGCTTCGTCATTTGGCTCATCATCACATCGACGTCGTCAATTCAAACTACCCAAGATTGAATTAAAGAAATTCAGTGGAAAGTTGTTGGATTGGTTGAGCTGGTGGGCTCAATTTAGCAAAATTCATGAAGATGATGAGCTAAACGAAACGCACAAATTTCAATATTTAATTCAGTCAATGGAACCGAACACGAAAGGTGATGATATCGTCAAGAGTTTTCCAGCCACTGTAGCCAATTACCCGAAAGTCATTGAAGCATTGCGAGAACGATTTGGAAGGAAAAAGCTATTGATACAAGTTTACATCCGGGAATTGTTCAAGATGAGTATCGATAACATGAACACGAAAGCCAAATTAACTTCGATGTATGACAAACTTGTTTGCCACATTCGAGCATTGGACTCACTCAACATCACAGTCGAACAAGCGTCGTTGTTTTTGTATCCGATGGTGGAAGCGAGTTTACCGGAAGAAGTGTTAGTGGCTTGGCAGAGATCAGGAATGTATGAGAAAGATGGTTCAGTCGAGGTACCACCCAAAAGCGAACTGGATTATTTGTTGGAATTCTTACGAGACGAAGTCGAACGTGAAGAACAGCGAGCATTGGTAAAGTCTGGTATGAGCAATAACAAAGATACTCAAAAGAAGGCACAATCGTTAGTTCCAACTGCAGCCGCATTACATGTCGGCGAGATGAAGTTGGGATGCATTTTTTGCGGCAAGCACGCACTCTCTCAGGACTGCAGATTGGCGAAAGAGATGTCAATGGATCGGAAGTTCGAGTGTATTAAATAGAAACGTGTTTGCGGAAAATGTTTGCTGCCCGGTCACAGGCCATATCGATGCTCAGCAAAAATATCATGTGAAAACTGTTCTCGTCAACATTACACAATCGTGTGCCGACAGTCAAGTGGAAATCAAATAGTCAAAGCGGTGACGGTGTCTAATACCGGATCGAACAACATTCTCAGCAGTACAGTCGTCTTGAAGTGTATCATGTTACGAGTCAAAAGTCGTACGGGCATCATTACAGTACGTGGTTTCCTGGACGATGGAAGTCAACGAAGTTACATTTCCACAAGATTGGTTAAAATGATCGATGGAAAATTGTTGGGAAAGTATTTCGAGAAGAATACTTTATTCGGTGGCATTGTGACTGGCATTGAGGAGCGATCCATATACGAAGTAGACATATTGGGTCAGTTGAACGATATCTACAAGTTGAATCTTGCAACTAAAGACAAGATAACTGGTTCGATCATTAAACTGCCAGATGGTCCATGGATGGACGAATTGAAAATACTGGGCATTCAACTTAGCGATTGTGAATCACCAATAGAAGATATCGACATACTTCTTGGAGCCGATGTTTTAACGAATCTGAAAAACGGAAAAAGCATTCTGATGAAAAGTGGACTGAAAGCTGTGGAAACTGTTTTTGGCTGGACGGTTATGGGTCCGATTCCGACAGAAGTTCACTTGAACACAACAATGTGTATGGCCGTTTCGTTCGTGAATGAAGCAAGTATCGCTCAACTCTGGGAATTGGATATAATTGGCATTAAAGATCCAATCGAAATGGAATCCAAGATTGAAAGAGATCGTCGAGTGAAGGAGGAGTTTGACAAAAAGATTTCTCACGCCAACGATGGAAAATACAAAGTCAGTCTACCTTGGATCGATGGTGTTCAGACGATTCCGAACAATTTCCAGATTGCCCATAAACGATTGATAAATGCTACGAAAACATTAAAGCAGAAAGGTATGTACAACACTTACGATGCTTTGTTTAAACAGTGGCAGGAAGAAGGTTTCATCGAGGAAGTGAAGGATTTTCCGATGGAACATTGTCATTACATTCCGCATCATCCGGTATACAAACCACAAAATAAGACAACTCCAGTACGTCCAGTCTTTGACGCATCGTGTAAAATTGGTCGACATCCATCACTCAACGAATGTCTGGAAAAGGGTCCGAACTTAATCGAGTTGATTCCGGACGTGACACTGCAATTTCGTGATGGTTTGATTGGCGTTATATCTGATATAAGAAAAGCCTTTCAAATGATTGTGGTACAAGAAGGAGATCAAATGTTTTTGCTGTTTCTATGGTGGGAGGACGAGTCGAATACAAAACTGAAGGTTTTTAAGCACAAACGAGTCGTCTTCGGTTTAAAATGCAGTCCGTTTATATTGGCTGCAGTGATTGAACATCATTTGGAAAACGTTCCACCGGAAAACAGACAACTCGCAGAAAAACTGAAGAAATCTTTATATGTCGACAACAGTGTCACAGCGGTACATACAATGCAAGAATATGAAGATTTCAAGCAACGTTCAATCGACATGCTGGGGCAGGCGAATATGGTGTTGAGACAGTGGGAACACACAATTTTGAGTAAAGAAAGTGACCTAGGAGATGATCATCCGAATTGGTTTTCGTCCGTTTTGGGAATGCGATGGAACAGAAAGAAAGATACACTCTCATGTGCGACGATTCCAGAGATTCCAGAAAAATTATCGAAACGGACATTGTTGGCAACGGTGAATAAGATTTTTGATCCCATGGGAATATTGGCTCCGGCAATGATATATCCAAAATTGATGTTGCAATCTACATGGAAGCATGAATTAGGATGGGACGATACATTTTTGCCAAATATGAAAGAAGAGTTCCTCAAATGGACGAAGGATTTGAATTACCTACAACAAGTTGAGATTCCACGGAATATGAGAGGTAATTTTTACTTACACGAAACTTCAGTAGAGCAGCTCCATGTGTTCTGTGATGGGAGTCAAGTGGCGTATGCGGCACTTGCATTTCTACGAGTGGAAAGTGCTGATCGGGTTTCAGTGCAATTGGTACAATCGAAAGCAAGATTGACGCCTCTACACAAGACGACAACTCCAAGAATCGAATGAATGGCATGTACCATCGGTGCTAGACTTGGAACATCAATTCTACGTAACTTCGAACGAAATATTCCGTGCTTTTATTGGAGCGATTCAACAACAGCATTGGCTTGGGTCAAACGAAACGACGAATGGGGAACGTTTGTTGGCAACCGAGCGAGAGAAATTGTACAATTGACAGAAGAGGATGCATGGAGACATGTTCCAGGTCACCTAAATCCGGCCGATTTTCCATCTCGAGGTGGATCTCCAAGAGAGCTTCTAGAATCAATTTGGTGGGAGGGTCCCAAATGGTTGAGACGATCGTCGAGTGAATGGCCAAATAAAGAGTTTCAAGTCAATGAAGAAGAGGTTTCCGCTGAAAGGAAGAAAACAACTGTTACAAGTACTTTGAAAATCATTACCACCGTTGAAAACCCTTGGTACTCTACAAGCAACTCACATTACCTGAATCTACGTAAGATTGCACACTTAAAACGTTTCATTTTCAATTGTTTGGCTAAGAAGCGGAACGTCCAACGTCGAGTAAACTACATTACATGGGCAGAACTGGAAGAAGCCGAGATCACTATGGTAAAAATTATCCAACAACAAGTTTTTCCAGATAATTCTGACTTCATAGCCGGCTTGAAAGTTAAGAAAGATTCAGATGGAATGTATCATGTGGTTACCAAGTTGCTTTATCGTCAAGATAGCGGTCGTTTCAAGGAACCGTTGCTTCTACCGTGTGTTCATCCGGATGTTGAAAAATTGATTGCAGAAGAACATCTCCGTTATGGACACGCTGGAAGAAATTTTCTGGTGAATAAGCTTCGAGAAAAATTTTGGATAATTTACGCCAAGAAAGTGGTAGGGAGAATAATCAAAAAATGTCCGGTTTGTATACGATACAACAGAAAACCAGTTACCGTTCCAGTTGCACCACTACCAGAAAATCGAGTAAAGGATGCGACAGTCTTTGAAATTTCGGGAATCGATCTCGCTGGGCCGTTGTATTTAAAAAGCAATGAGAAACAGTGGGTCGTCATTTTTACGTGTGCGGTAATACGAGCAGTACACATGGAGTTAGTGTCGAAAATAGACACAGAAGAGTTCATCTTAGCGCTAAGCCGATTTATTTACCGTCGAGGACGACCGTCGGTTGTCTACACGGATTGTGGAACGAATTTTGAGTCAGCTGCAAAACATTTTGGTAAGATTGATTGGAAAAAGGTGAACGAAGATTCGAGAGTACAGCGCATCACCTGGATTTTCAACCCACCAGCGTCACCATGGTGGGGTGGTTTTTGGTAACGGCTGATTCGAGTGATGAAGGAATATTTGCGAAAATTGCTGGGTCACAACAAGTTGACAAAAACCGAACTTGAAACATCAGTCTGTTTCGTTGAATCCTTGATGAATGATCGACCACTTACGTACGTGTCTGATGATCCTGACGATTTGATACCATTATGTCCAGCAGCATTTTTACGTGACATCGAACGAGCAGAATTTCCTGAAATTGAAAAAAATCACCGGGAGAAAGTTACGGGAAAAGTTAAGACATTTGAGCCAGTTGAAGGAGGAATTGCGAAGTCGTTTCCGTAGCGAATATTTGGGACAACTAGTTCAACGAATGAATCCGAAGTACAATTACCAGTTCCGTTTGGGTGAGATTGTCTTGATCGTAAGCGACGATAAGAAACGATTGGAATGGCCAATGGCTCGCATCATCGAATTGATCAAAGGTACAGATGGAGTAATCAGAGTGGCGAGAGTCAAGACAGCCCGAGGAGAGTTGACCAGACCGTTACAACGTTTAATTCCGTTGGAAATAGGTGACGACGGAGAGGTGCCAGTGGTTGATGAAACAAAGTTGCGAGCGAAGGAGATTGGACAAGTAAAAGTCATGGAACCAATGGTCAAATGTCGAACTAAGGTGAAGAAGAAGACGATTTCAAAGAATGTTAATGATGAATCTGATTCGAGTGGAAATGCGGAGCGAGTCACGCGATATGGCAGAAAAGTAAGACCTCCGGTTCGATTCAATTAATTTAATTTTTTTGATAAAAAAGGTGGGAGAATGTTAAATGCCAGAGAGTAGAAAATCGAAGTTTGCCATTGGAATGTTTTAAAATCAAGTTTTCCGAGATAATTGTAATAAAAATCAGTTAAAAAAGAGAACTCCATTCGTTTTCACTTGTACACACTAAAAAGTCCCCTAAAATAAAGAAAGTTCTATTCGTAGCTGTTAGCTAGGAAAAAGCAGAATTACTACACAAAGAGTCGGACGTTTGATTTCATAGAATATAGATTTTACTATATCACATGTTAAAATGATGCTAAAGCCCAGCTAGCACAGATTTCGATTTGTAACATAAATAAGTTACAATTCGGTTGCAATTCAGTTTTTTGAAATAAATTTAGTCACATATGGGTTATATTTGCAGGAGGGATCGATTTTGATCGATTATGATCAATGTTGATCTACGGGTCTGACTACCCTGCGTACTCCAGTCCCTGCCATTGACATATGAGCTAGCGTGAGATACCACATACCACTGGCAATGGCAGGAGATGTCATTAGCCAAGATGATATCTTAGGGTGCTGGCGGACGAACTTTAATTAGTCAACGGCAGCACTTCTAGTCTTAGCTGGGCAGCGTTCCGTAGCGGTACCGCTCATTAGCTCTTCCGAGGAATCGAACCAACACGTAGTTATGTGTGGGCTTTGTGCCTCGATTAAGGTGGTGGGCGGTGCGTCTGGGGTGCGCTGCATCAGCTGGATTATTGGCATTTAGTTTTGTTTTGTTTTCTGCAAATTTCCCACAATTTGTTTTTCACTTATTGTTTTGTTATTATTTCTTCATCTTATCATGAAATATTGGCATATGTCATATTTTGTAGTATGATAGGATTTTTTACTTAGTTATACATTTTAAAATAAAACACAAAAAAATAAAATAAACATTTTAATATATATATGGCAGTACAACCGAAAAAAAATAAGTCTGCAAGTGGTAAAGCAAATTTGCGCAATCCACCCGCCCATAAAGCGGCATGTCCACGGAATTTGCAGGGACAAAACATATATGAATCAATAAAAAATTTTAAAATACATGTTCAAAATATCTGCGGATTGAACGCTAACCATGACCACGTGCAACATCATCTTGAGCACGACAAACCGAACATTCTATTCCTTACAGAAACACAAGTTTCTGAAAATTTTCTCTTTATAGAATCGCTTAATTCCAAATATAGGCTCGAATCAGCTTTCAAACTCCATCAGGGCGTATGCGCATTCATTCATGAGAGTGTTGCGTACACGCGCTTTCCAAATTTTGAACTACACGGTGACGGCTTCAATACAATGGTTTTAAAGATTTGTCTTCCAGAAATGACTTTTTTTTACAATAGCTTTATACCGCTCCCCCAACAAACGTAACCCAAACTTTTTTAATATACTGACAAAAATTATGGACGAGATTAGAGCAAAGTCCCCTAATTGTGAAGTTATCGTTACCGGTGACTTCAACGTCCACAACAAATCATGGTTGGAATTCTCCAAATCGACCGACGATGTTGACAATAGTGGAAAACTGGCAGAAATTTTTGCCGCGTCTCAGGGCCTATTCCAAATTGTTAAAAGCCCGACTTTCACTCCCCGTAATGGCGGTGATAATAGTTTTCTACTAGATCTCTATCTTACCACGATGCCAGATATTACGAGTGTCGATGTTGCGAAAGGTAGTATTGGAAATTCTGATCATTATTTAATCTCATCAGTTATCAAAACTGATTTACTTAAAACTACAGCTCCCAAACCCCGTAAAATATTTCACTACTCAAAAATGGATAAGAGTGGTCTTCAAAATTTTTTCCATGGTTTCCCTTTCGACCGTCATTGTTTTTACACTGACAATGTAAATGTTTCTGCTCAAAACTTTACAGAAACCATCCAATTTGCTATCAATAAATTTGTCCCTTTCTCCATAGTAAAACCCAAACAAAAATACTTGTATTCGAAAGCTGCCAAAACGGCATTTAGAAACAAACGTAGATCATTTAATATTTGGATTCATAACAAAACTCCCACTAATCGATCCCAATATCTAAAGGCCAACAAAATATCTAACCAGATTATCTCAAACGAAAAGTCCGAAATTGACAGAGCGAAAGCCTCAAAACTTACGTCTATGTCTGTTTCTGACAAGAGTTTCTACAGTGCCATTAATTCTTTAAATTCTGGTACAAAATTTTCTATTCCCCCTATTATTGATGGTGATTTAATCGTCAATGATCCCGCAAGAAAAGCTAACTTGTTCGCTGAACGCTTTGCTCTGAACTCCACTGTTTTGGAAACTCCTAAAGAAATGCCCCAAATCCAGTCTTCAGGAGTTAATATGAATGAACTTCACTTCAAACCCAAAATAGTCGCTAAACTTTTAAAGGGGTTAAACATCAACAAAGCATCAGGAATGGACAATATTCCACCCATTATTTTAAAAACCTTTTCCAAAGAACTTGCACCAACTTTAACTAAAATATTCTACCAATCCTACAAATCTGGTATATTTCCCTCGTGCTGGAAGTTGGCAAATGTCCAGCCCGTCCCCAAAAAGGGACCAAAATCTCATATCTCAAATTATAGGCCAATAGCTTTACTATCGGTCCTATCCAAAGTCTATGAGCATTATATTAATACACATATTTCAAAATTTCTGGAAGAAAATCATTTAATATCCGACAGCCAATACGGTTTTCGAAACAAAAGATCAACTACCGATCTATTAAACTATGTAGCGCATTGTTGGAACAGCATACTTGATAAAGGTGGTGAAACATACGTTATCGCTTTAGACATCTCCAAGGCATTCGATCGAGTCTGGCATGCCAACTTAATCAACAAGCTCGTTGCGTACGGTTTTCATCCCAATGTTGTGAAGCTGATTCAAAATTTTCTATCCGACCGATACATTTCGGTAACCTTAGACGGATATTCTTCTGAGTCTAAACTAATTAACGCTGGTGTACCCCAAGGCTCAGTATTGTCCCCAACCCTATTTTTGATTTATATCAACGAATTGTTGAAAATCACCAGCAACCCAATAAATAGTTTTGCAGATGATAGTACTCTGCACAAGTCGTTCGAGCCCCTTCCTTCAAAAGGTAAAATGCACGAACGAATTAATCCTGCCCGGAGAGACGCTGCCATAAACGTGAACAAAGACCTGAATAAAGTCGCCGACTGGGGTGACCAAAACCTTGTCAATTTCAACTCCACCAAAACACAGCTGTTGATTGTTTCCAGATTAAAGACCGAGTTCCCCAAAGATATTTTATTTAGTATGTGTGATGAACCAATAGGTGAATGTAAAAACATTCGTTTATTGGGTGTCACAGTTTCAAATGACCTACTCTGGAACGATCATGTAATGGCGATGGCAAAAAGCGCGTCTAAAAAACTCGGCCTCCTAAATAGATGCAAAAAATTTTTCACTCCATACCAATTGCTCCATGTTTATAAGTCCTATATTCGTCCCTGTATGGAGTACTGCTGTCAAGTTTGGGGTGCTGCCTCTGTTTCCATCTTGGCCCTCTTGGACTCTGTTCAAAAGCGAGCTATACGAATTGTAGGTGATCGAACTTTGACATCAAAACTTGATTCCCTACAACATCGTCGCACTGTTGCTGACCTCGTTGTTTTTTACAAATATCGTCATCAGCAGTGCTCAGATGAGATCAGCGGCATCATGCCTCAAACTTATTCTTACCCCCGTTCCACTCGGCAGTCGGCTACCGCAACCAGTGAAACGGTAAAGATCCCGCGCTGTCATACTGGCAGATCGCAGAGAGACTTCTTTGTCCGAACTGCGTACAAATGGAATAGTTTGCCGGAACACTTAGTCTCAGGTGGCTTCAACCCACAGATGTTTAAAAAAAGCGTTAATCTACACCTCAGAACGCCAGTTGTTGTGGGACCTAGGTCTAGACCTAGGTCTTAAAAGGTATTTATGTGTTGTTGTGACACATATTCTAAACCCTATTACACAACACATTTTATTAAAAAAAAAAAAAAAAATATTACAGTTTCGACTTAGCGATTGGCAACAAATCATTCGGCTCATTTACAATACTGTTTTTATTTTGTTACAGAAAAATACACTTGTTGTTAAAATGTTTCATGTAAGTTGCAAAGGCAGAAGTTTTGTTTAAGTTAAATTAACGTTATTAAAACTTTTATTTTTGTAGCGCATCTTAAAAATGTTATTTTATTGTAGTTGCCACAAATTCAGAAACGAGCTAGCAACCTTGATGTGACTTACATATTTTCCTCAAATTACTGTTACAACGATGTTGCAGCGAGGTTTTTATTTAGTTTCAATGACAGAAAAAACAAGGACGCTACAATGAGGTTGTTATACAGTTGCAATGACAGAAAAAGAAAACGGATCGAGTACTATAATTTTAGATAGCCAATTAGTAACAAGGACGCTGCAATGATGTATTTATTTAGTTTCAAGAACTTTGGAAGCAATCTGTCTTGAAGCTGTATATTCGCCATATTTTTCGTCGTTCTATGTATTTCCTACACCACACAGTGGGATTTTTTGTGCAATAAGTAATTTTTTCGACACATAAAATTTAAAAATGTAATGATGCAGTTTTGTAGAAAATTGATTCAGTATGAAGAATCCATAAATTGTATCCCAAAAAAACGTTTATTTGTCTTTGAAATAATGAAGTAAAGTCACATATAAATTTTGGTCCAAAATATTGAAAACTGTTTACGCACTTCTATAGCGTTTGTACGTAAGATAACTTTATTGCTCTAATTTAAATAGTGATTATTTTCAAATATAGCTTTTTGTGCGTATTTAAAAAAAAAATTATAAAGATCGCTCATATGGTTTAAAAGATATGATAGAATAAAATTTGTTCTATAACATGCCGTGATTGCAAACTTCCTTGGAAGAAAAAAAAGGTTGCTCGGTCGTGCTAGGTGCTCCCGCTATAATAAAATGAAAGGTAAGACTCCATACTATCAATTAAAAAAAAAAAAGTTTAAATAATTAATAATCTTTTATAAAATCATAAAATTTATAAAATCATAAAATCATGAAATTTTGGGTTCTATGGGCGGTGGGTAGTGGGCGTGGCCAATTTTTATAAAACTTTATTTTATTCTTAATTGAGGTAATAAAAGGCTCTGTGCCAAATTTCAAAAACTTTGGGCCAAAAATAAGTTTTGGGTTCTATGGGCGGTGGGGTAGTGGGCGTGACCAATTTTGATGAAACTTATTATTTTTCTTAATTGAGCTAACCAAAGGCTAAGAGCAAAATTTCAACATTCTACGAGCACTCCTTATATTTTTTGCCAAACATTGTATGAACAAATCCCACTGTGCACCATGCGGTTTTATTTGAGAAAAGTCTAATGCGATTTTCTATAGTATTATTTATTTCCTCTCAGAATTTACGGTTCAATATGACACTAGGAGCGTTATAAAATGTATTTAGATATATATTTGTGGATTTTATGGTTATAATAAAAATTCAAAAATTTTCCAATTTCCCAATTATTCTCCGAATTTTCCATTTTTAGATGGCGCGTAAATTTTCCAGAGGTAAAACAACCACATTCATCGACCAAATGGCATCCATTATAAAAGTTTGGTCTAATAATTATGAAATTTTTCTGTTTCAAAGTACTTATTGAGTAATGTCTGACTTTTATAACTTATAAATCTTATAAATTATTTCAATAAAAATTATGTAAAGGAATACTTATTAAAAACATTTTTCAAACATTACAATATACAACTCAAATGAACCAAAATATTCGTTGTTTCATCTTGTTGCGTGCAACTTCAGTTTGCTACAACAGCACATTTTAAACATAGCTATAACACATTTGTCGTCTAATTGCGACACAAGTTGTGTCAAAATATACCGTAAATTCTGCTTTTTCTGTCGCAATGGAGCTACAGTTGCGTTACATATCTAATCTTGCGACTCTTTTATTTGTAACATTAGCTCTATTGCTACAAATTTGTGCTAGCCGAGAGGTAACTTTTGAAATGTTTTTGTCTAAGTTGTCTTTGATATTTTATGAAAAATCCTATTGCCGTAAAATATAGACAATTTTTTTCTGCAAAAAATACACGCTAATCGAAATTTTCCAATTCAAAGTTTTCCATTATTTTAAAAAGTGTATTACCTTTTGTAAGGGGGTAGGAAGGGTAGGAAAGTAGAGATAGCAGCAGAAAAAGAAATTTTTTAACATGGACAAATAGGGTGTTTTTTGAGAGACGTGTTATGCCCCAACATGTAGCGTTTGGGAAGACCTACAATCAAATACAGAAGTAAGAACAATTTGAGTTCTGTGTAAAGGTGTTTTCCATGTTCCATCTGTAGCATCACATTACATTTTTCATTAACGTAACATTTTTTCATTAACATCTTCATTAACATCTTCATAACATCTTCATATTCAGGCAGTACAAGTAACTTTTAGCTCACAATCAAATTATTAAGGTTATATCTTCCCAAATATAGATTAATCTATATTTGTATTTTCTGTATACATATAAATATTTTGAGTTTTTTTATTAAATGAAACAAAAGAATTGAGAAAATATGATATCTTCCTGTTTTATATTGTTTCATTGTGTTGAAACGTGAAAAAAGAACTCCAAATATACATGGTCGTTTCTAATTTAAAACGTTTCGATTTATTTATGATGGAAAGAAGCCAGCTGGTATAGTGATATTAACAACAAATGCGATGGCATATGAATGTTTTATTAAAGGCTGTCCCTTATTATTTTTAATTATTTGAAAATAAAAAAATATGCATTTGGTGAATCAACCTGTGGTATTATGTTACTATTTCGATGTAATTGTATTGATGATATCAACAGCTACACCACGAGAGAATGTTTGTGTAACCAACGTTTGTTTCTCTCGTTTAAGTTAATCAAATATGTATATATAGAGGATTTTTTCCAAATATTTGTTTAGTCATAATGCATATTTTGATTCGAAGTCGTGATTTTGAAATTGAAAAATTATTATTAAATTTTGGTAATCGTGATTTTACATTTTGGATTAATAAATAAATCTATTTTTGTTTGGGATATATATTCTTTTTATATAAAAAGTAATTCATTTTTTTCCGGGATGTATAGTTGTGATATAAAAATTAAATTCAGTTTCATACAAAATTTTTTTTTACTAGTGAAACTTAAAATGTATTAACAAAAAAAAGGAGAAATTTTTATAATCTGGGATATTTTTTGTAAATTCTAAGGAAACAAAATATATTATAAAAAAACCAAAAAAGAAGAAAAATGTTAAAATAAAATAAAAGGAAAAAAGCAAAATTTAAAACAATTTGTTGTTGTGTCGAATTTTTTTCCTGTGGTGAGTGATTTGAACAGCTAAGTATTGGCGTGATTGCAATTGATAGTTCCTCGTACCATATGAACCGAGATTATTTCTTTAACATCAATTTTTTGTTTGTCGTGTATATATTCATAAACTAAGAAAAAAAATAGAGTGTTGTTCGCCATTCACATCAATAACAAAAAAAAAAGGTCGGCTAATAATTTGACTATAACAAAAAGGTACAGTCAGCACAAAAATTATAATAAAACATCTGCAACGACGCAGGTGGAAGTACTTACAACTGCTGCTTATATTTTGTTGGTGAATTTAACTGAGATTCAATAGGAGCAATTTTCAGCTGCATACAACATCAATCAACATATAAGCTAAGTTTTTTCTTTATTATTATTTATTATTACTTGTTAGTTTTTTTTTAAATGTTTGCATGACCAACATAGTCCTCTAGATTTTTTCTTATTAAAGATTTTTTTCCGGGCATAGCCCATATTGGTTGGCATAGCCCCTAAGTTCTTTTTTTTTGAATTATTGGTAATAAAAAATTTTTATCCTTGGCATAACACAGATACCGTTATAATAGACGTTTCTTCTATGCCAGAACAATTTTTTATTTTCGTCAGCTTTCCACTTATATCTGAAAACAAGCAATATTTTCTAATCCTGAATTAATAAGCACTATGGCTGAAAATAAAATTAAAATTAAACATTAATTTCAAACTGTTCAAGACAATTTTCCAATTTCTGAAACAGTTATTTTAGAAACTGATTTTTTAAACCAATGCACATTAGATTTTAGAAAACATGGAAATTCCTGGTAATCAACAAACTATCACTTTACAATTAGTTTAAAATTCACGTTATTTCATCCCTTCTAGATCGGAGGAACAAACAATGAAAGCTAACGTGGAAGGTGATAGAAAGTACTTCTGTCGATTTTGTGAAGTAAAACCTGGTGAGCTTATTGAAAATTCTTAATTTAAATCAAAAACTAATCTAGCTAGTATTGTAAACACAAAGAAACAGCTAATGATTTGCATGATATCAAACTAAATATGGATAAAATTGATAAAACCATCATTTGTTTCAGACAACTTTTTGTCAAATCGGTATTGAAAATCGTTTAAACAACATTAATAATTCAAAGTTAATGTCGAAAATTTGAATACTGAAGAAAAAGTAGATTTAGGATTTATGTAGCCAATTCAATTGTATCTTCCATTTAAAATTTATTGATAAACGCACTATAATTTATACAATTACCAATGAAATTACCTACATTATATGATGCCAACCACCAACGAATATAAAACGGTACTGGTTGTACAATCAGTCAAATTTCATATCAATCAGAAAAGTCTAAAACTGCTTCACGATAATATAATCGAAAATTCTAAGAGTCCTTGGCATTCTCCAATGTTTTTTGTTCCGAAAAAGGCAGAAAAGTGCGAAAAAAATTGCGAATTGTTGTTGACTACATAAATTTATATGAAATAACTATTAGCGAGGCATATCCCAAACTAAATATTTGTGAAATTTTAGAACAGCTAAGGAATTCAAGATATTTTAGCACCATTGATCTTAAAAATAGATATCATTAAGTTGCATTAGACGATAAGGACAAAAAAAATACAGTTACAATACAATTTAGTACCAAGTTCGGGCATTTCCACTTCGGCTCGGTTCAGTTTCACTTCCATTCGGTTTATAAAGTGGTACTTCAACATTTCCAACAGGTATTAATGGTATACATGTTTCATCTATTTAGACGATTCAGTCATTGATGAACATAATTTAGTTCATAGCCATAATTGTAGATCATGACCAAAAATTAGAAGAAATATTTAAATGCTTGAAAATCAATCCAGATAAATGTCAGTTTCTCCAAAAAGAAAAAGTTATAAATAGGACATGTTACAACTTATTCCGATAAGACCTGATCCAGAATAAATAGAATCAATAAAAAATATCCCAATTCACCGTTGTGCCGAAAAATTAAATCTTTTTTGGGACTCGCAGGCTTTAATAGGAGATTTATTGCAAATATTTCAGCTATAATTGCTCTAACAAATTTTTTACAAAAAGAGACAAAATTCATTTGGAATGAATTTCCTGACGAATATTTAAGAAAAAAGCAAATAGCCTTAATATAGGCTCACCAATATTACAATACTCCGAGTTTTCAACAAAAATTACGATAACTTCAGATGCTAATGGCCATTTTATCTCTACAGGATAACATTTCTCCCTTATAAGCAAGTAGGGCTTATAAAAATGCGTAATCGCTTATGCAAGTATAAGGGTTTTAAATAACGTCGAAAAAATTTATCCAATAATTGAGAAAGGGGTAATGAGTAATAGTGTGGGCTGTTAGCCAATTTCATCCATATGTATTTGGTTCCAAATTCAGAATCTTTACTGATCACAAATCAAAAAAGTAGTTTTGCAAAGTTAATAATTTATATTCCGGATTACTACGATAGAAATTATAACTTGATGAATATGACTAGTGTGTGACAAGAATAGTGACAATGGGTGAAATGCATAAAACCTAGTAACTAGGTTTTTTAAGTGTTTGCTAGGTTTTTTATATATAATAAAACTTGTAAACCCTTAAAAAACCTAGTTACTATGTTTTATGCATTCCATTTAACTCACTAAATAAGATCTCGATAAGGTACAATAAAAACGCTTCATTTACTATTTTTTAACAAATCAAAATGAATTATGTCGCTTATTTTTCTCTGGTGGGAAGGAACAGCGAATTATAGTGACAATTTTTGGCCTACTTAATAATATATTAATTTAAAATAAGAGATAATGAGATAATTTTTTTTCTAAACGAGATATTTTTTTTTTAATTATAATTTTGTTTAAAAGATAATTATTAGTTTCTAAATTTTTTTTCTACAAATTATTCAAAAATACAAAATTATGTAAAATGCAATTTGCAAATAGTAAAAATGTCCGTTTTCATTCATAAATGATTGCATGTTTATGTTTATTTGTCAAAAATAAATTAGAAATTAATAACATTTATGCGCCTACTAAGATGAAATAATATTTCATTTTGTTAGAAGAAAAAATGACAACAAAGATTTATGTTGTATGAAATAGTGTTACTATTTCTGTTCGTTAAATTGTCTGCTAAATACAACTCGTCACCAAATTATTAGTCGATTATTTTTCAACATTATCACTCATGCCATTTGAGGTTAAAAGTTTCAAATGACACCTCAAGTGACATTCGTAGTAATGATTATGAAAAATAATCGACTATTATTTGACGACTCGTGATATTATATATGAAAATTTTTTGCCTTAGTTTTATTTTAATTTAACCCAATGAAATTCTCTAAAATGTAATGGCATCATTCAATTTCACCAATAACATTTTAATTATACTAATAACAAATTGTTATACGTCTGGCCTACTGGGATATTAAAAATTATCAGTCTAATTTTGAAATAATTAACTGATATCACAGTAGGCCAACGTATAATTCATAAAAAATATATAAAGAAATGAAAAATTGCAAAATATTTTTTAAACGAATTCCCTCGTTCGTTGATAAATTCTCATAATTTTTTGGAAAATTCCTCAAGCAAGTGGTATTGATAAAAGCCCTCAGCTTAAGGCCTCGTGCTTTTACCAATATACTTGCTTTCGAAATTTTTAGCAAAAAATTATTTCGAAATATCAACGCCCTTGGGAAATTATAACTGAAAATTTTTTGCCTTAGTTTTATTTTAATTTAAACCAATGAAATTCTCTAAAATATAATGACATCATTCAATTTCACCAATAAAATTTGAATTATACTAATAAAAATATTTATAAGTCTGGCCTACTGGGATATTAAAAATTATCATTCTAATGTTGAAATAATTCACTGTTATCAAAGAAGGCCAGCGTATAATTCATAAAAAATATATAAATAAATGAAAAATGGCAAAAAATTTTCTAAACGAATTCCCCTCGTTTGTTGATAAATTCTCATAATTTTTTGAAAAATTCCTCAAGCAAGTGGTATTGATAAAAGCCCTCGGCGCGTGCTTTTATCAACATGCTTGCTTTCAAAATTTTTGGAAAAAAACTATTTCGAATTATCACCGCCCTTGGGAAATTACAACTGAATATTCTATATACACCCAGAAAGTTGAACCAAAATGCAGATGCTTTAGACAGGATGGAATTGGACTAATACTCATTTCATCGGGGAGCTAAAATTGTTATGGATTTGTTTGTTTCTGTGGAAGAATCATACAGTTCATCACACAAATTTACTGTAAGCCTTCTAATTATATCTCTTTTGATTTTTAATTTATTTCTGGGGCTTTTTTGAGTTAAATTGTTTTCTTTGTTAGCATTTTTTAATTAATACATTTTTGATCATCCTATAAATTTTGATCATCTTATTAATACATTTTGATCAACTTATAAATTTTTAATTTATACTATAAATGAATACTATAGATAAATACCATAAATACATAAATACTGCATAAATACAATAAATTTATATTACAATACAATATTTAAATTTACAATACATACATAAAATTATAAATTAATTTTATATATGCATTTATGGTAGAAATTTTATTTAAACACCAATTATATGTTTTAATCAACATTATAATCAAATAAAAATGATCTCATTAAATACCACTCTTAATTGAAATGTTTGTCTAAAAATTTTTCAATTTAACTCATTGAATAAAGACTGTTCAATCACACCAACACTTAATTAAACTACTCGTCCTTCAAACTCGTGGTTTTATTGTGCGATTTGATCCGTAGTCTTTCTAAATAACAAAATTCGTGAAATCAAAATATTTTCAAAAAAATTTAAAGAGCTCATGGATTGCAACCGATAATTCCCTAGCATTCTCCAAAATATGTTGTTCTGAAAAGTCTATAACGGGCGAAATATAGCGAATTGTCGTAGACTATATGATTTTAAATGGAATTAGCGACATATATCGTTTCCAAATATTTGTGAAATCTTCGAACAGCTTGAAATTTCAAAATGTTTTAGCACCATTGATCTTAAAAATAGACACCATTAAGTTGCAATAGACTTTAAGGACAGAGAAAAGAGAGCATTTAGTACCAATTAGCGGGAATTTCCACTTTACAAGGCTTTAAAAGATGGTCCTTCAAAATTTGAACGATTATTTCATTCTGTTCTAAGATATATTAACGGTAGAAAATGTTTCATGTATATAAACGATTTAGTCATTTATAGACATAATTTAGTTGATCATAATCAAAAATTAGAAAAAATATTTAAATGCCTTAGAGTTCACAATCTAAAACTAATTCCAGATAAATGTCAGTTTCTCCAAAAAGACATAACTTATGAATAGGACATGTTATACCTTTATCTGATATAAGACCTGATCAAAAAAATTGAAACAACAAAAAATTACTCAATTCCCCGTAGTGTCAAAGAAATAAATCTTTTTTGGGACTCGCAGGCTTTAATACGCGATTTATTACAATTTTTTTTTAAATATTGCACAAACTTTAAACAAATCTTTAAAAAAAACTCATTTGGAATGAATTTTGTGACGCATCTTTTGAAAAACAGCAATTAGCATTAATAAGTCCCCTAATATTAAAATACCCCGATTTTTCAAAAAAATATACGATAACTGTCAATGCGAGTGATATGGCAATTGGAGTCATTTCCAATTTTCCAATTTACCGATCTTCCAGTCGCGTATGCAAGTGAGGTTCTAAATAAAGCCGAGAAAATGTTAACAAGAATTGATAAAGAGGTACTGAGTATAGTTTGGGTAGTCAGTCAATACCATCTATATGAATTTTGTTGCAAATTCAGAAGTTTCACTTACCAAAAACAATTGATGTGGTATTGAAAAGTCAATGATCCTCCCGATTGCTACGATGGAAATTATAACTTGAGGAGTATGACTATGATCTTAAATATAAACCATACAAACCATATTCCATATATAAAGCTGAACCAAAACGCAGATGCTTTAAGCAGGGTGGAATTATCAGAACCCTCAATGCTCATCCATCCACGTTCTCATTCAATCGAAGTCGAAAATAATGTCGAAGCCATTAGAATAAATTATCACAACCAAAATCTTCTGATACAAATCTAAAAGATATATAAAAAAACAATTAGATAAAATTTTAATTTCAAGTTAGAATCTATCAAACAAATCTACCTAATGGTTCAAAAATTCTTAATTTAACTCATACAAATATTGAAAATTTCAATCATTTCTTTAATTTAAAATTCCCAGATCATGAAGATCAAACAACAATTCTAAATTACAAAGGAGATACCGATATCGAAAAATTTGTTTTAAGTGAGGATTCTTTAATTCACAAGATTTTAATGTTGAATAGATATTAAATTCTTAAATGCATTTTTATGAGCAATTCCACTCAAGTAATTAAAGAAATAATTTGAATTTTTTCAATGCAAAATTCAGGACTAGTGAATTAAGAAATGTTTAATGTGCTTACACATTGTTTTTCGTATAAACAGAAATATACATACAAATAAAATCTAGAATAGTTTTGAGTTCATTTAAATTTAACAATATATATGTTATTATTACTCGATACTATAGATTTTCAAAAATTAAGTAAATTTAACTCACGTAAATTAAACATGTAATTGTGCTATAATATTGTCGGTTCATATAATTTTTCAACCTGGCGATTTTTCAAATTATCGTTTCAAAAATGAATTGAGAGTGAGAATCATAATCCCTACCATTTAAAAAATCAAAAGGTGCCTGCCTATAAATTAAATTATAAAAATACAATAAACTTTTTATTAGACAAACTGGCCGATTACCAAAAGAATCAATTTTATCAAAATTAAAATTTAAATTGTATGTCCAATTTAACTTAACATGTAATTTACACCTAATGATAATCTGGAAGGATACGGAAGGAAGCATTTTATTTTGTTTAAAAAAACAATATTAATGACGTTTTAAGCTTTAAATCAATTTTTTAAAATAATGTGTTACTTGAAACAGGAATCTTTAGATAGGTATGCATGTTTTACCTAATTTTAGTTTTTCTCCCGTACTTACATTTCATCATGGTTTTAATTTATTGCGAATAAGCTTCTATAGATGGGAAATCGAGTCAAGACGCCGATAGAATAAGAAATTTGAACCAACCTTTTCCGATTTGTTTGAAACTTCGTCAATCGTTAGAATAACAAAAACAACTTAACACGTGTTTCTTATTTATTTTATTTTTCACTTGTTTTGACACAGGGTGGCTCAACATTTTTTATGAAATTTAGTGACGGTTAAACATTAAAGTTAAATTGTGCTCGAACGAGTTATTCGATTTGAGTACATTTTTTTTGTTTGAAAGGTACTTTGTGTGGCTTTATAAAAATATTACGCTGCTAAAAAAATTTATATTTTAGATGATTTTTTTTAAATTTTAATTCTTCAAACATGGCTTATTCAAAAAGCACCTTTTTGTTTTCTTTTCTTTTTTAATATTTTAAAGGTATATTATTTACTCAAAACATATTCAAATTACAGTCATGCATTAATTTTTGTTTTTGAGAAAAGGCATTTGAGTATATCATTAGTTTGATTAATACTTTGAGCCATTTGCTAGTTTACCGATTTTATTCAAATTTTTTTTTGTTTAGAAGGTAGTAAATAAGAATAAATAAAATCGAATAACCCGTTGGAGCACAATTAAACTTTAATTTTCACAAAATTTCTTAAGAAATTTCGAGTCACCCTGTTATCAAAACTAGTGAAAAAAAAACACATTAATTTTTGTTTGTTATTCTAACGATTACCGAAGTTCCAAACAAATCGGAAAACGTCGGGTTCACATCATCGGCGATTCGATTTTCCATCTATATACAAATTTCACTAATTCACTTTCTATTTGTTATTAATTTTCTTTGTATTGTCATTGTATTTCGATTTCTGTTTTTGTAGTTTATTTATGTTCCACCTGATCTAAACACAAACTGGTTATTACGTGAAAACGGGACTAAAACTCACGTTTAGCAAAGTGACAGCAGTCCAATTTATTTATTCAAACAGAGTGCTAGTGTTTATCACTAGATCTTAAAAAAATGATTGTGATAAAACACCAAAGAAAATTTTACGATTATATGAATAGTAAAAATCGAAACGATTTATACATAAAAAACTTTATGATATCAAGAATACCAACTTTATTTCTATTGGTATCATAAATCATACCATCAGACCAATTTAACTATTCAACAAACAATCATCAATAAAATCAAACAAAGAACTTTTCTAACCTAATTATTCTTTATAGTATAGTTGGAAAACAATATCTAATCATCCCATCATTCTACATATAACAACACTTCAACAATAAAAGCGAGATACTTACAAATTAAAATTAGTAATCTAACTAAACTATACAATAACTTCATCTGAAAGTCTCATCATCATAATCAAAGATAAGAAACAAATAAAAGAAGATAACAAAAAGACAAAAGATCATAATAATAAAACCAAGAACATAATCTCTTTCACATTTATAGAACAATAAAACCGACAAACGAATGGGTATAGTGAAAACCTTTTTTCTGTATATTTTCCTTTTTATTTTCCACATCGAAACCGTTCCTTTAAGTTACAGGTGACAAATTTTAGTGCTCTATTGTTTCTTTAATATCTTTATTATTATTATTATTATTATTATTATTAGGATTTTTAATGCAAAGATAAAAATCTCCAAATGAAAAAAATCAAATAATATTCTTTTTTTAATACTTTATAGAAGTTATTTTAACTTTTAACGACATAATTATCGTTTCTTAATCTTTTTATGTAAGAAAATTATCAAGAAGTATGAAATTTATGACTAATCTAAATATAATAAAAAAAAAGTTTTGATAATTTTAAATATTAGAAGAAAAACTTACAAACAAATTAAAGTGAAATGAAAATGTTATTAAATAAAATAATTATAACAAAAAAAACATTAAAAATAAAAATAAAACGTTTTCAGGTTTTTGAAGTTTTCCCTAAAGAAAAATGAAGAAAATTTCTTAATTACAAAAATTTTGTGGGTAAATATATCAATTAGGACACAGTTGTACAAATGCTGATGTAATATGAGAAGAACGACAAGTTTGATGGGTTTATTGTTCGTTGGTTTCAGGTGAAACAAATGCTTTAGGGAGTTATGGGAATGATCAATAGTTGCTTAATTAATTTTTTAGTTACATGTAGCTAACTGTATAGACGGTGAAATTATTTTGTTTCTTTTATGCTTTAAGTTATGATACAATCTTAACATATTGAAATGAAAAAACTGAAAGTATTGGTTTAAATCTATATCAAAAGTTGAACGGTGGTTTGTATCAGTGTCGTAGGATAATGGAAATTTGTAGTTTAATAACTCGACTCTTTGTCTACAAGTTTTTATGTTTGTTAAGGATAATCTGACATCATTTTAGATATTTTTTTAACTAACATCATTACCAGTATCTCCCCAATGTCTATCAGAGACACCGAATCATGTTCGTATAGAATATGCAAGAATAGGTTCAGAACACAATATTTTCTCTACGAACGATTTCGGTTGCCAAATCCGTATTCGGGTTATAATCAATTCTAATCAATCAATAACCTTTCCTTTTTATGTTATTGCGTTTAGCTACTTATAGTCGACATAGATTCTTCACATTCCGTTTTTCTTTCAGACTACCATCGTAGGAGAGCTCTACGAACTTTTTGATGTTTTAATAATCCAACTGCTCAAGATGTATCACTCCATATTTTCTTTGATTTTTTCACAATCGAACGCTATGTGACGTAGTACAATACAGCAAAAACAATTTAATTAATAAACAATTTTTTTTACTCCACTGCCTTGTGACCTTTAGATTGATGTTTATCTTCTGATTCTACCAGTTTTTCTCTCCTTTTTTAGTTCAAACAATTTTTTCAACAACTATTGTGTCTTCAAAAGCTATTATCAAGTAAAGTGGTGAATTAAAAAAACGTAAAACAACTAAGCTGCATTTGGTTTGTAAATTTTTAACTTATGTAATCAAGTTTTAAGCTAATAACTCAACTCTTTGTCTAAGCTGAAAAATCATGGTGCCCAAGTTAAGTAGTAAAGTAATATCTCTAGGACATAATTCAGTTTATTAATTTTCACTCCAACAAATTTTATTGTGTTTCAAAAAATCAAAATTGTTTTCGTGACAATAAGTTGATATATTAATGATTTTATGTAGAATTTTACACCACTTTGGTATTACTTTATCATCAATTTTACAATATATTCACACAATATTGTGAATATAATTATGTGGCCTTAATTCTTAAAATTTTCCAACTCAATTATTGAAGGAGATATCTTACTTTGTGAAAACAATTCCAATAACAACATTTTGACAATTTAAAGTGATTTTCAGTTTTCACATTAAAATCAAGAAAAGAAAACTAATTTCTTAAAACAATGTAACAAAAAGGACGTGACAATGGGTTTCTCGTTTTCCGTATAATAAATACGTGACTTGCCGAAATAATGCCAAAAAAATAAATTAAAGTAAATATCTTAAATTTTAATTATTGGAGGAAAAAGTTTTTTGGTTAAAGAAATTGCATAGCAAAAAGAATCTTAGGAGTTTTACAGTCTATAAGTAATTATTTTGTAATTAAAACTTTTATCTTATCCTTTCGTATTCTCTCTATCACATACATTACTTTCGAATTGTGTGACAATATTGTCTCGTATTTAAACCAAAAAAGGATTTATATGTTTGGAAATACTTTTCTTTTTTAAGGTAATACTAAAAACTTCAAATTACACCATAATTTAATGTAAGTAGTTAAAAAGGTAAAAACCACAAACATATATTAGAAATATCTTTTGCCTTTTCACCTTTTCATTTACAAAAAAATTGATTATCTCCTAAGAAAGTTGAGCAAATTAAAATAAACTTAAAACTTATCCCATTTATTATACTAAAATTGATAGGGTTAGGTTACTTGGAATTTTCAAAGTAATGAAATGGTTTAAAAATTTTAATTTAATTTTGATTTAGTTCTACTAAATAAAATTGCCATTTTGTTGAAAAAGAAACATCTAAAAGTTGTTTTACTAGCAAATTTTATTTGACTTTTTAAATTGTTTGGTAGGATTTTCTATGGCACGTTTTTAATTTCTTGTTAGTGTTGAACTAATAAATTATTTTTCCAAATGAAAACTATTTCAATGTTGTAAGAATGGTGACAAAATAACTTAGATGATAAGCATTTTGTTAAAGTGGTTCTATATTATCTTAGTAAATTGCTTGGTATATGAAGTACAACATAATTGTTGAAGAGCTAGTTTTTTATTTAAAGCGGAACCATCGTGTACTCAAACATCAAATCGAATATTACGAGCTCTACATCATCTTGTGGAGCATTAGATGGTATAGTTGAGCTTTAGATAGGTTCACCAATTGGTCGTTGCACGCGAAATACACACTGCCACTAGCTCACTTTGTGACCGGGTTCTATCGACCGACTCTTAACAAGATATTTAAAAAACACAATAACTACAAAGCTGAGAGAACGTCATTTTTCGTAAATATTTGCCTTAGCAATTCTTACTTATAATAAAACAACCAAACAAATGAAAAAAATAACAACCGTAACAACCATTTATTAAAATTTAAAAAAAAACTTCCTTGTCTGTAAATGTATTCAATTGAATAGAATGAAAAATTGTTTTGAAAAGCGAAATATCCGTAACAAATGTTTTATCTCTATTCCGGTCGGTTCGGGAATCGAACCGGCGTCCTTCTGATCAGAGTTTATGGTTAACCATTTAACCAACTCGGTTGTCAACTTGATCGAGGTATGAAGAACGGTAAAACGTGTTCGTAGAATTAATAAATAAGACAAAAATTGACACTAAATATGAACTAAAATAATTGTGATGTTAAGTCGATCGTCCAAAAACAAATTTTTTATCTCGTCGCTGGTCGAGTTGGTTAAATGGCTTACCATAAAATCTGATCAGATGGACGCCAGTTCGATTCCAGAGCCAACCGGAATTGAGATAAAACAGTTATTGTGGATCTTTCGCTTTTCAAAGCAATTTTTTATTCTATTCAATTGAATACATTCATTTCTAGTGTCTTATAATTCTAAAGTACATAATGGTTAGATCCATTGCTATCGTATAAATAAAAAAAATCTTAATAAACTCTTGAATTCCTTGACTGTGTTGGCGATGATGTCCGAGCAGTCAAAACATTCTCTTTCGTGGTTAACTGTAAAATTTGCTCTGTTGGAAGGAAATTTTAAAAATGTGTTTCTTATTGTAATCCCAATTAACCCATAAATCGTCCTTATTGATTATTGTACCACAATTTTAATCGACTCTGCCTCAAACTTTCTTTCCACTTATTTGTGAGTTTGATATTTATTTTAAATAAATTAGTATTTTTCACTATAATATTCTTTCGAAACAAATAATTTTGTCACTTTCTTCTTCCTGGCGTTAATGTGTGTGGTAAAAAAAACTCTTTAAATAAAACTCTATTTTCTATGGTTATTCTCATAGCACCAGTATACATTATTTTTAACACGTGAACATGTTTTTTGTTCTTTTGGTATCTGTAAACAAACTTCTTACTTTTTTCCATTTTAACACTTGTAGCAACTACAACCACCCAACAACTACCACCGCCCAAACAAACAGATCATCACATAAAAAAACTAAAACTAAATACTCCAATCATGGCACTGGCCGCTTCAACTAAAAAAATTGCCTGTTCGTACCGTTAAATCTTCATTCCCACGACAAAAAGTCATTTCTTTTTGTAGCATTTATGGCATGCAAAAGTAACAGGAGAAAATTTTTTAGCTAGTAACTAGGGTATGCAAATTTCTTGACTTTGTAAGCACCCGGGTATTCGAGCATTTAATTTCTGAAATACCTGGGTAACCTGGGTATCCAGGTATTTGAAAATAAAATATATCTAGAAAATTTAAGGTATGGTGGAGGTTCAGTCTTACAAGGTTAATACATTTAAGTTCCTTTTGTTAATTACCTCTTACGAAGCTTGATCAATGCAAAAATTATTTTTGAGAATTTTTTTTGAATTTCAGCCAGTACAGAGACTAGAGAATTCAATAACACTATTCAGTCTACTAGCAACATCGACAATACTGGTATTACGATTGTTAAAAAAGGCTATTGAACGCAATTTGTTTTATAACACAACCAAAAGAAAATACTATAGCTTCTTTTTAAAATATGCATGTATAGTAAATCTGCATGTATGTCTAGAAGTTATTAAAAAATTGCTCCAATGGCAATTGCACCAATCATCAATAGGAATAAATCCAATATCTTAATATCGGTAAATCAAAGAAGTTTCGTCATTGGGTAATTCTATTTATACATACAAATTTGAGCTACCGTGATCAGCTATCTGGGTGGGAAGAATTATCCTTAACGATAATGCCAAATAGTTTTGTCTACCAGCATCTTCTGCATGATCATTTTTATCAATCCGTTCAATATCCTAAACAACAGATTATGTATTTCCTTACATTAATACTTACGTATTTCAGACACACAGGTACACGATTTTAGTTGAAAAGAATAATATTTAGCTAATAGTCTTTACTGATATTTTTTTAATAAAATGTGTTGTGTAGGTTCTATTAAGTATTAAAAGGTCCTATTAAGCGTCCCAATCAAAATTAATGGAAGTATAGAAATATGTTGATTGCTTGTTGTAAATCAAAATGTTAGAGTACATCAAATTGCCCAAGTAGTTAATCAAGATACGAGTATGTTGGAAAAGCCAATAATACCTGGGTGCTCGAGCTAGATAGTTGACATTGGATACCCTACTAGAAACAGACATAAAGGTTTTAAATGAACTCAATAATTTAACAAAATGGTTAAAGGACTGGATAAGAATTCTTTGAAAATCGAATAATGCGGATAGCATATTACTATCTACGAGGAAAAAAGTCACAGTACATTGGCCGTAATACTGGTCGGTCATTACAGTTTTTGTTTAGAATTTGAATATTCTTAATCAGTTATTTACTTAATTTTAATCTAACAACATTAACGATTTATTATTACCAAATTATAATGCTAAAATCAGCTAGATAGCAGTAACGTAATAAATTGATTACGCACTCGTGCGTTATAAAATCATAAACAATTCAATTTTGTTATGATTGTTACAATGGTCTTATTTTAGACTGTTATTCGTATTTAATGTTAAGCATTAAATAGCATTTCTTAAACATGATGTAAACCATAGCATGACGTAAAACCGTAAAAAGGCTTTAGCATATAGACGCCTTGGACGCATGTTTTAGGAATAATGAAACGAAGTGAATCGAAACTTATTTAATGATATTAATAATAAATAAAAGGAGAGGAGGTTCCACCAGAATATCTGAACTGGGCCACCTATTCCAGGTTCAAATAACAAAATGTAGAACAGTTACCTTTAAGCATGATTTTTTTAACCGTGTTTCTTATCCTTGGAATTACCTACCCACGTAGGTGTTCCCATATATCTATAATCTCCATTTTTTAAAGTCAATATCTGAAAATTTCTTAAAGAAAAAATGTTGTCGTTGGGTTGGTAACCGAACACATGGAAGAAAAATGTTATTGCTTGGCTCTGACCTTTAGACAGCATGTGTTTGCTCAATAACAAAACAACCTATACAATTCGATATAGTTTATTGGTTTGGGAGTGAAACAGCCACTCGTCATTCACATTTTTCCTTGATATTTTATTGTTTACAGAAAACATCCGTTTTTTATAAGAACACCATTTGTGAGAGAAATATATATTGTTCCCATTATGTCGATTATGTCGTAAACTATAATCTCTATGGACCTGAAACGAACCTGAAACCGTACTCGTCCATGAATCTACTTGTCATAAAGAAAGAATGCAGTTATATTCTATGTCAAATATTAAGGAATGATTTGCGGCATCATTTGTTTCGGGTAGTTTGTATCCACAAAGACTTCCAACGACACCTCAGAATGCATGTTGTTGTGAGAACCAGATCTTAAACGGGGTCAATGGGTTGCTATGACACATAATGTAATTCTTATTAAATCTTAAAATATATACAATTGTATCCAATTACACAATACAATACAATCAAAATATTTGTAGAAACGAGAACATACATACTAATTTTAAAACAAAGAACCAAATAAATTGCTAAATCAGCCTTTCTCTGTTCACGTTTATGGAATTCTTATTATTCTCCAATAAATACAATATCACAATTTCTTTAACAAAAAAATCTCATAAATTTCAAGTTTATTGAATTCACCTACTTTCGTCAAAAAATAACGAATCTCCTTTATTCCTTTACGTTTGATAACAAATACCAACAACTTCCTTTATATCTCTCTACGAGTAAATACTCGTAGCTTGCAATTTTATTGGAAAATAATTGAAAATTATATTTCTAAACTGCTTTGAAATGGAATCTCATTTTCTGTTGTGTTTGCTAAACTTGAATTACAAAAAAAAAAATAAAGTAAAATATTATTCGCGATAAATTAAAATAAAATTGTAATTGGAAATTTTACTGGATAATTTTTTTTTATCTAGACAACAATTATTGTTTGGGAATTACAGTTGTTGTGCTCTATAAAATTAAATGTTCTACAAAAATGAATGTTGGAAAGATTTACAAGCAATTTGTTTAATGCTTATGTTATTTATGGTTTATTGTCATATTATAGAATTTTAATTTGATCATATTTTGATAATTTTTGTTGCTGTTTAATTTCCAATAAAACATTTATTTGGGCTTAATTATATAATATCTAATACAATTTGTCGATACCGTATTGATTTATTAAATTTAAAATCAAAAGTCAATACTATGAGAATATTAAAAAATTTAAAATGCCAGTCACTAATACTGTGTAGCATAAATCAATAAATTTTTCTAGAACAGCAGTTTCCAAAATGTTTGTTAAGACAATGTATTTTACGACAAAGGAAACCCTATTAAAAAACTGTTTGTTGTTGTGTATTGAGATTTCCATCATGGGTGGTTGTAACACATAACCATTTTTTACGACCTTAATCACAAAACAATATGTTGTTGAATTGAAGTCGTAACTGATGAAAAACGTGATCTACATAGGTGAAAAAGTCGAAATTTGAACTTGACCATTTTTGATTTTACTGAAACTTGGCATATAAGCAGTATGAACAAAATAAAAAATAAAACTGCATAGTGTGAGCATAGGGCATGTGTGAGCATAGCACATTGAAAAAAAATTAATTAATTGTTTTTGTAATCAATTTTAAAATTAAAATATATTAGTTATATTAATTTTTTTTAACAGTTCTATTCTTACTCTAAAATATTTCAAATTTTCAAAGAGGCGTAAATTCGTATGATTGGTCAGCACTATTTCGATGATTAGTCAGCACTATTTCGTACTATCCAAGCTCGATCATCCACATATAAACTGCGACTAATCAAAAAAGTGATCGTGCTAGTAATGGTGATCAGTCTGAACTTCCATTCCAGCGGGGATGATTCTAAGTGGCCACGATCCAGTTCCAAATACTAGTATCGACCGCATGGGTTTCGCACAGGCTAATCCACTTTCGTTCAAATTGACTTTCAAATTTATATTTTATTTATTTATCTCGGCATAATATGCAATAGTATTTGAAAATAACTTGTCTTAAAAAGAAAGCTTACTTTAATAATAGACCGGGAGGCAGCGTTGCATTTTTGTTAGTGTTTTGATGCGGATTGAATTTAATTTTTATAGATAGATTAATTATTTGTGATGTAGAAAATAAGAGTCAGGCGTCAGACTTGTGGGGGATGTGGTTGTGGGGGAGTTTTAAACTGGTAAAAAAAAACGAATTCCAAAAGTAATTTGATGCTGCTTCAAAATTTGTATGATGCAGGGTTACACCATAACAATTGAAAAAAAAGTGATCAGCTGATTGACGGATGGGAAATCATAGGTCAGCTACTCGTATATATCTATATCAAAACGCGATATGGTCAAGTCATACTGATGAAATTACTGATGAAATTCATACTGATGAATTATAATACTATTAAGAGTATAAAAGCAAGAATCAGCTGCAGGTATATCGGGGGTAAAACCGTCAGCACTCAGCTGGACATACTGTTGAAAAAGCTACTGCATTTTTTAATACACGCTTTGCTATATATGTGTTATGTAAAGCTAGTTTTTATTAAATTGCAAAGCAAATGTTGCATTAAAACTAATTCTAATGGAAAACTAGAAATTTTAGTACAACTCTTTCATCATAATTTATTTTTTAAAGTAATAGTAGAAGTTTGAAAACAACTTGCTACGCTAGAAGTTTGAAAACAATTTGCTAATGCAAAGAGCATTAAATTAATATTTAAAGCAAGCTTTTCATTGTTTTATAATGGAGACTTCCGTAGAACCTATATGTGAAGCAATTTGCATTACATATTCAGCTTTTTTTTAACTGTGCAGTAAAAGTTTTGAGGGATCATTGAATCTAAGTGAGGAACAATATTTTGTTTCGACAAACAGCTGTAAAATTTAACTTTACTGCCGAAGGTTAGTGTCTTACTTTTTTGACATATTATCAAAGCTGCTGTAGGGTAACGCTATTTTTTTTTTTTACGGAGGCAATAAAGTAACTCACATATTTATGGCGGCAGTATAGTAACTTTATATAGCTTTATATAACTATAATTAATTATCTATTGAAATATGAGATTATAAATTTGAATCTTAAATGTTTTCGTAAAAGCAGCAACTCGTGCCACATTAACGTCGTTAATGCTTTTAAATCCAAACATTCGACAGACAAACGTTTACATTTGGCAGTCTTCGAAGTATCTTTGTAGTTTATCAATATCACAATTGTATATCTCAGAATGAGAAGAGTAAAAAAAACTTTTCAGCTGAATCAAAAATGTCTTGGTCACATTTTTTCCGGCTGAGGCTGAGAGGCTGAGAGGCTGAGAAGAAAGATTTGATGTGCGGCGATGAACGAATTGAGGGAGTTGAATCTTTTAAATATTTGGGATCCATGCTTGATTCAAACAACAGCATACTTACAGATATAAAAGCTCGAATCGCTGCAGGTATTCGAACTTTCTACTCAATTAAACCTCTTCTTGGATCACCGTATGTATCAACTAACACCAAGCTCAAGTTATACAAGACATTGATAAGACCAGTTGTGATGTATGGGTCACAAACGTGGACCCTTACATAAAATGACGAATCGCATTTATCTGCATTTGAGCGTAAAATCCTACGCTACATTTTTGGTCCACTTAAGACAGACGATTGAGAGTATAGAACCCGGTATAACTTTAAAATCAGAGACCTTCTTGAAGGTTCTGATATAATAGGTTGTCTCCGTTCTAATAGGATTGCTTGGTTTGGGCATGTTCTACGAGCCGATTCACAGTCTGGAATGATTAGAAAAATGTACGTTAGAACCCCAGGGAATGGACGACCACGAGGTAGACCACGACTACAATGGGAGACTGACGTAATAAACGACCTTAAAAAAATTGGCTGCCATGGTAATTATGTCGCTGTTGTGAATGACCGAGGTGAATATTCAAAGCTAATTAGCCTGGCAACGCTCCTAGATGGAGCATGAACGCCTTTAAAAATATATATATATATATATATATATATATATATATATATATATATATATATATATATATATATATATATATATATATATATATATATATATATATATATATATATATATATATATATATATATATATATATATATATATATATATATATATATATATATATATATATATATATATATATATATATATATATATATATATATATATATATATATATATATATATATATATATATATATATATATATATATATATATATATATATATATATATATATATATATATATATATATATATATATATATATATATATATATATAGCTAAATTAAACATGTATAGCTATAAATCTCTGCAGGGTGTCTAATTCTAATTTTGGGGCACTGCGGCAATGCTATGACACAATATGAAATAAATATTCAAAATAATATATTTATATTAACATAAGAACGTAAGATTTTCAGATATTTTTATACATAATTTTTTGTAAATGTAATAAATGATTAATAATTTAGCTTAATAACTTTTTGTATATATAGAAATTTAAATAAACGTTTATACACAAGCCATGAATATTTAAATATGTATAAATATTGGTAACGGCATAGACGTTATCGCTGCCAAAAATGAAATTCAAAAGTTATTTATTTATAGCATTTTCGATTGAAAACCAGTTCATAACTACTTCTTTTTTTTCAATACAAAAAAATTATTTCCCCTCCAAATCATGTTCGATTGAAGCAAAATAAAAAAACTAGTTCTGAACTGGTTGTGCATTTTTTCCCCTTTTGAAGAAAGTTTTATTTTCAGTTATTTTTGAGTTTTACTCATACTATGACAAAAAGTACACACAACAAACGTTAAATCAAACCGTTATCATTAAAATGCAGCATCATATAAATAATTTAATTTTATTTTTAGTTATTTAACATATATATTATGAAATTAGTTTTTTTTACAAAATGTATTGTTTTTTTATTGCTTTTCAAACAATCCAAAATAAAAGAATTAATAAAATAACCAATTCAATTTACTCATACACTAACACTGAATGTTTGCATGTTCGATTGAAAAAAAGAACTCGTTAAGAACTAGTTATTAACAAGTTCTTCAATCGAAAACGACATTAGTTTCCGTTTTATTTTGTTATTATTTTGAAATGGCAAATTGCAAAGGCGCGCCACAAGTTATCCATAGTTTTTATGAACGAAATTGCAAAAGCGCAACTTTTCATCGAATTATCATTGAGATAGTTAAATAAGTTTGTCATAATCGCCATTAAAATGGCGTAATATTTAATCGAATTGTTTTAATAAGTTTCATCAACCCTATTTGAAAAATTTCGTTAATTATTTTAACTAATTTCATTTATTATCATTTATTTATTCATCGCACATATTACACTAGTTTACAAGAAAAATCTCCCGAAATAAAACTCAACTTTTCTTATAGATTTGGACCTCCTGAATACGAATATCATATTCATTTTTTTTGGTTAGCTCTTGTTTTTGAGATATTCACGAAAAACCAAATTTTTTGGTGATCAAAAATGTTGTTTCGGTTTTTGGGAACCTTAAAAGAAAGAAAATTGAAACTACTATAGGCTCCAAGAAATTAAAAAAAATTAGTGTCTTTATTTGTTCAAAATTTATGGTGTTGAAAATGGAAAAATTTAAAAAAAACGTGAATTTTTCGTATTTTTTCAACTTTTTTCGACTGTAAATTCCAGAATCCTTAACGGATTTTTACAAAATATAACTCAAAATGTTTATTAGCGTATTTACTATGCACTTGTTTTATTAATATATATAAATCGTTTGTTTTTTAAAATATGAGACCCAAAAACCGAAACAACATTTTTGATCACCGAAAAAATTGGTTTTTCGTGAATATCTCAAAAACAAGAGCTAACCAAAAAAAAATGAATATGATATTCGTGTTCCGAAGGTCTAAATCCATAAGAAAAGTTGGGTTTTATTCAGGGAGACAAAAAAAGTTCAAAATTTGTAAACTAGTGTTATTTATCGTTCTTACTTCGGTTTTGAAACAATCAAAGGTTTTAGGACCCACTGGTTCTTATAAAGCAAAAAAAAAATGTATGTCTGTTGACCGACCGGCCGTCACAACCGACGAAATCTGGAAAACCGCTAAAGAGATTTCAAAAATTTGTTTTTCTAAAAATAGGTTTACTCAATGGGGAGAGCCGAAAGGACGATGTGTTCGATAACTGTACCAGAAGTGTGTGAAAAAAGTATCAAAACAAGGAAATTTGCATATTTTTTGCTTAAAAAACGTTCAATTTAAGTGATAATGAGTAGTAACCGTAAGTTTAAAGAAATCTTGATACTCGGGATTGGTATGTGAGACCAAAAACTAGATTATTGCATTATTTTTCACAAATGTTCACTCCATACCAATTGCTCCATGTTTATAAGTCCTATATTCGTCCATGTATGGAGTACTGTTGTCAAGTTTGGGGGGATTTCTGTTTCCATCTTGGCTCTCTTGGTGTTCAAAAGCGGGCTATACGAATTGTGGGTGCTCGAACTTTGACATCAAAACTTGATTCCCTACAACATCGTCGCACTGTTGCTGACCTCGTTGTTTTTTACAAATATTGTCATCAACAGTGCTCGGATGAAATCAGCAGCATCATGCCCCAAACTTATTCTTACCCCCGTTCCACTCGACAATCGGCTACCGCAACCAGTCAAATGGTCGAGATCCCACGCTGTCATACTGGCAGATCGCAGAAAGACTTCTTTGTCCGAACTGCATACAAATGGAATAGTTTGCCGGAATCCTTAGTCTCAGGTGACTTCAACCCGCAGAGGTTTAAAAAAAGCGTTCATCATTACCTTAGAACGCCAGTTGTTGTGGGACCTAGGTCTAGACCTAGATCTTAAAAGGTATTTATGTGTTGTTGTGACACATATTGTAAACCCTATAACACAACACGTTTTATTAAAAAAAAAAAAGTTATACATATGTCAAAAAGTTACTGTCAAGTGTGTCAAAAGAATGATTTTCATTTATTATTTTACCCAATTTTTGTGAAGAAAAAATAAAATTAATTATTTGTATGACATGAAAATTGAAATGTGATAAACATGGAAATTTTAGATGTTATTATAATTTTTGGAAGATTTTTAGAATTCTGAAAAAAGTTTGTATTTTTGATTTTGTTCTAATTTTTGCGACATTTTTAGAATTGTAAAAAAAAGTTCGTTTTTTCGATTTTGTTATAGTTTTTGCAATAGTTTTGGAATTTTGAAAAAAGTTGCTTCGGTTTGAATTTGAATTTTTGGAATATTTTTAGCATTTTGAAAAATTGAAATTTTTGAGCTATTATAATTTTTAGAGTTTTGTAAAAAAGTTGTTTTTGTTATAATTTTTAGAATATTTTGAGAATTTTGGAAAAAGTTTGTATTTTTGATTTTGTTATAGTTTTTACAATAATTTAAAATTTTTTGAATAAATTTAAATTTTTGATTTTGTAATAATTTCTGGATTTTTTTTAGAATTTTGAAAAGAAGTTTAATTATTTGATTTTATTATAATTTTTGGAATATTTTTGGATTTCTGAAAGAAATCTGAATTTTTGATTTTGTAATATTTCTCGAAACGCTAAATGGAGAGGTTTTTGAGTAGTTTTCTGAGTGTATCATCTTTTCACTAATTTATGTTAATATATGATCTGGGATAATTTTCCGTCAACGAATTGATGTTTCGTGTTAGCTTTGTAATAAATTTCTAAAGAGAGATAAAATACTTGTACTTTTACAAAGAGTTTTATGTTTGATATACATCGCTGCCGACAACAAAAAACAATGTCCTCATAAAAGTTTTATGACGAAAACTATATCAAAATCCTTAACCAAAACCGAAGTCTTGATATCTCAGAGCTGTGAGATGTCGGCATCTTCATATTTTGAGGTAAACATTTATTTTTCATATTTGGATTGCACATTTCATCATTTGTTAATTGATATTTGATATGCACAAATTATTTATCGTTATTTCAGCTGCACATTAGCCCTTCATATTTGAAGAGCACATCTCATCAGGCTGCCATAGGGTTTTAGATATCTAGAAAAGAGAGACGGAAACTGCCTTGTTGTCCACTGGTTCGCCGAATTCTCCGTCAACTGTGGGTTGCAAGTCTACAAGTTTGTATATGTATGTTGATCACTTTTTTCATCATCTTATGCAAAAGCGTTTACAACTGCACTGAATACTAATATAACGAATTTCATCAAAATCGAATAACAGAGCATAAGTTTACTGAAGTTTCAAATAATAATTTGTTCAAGAGACTCCTTAAGACCCTCATTAGTCTATCAAATTCTGCTCTAAAGTTTTCAGAATTATGTTTAAAAGTCGTGACAGCTTATTAATTATCGAAATCTAATGACAAAACTAAGAGTTATTAATGTTTCAAATAAACATGTTCATTTATAATTTATAGGAAATATGTTTGAAATATGTTTAACTGTCGTTGATAATTGATTTGATAATGGATATAATTGATTAATTTGATTGATATTTATAGTTGATTGGACGAATTGATTTTAGAACTAAACTGAACAATACAAATTGAGTAATCATAAATTTTTATAAAACTTCCATTTAAACAGTGTTCACCACACCGATTTTGATGATGCCCAACACGAATCATGAAGTATAAATAAAACTAACATCCGTTTGAATTTGACAGCTTTTCCCATAATATGGTTGGTTTAATATTTTTCGTTGTATGCTCGTTATTTTTGTTGTATGCATTTTGTTTTTGCTATTCAATACAACAACATTCAAATGTTAAAGTTTCAAACATTCAATTTATATTCAATTTCCTTACGAAGAATATTGAACTCCATTTATTTCGCTTTGTAGTTTGAAACAAAAATTCTACACAGCCAGTGACAACTGTTGCCATCTAACCTTTTTATTTTAACTTCGTTGCAGCTGCATGCTACTTACCGCTTGAATAAAGGAAAAATTTCGGTTACATTTATTTTGTATATTTTATATAGCTTTTGTATAAAGAAAATATTGAAAAATATTTTCAGCTTATAAGGACCTCGATATACTGTAACTTCTACGGTTTGCGCTATATATTAGTATTGAACACATAGAATTATTTTGTATTACTTTAATTTGTTTTAATGACCACAAGTACAGCGTCATTTTAGAAAAGAATCGAAATTTTACCCGACCGTAAAAGAATTGCCGCTTGACGCTTTTAGTTTTTAAATGTTGTGTAAATTTAATTTGTAAATGTATGTTCTAATTTAATGTCGTTGTTGCAGCCCAAAATTATAAACTGATTGATGATCATCAATCCTGGAATTGGCATTTTCAGTATAGGAACATGACAATATCTTTAGATCATCTGGAGTCGGTTCGGGTAGTTAGTTGAATTGATTCACTATATTAGACCTTAAAATAACGTTTGCATTTAATGTAAATCAATTTTTTGCGGTATCATTTTTTTAAACTCAAAATTTTTTCTACTCATGACCACAAAAATAAATTGTATTGTCTGCAAATATTTAATGTAGACTTTAAGTTTAATAAACTATTGTCGCTTTCATATATTCGAAGTAAATAATCAGAATTTGATTAGATTCATCCATTGGGCACACAGTAAATGTGGCATCAACCTAAAATTCGACCAGTCCACACCAATATGAGCTGTAAGATTACAAAAGGTTAAGAATTTGAATGCAACTTCGCCCACTGTTTTCAGTGGTCATTAACGCATGCCTTGACAATGACACAAACTATACGCTCCATCGTCGGCAAATTCAATTGAACGAGTATAATGCGAACTTACAAACTGACTTTCTAAGTAACTTTTTTCAATATTTCAATATTTTATTATTTTATTATGTTTATTATTTTATTATATTTTATTCAATATTTTATTATGATGGCTTTTGGCTTGCGTTTTATGAAGAGACATTTGCTCGTTATTGTTGCCTGAAATTTTTTCTTAATTTATCAAACATCATTGTAGTGTTACGACACTAACTCTGTTAGAGTACCAGATTTGAAAAATTATCGTAATAGCGCTGAGTCTCCTGCACAGATTCGATTCAAACTGCAATTTTACAATTTTTTTTACATAACTATATGTTTGCAAACAAAATTGCAACCTAGAAACCAGAAAAACCTCTCTGTACTCAATGTTGCAAGAATTTTCTAGTTGAAATTATTAAGGCCATCACATAATAAATACAAAAAGGAAAAAACTTTGCAAACTATAAATTAAATAGCCTTTTAAAGCTTTTATTCCAGATAAACACATAAAATGTTTAACATTACAAGTAACAACTCATCTCAAAACTCAAATATTAAAAGTACTCAAACCAAAAATTACTAACACAAAATAAATTACGATAAAATAAGAGATAAATGAAAATTTAAAATATTGTTGAAAAAGGGCAAAAACCGAAAAATATATAAATAAAATTTTCCTCATTTATATTTAGCTGAGTGGAAAAATCTCTTACACAACGAAAATCCAATTTTTCTTTTTTAATTTAACGTTACTCAAAACAAAGAGTTTTTATGCCAAAATAAAACATTAAAAAGTTTTACATTTTGTTTTTTTGCTTACTCGTACGAACTTACTATTAAATATAGTTGCAGTTAGTTCTAGATAGTTTGGAGATTATAATTAAATGAAATTTATACACTTTTCAGAGTTTTGAGGTAATTAAAATTTGTATTATGAAAACGAACAATATATGTTGTAAGGAAAGACGTTGTTGTAAGGAGTATCTCTGGACGATGCTTGTAATTGGTTGAGGTTTTGTAATGAATAAATAAAATGCAAAAGTAATGAAGGTGAATCTATATTTTTTGATAGATTTTATATGAAAAAAGTCCAAGCAGCACGTATATCCGCTAGAAATAGGTAGATTTCGAGGTCAGACAGTTTTGTGTACAAATAGAATTAGATGTGTCAGATTAGTTTAAATATAAAATTTAAGTGTAGAAACGGAATAATTCAAAAACATTATCAAACCAAATTAAATACATTAACCGAAACTACTTTATCAATGCAATTTCGGAACAGTTTTATTTAACTTGGTTAAAACTACTTTCAATAACAAATTAACTCCATCAAAGAGCAAATTAACGTTCTCACTACGTCACACCTACAATACCACCACGACCACACATAATTTACAATCAAAAATTATCAAACAACTTTTACACCTCAAAAAATACAAATATCTATCAATTTAGGAAAACTTTTGTAAACGTGTAATCAATATATATTTATTGAAACGAAAAAATTTCCAATTTTTCAAAGAAAATATTCCTTAATTCAAAATAATAATGACTCAACTTTGTTTTTCTTCTTATTTGCGAAAAAAAATAAAAACTCAAACATGAAAATAAAAACTGAAACAGAAACGAAAGAAAATTTTGTTATTATGTATGTCTTATGGGATTTATTGTATAGCGTGAGAGTGTCGTGCATTATGTTAGTATAACGCTAAATCCATTGGAACTTCTTGGGTTAAAGAGCTGAAAGCCTCTGAGGTTATAAATGAAAAATGTATCTATATAAAAATGATGAAAGCATGGCCGTTTGCGTTTGCATTCGTTTCAACAGCTCCAGGTTCGCAATCTCTGGACTTGGATAATTTTTTTTAAAATTTGGGAAAGATTTATGTTGTATCTACGTGTGCAAAAGTTTTCAAATGTGAGCTTGGTCATTTTCATCTAGATCAAGGGCAACAAAGTTTAGTAAATTTTTAAAACAGCTGATTCTCCAGGAAACTTTAACGCCAAGGTTGTCAGCTGAAAAAAAAGTTGAAACATTCAACATTAATAAATTTTATTTAAACATTATGATTCAAACGGCCGTTATAACCCCTTAGATTATTCGACTTTTAAGGCTTTAGCCGCTTAAATGGCACCTATATGGCCAGTTCGCAAACTTGTCCAAGAGATTATTTGCCGCAACAAACACAGAACATTTTTTTTGGTGTAGGTCAAAAATTGCGACCGTGAGAGTGCCGCTAGATTCCGTTATACTTCATATCCTTATATAATATATATATATATATATATATATATATATATATATATATATATATATATATATATATATATATATATATATATCTATATATATATATATATATATATATATATATATATATATATATATATATATATATATATATATATATATATATATATATATATATATATATAAATATATATATATATATATATATATATATATATATATATATATATATATATATATATATATAAATATATATATATATATATATATATATATATATATATATATATATATATATATATATATATATATATATATATATATATATATATATACACTTATCCCCCGTTTTACACGGTAGATATGTTCCTGATAAAAACGTGTTAATCGAAAATATAAACTTTGTATGGAAAAGCGTGTTAAACGAAAAACGTGGGTTTTTGGTCATTTCTTGGGCGACAAACAGAATCGGTAAGACATAAAAGTACCCATTTAGTCACATAAGATATCGACATAACAGTTCAATTGATTTTCAGAAATTCACAAAAAAATAAAAAGTAATTATGTATGCACATACTAGCATGTTGACCTAAATCAAACCTAACCTAACTTGATTCAGTCCGGTGCGACTTGGAAGTTATATCTGTAATTAATAATTGTGCTCTGTTTTTAGTTGAATCTTGCAAACATCTCTTCATATTGACTTGAAAATTCGTTGATAAAGTTGAAAGGGTTCTTGATCCAGTTATATGTTTTGTTTTTGGTTATTTCTTCATTTTGACTTGAAAATTCGTTGATAAAGTTGAAAGGATTCTTGATAAAGTTATATGTTTTGTTTTTCGTTATTTTTTTCTTGATTATGTGGACCAGATTTAATATTTTTAATTTTGAATTTTATGAATCCATATAGAAGATTATATTTGTACTAATTTATTTTTTATTTTTTATTCTTATTTTAAGTTTTGTTTAAATTTTATACATGTGTACATTTTAATTTTGGAGACATAATATAATATTTGGATGCCGACGTTTCGGAGCCTTGGTTTTGCTCCTTTTTCAAGGCGACGATGTTTCTATTTTTTAAAAAAGAAAAGAATGGGTAAAAAACAAATTTAAAATCAAAATTTTTCTGAAATTCCGAGATGAAGCACATTGCAATAGATAGATTTTTCTATGAAATCTACCTAAAACAAATTCCTGCAATATACCTGCAATATTTCATAATTTCAGTGTAGTGTGACTGTATCGTCATCATTCAATGAATGACATGTAGCCTTAGAGTATATATAAATATAGAGAGGACATAACTTTAAAATTGTATGAAGAGAGACATAAGAAATCGTGTTTGCTAATATGTCATATTCAATTTCTCATTTCGCCATTTGCATTTCTGTTTATTTACAACAACCAACTATTGTATTAAATTATAAATTAAAAACAATTAAATAATTTAAAACGAAACAAAAAGTACAATCTATTATTTTTAGTTGTGCTAATTTTTATAAAATGAATAAAAATAATTACGAGAGTATTTTACATTTATTGTGTTATTTCCAGTGATTTTATAATAGTGAACATTTTATTATTTTATAATGCAAATGTGCAAATATTTAAGTTATGTATACATCCTGAAAGTATATTATGAAAACTAGCTGGCGACCAACTTTTCATTATTGTGTAGTTTATTTTTAATAGATAAAAGATTAAAATTTATATATTTGGTTAGAATCAAATCCTAATCTGTCATTTTTCTTATTTCTTTTTATATAGTAGCAGTGAGGGAGAAACTATTATTTTTTTGTGGTAGGTTTTTTTCTTATAGATTTAAAAGAAACTCGCAATAATTGTACAATTTTGAATCAAATGAAAAATTTATGCACGTCTTTGGGAAGACAAACCGGTTTCTCTCTCAGAGAAATAAAGGAAAACAAACAAACAAAAAAACGATTTGACAGAAGATCAATCACGATTAATATTAGTTATGGTGGTCGGTTGCATGTAGCTAGGTACAGAGATTTCGACTAAAGAAATTTATTGAATAAAAATAATAACGAACAAATTAAGGGTAAAAAAATGAAAGATTGAAAAAGTATTTTAACATTTTATTATTTTAACTAATTATGAAATAATTCTTTCGTAATATTAAAGTTAAACCAATAAATTTTAATTTAACTTCATCTACAAATATGAGCGAAGTGAAATTCTTTGTGAGTGTAATAAAAATTTTGAATAATTAATTGTTTTAGTGATATAAAAAGATGATATTTTTTTAATATTTTTTGTTTGCCTTGATATTTCGATATTCGATATTTAAATATCCCCCCTCCCCTCTTCCCACACACGCCAATACACTCTTTCTCTTTTCATCCGGCTTTGATACAACTAATAAGTACTATCCATCATAATCCAATCTCTTCTAATCTATTCTATGTGCACCTCAGCTTAAATATAATTCTATAAAAAACCATCGTGAGGCGTACATACTATAAATTTTTATACGATCAATCATAAATGGTTGGAAATAATAGTAATAAGAAAATACTGAAATAGCAGCTTTTGTTTTTCCTTATTTTATTTACAGAAAATGAAACTATGCAAAAATGATGCTAGAAAACAAATATTATATGAGTTTTAGCACTATCTGTCATATAAATATTTAATTTTCTTATTAATATCGAAATGGTATAAATTTGAACGAAACGGCTAAAAGGCATTATAGCAATAATTTTAAAACACTACTTTATCGAAAAATTTAAAAGCCGTAAGTGGAATTTCTATGAATAAAAAGGAATAATTTTAATGTACAAAATAGACAAAAACAATAAAAAATAAATATAGGGTCCGCGCTGAACCCCGAACCTTTCTCACAACCCTCTACATCGACAATGACAACGAAACGTTTTTTATGTTCTAGCTAAAATACGTTTTACATATTATGCTTAATATATTCTTTTTAAATAATTCAGTTGTTTCAGTCAAATCGAACACGCTATTATGAAATATTTCTCTATCTTGATTTGCAAAGAAAGCACAAATCAATTTTATGAATTGTTTCTTTAATTTCTAATCAATAGAAAATATTTAAAAACAAAGAAAATTATGACTAAAATAAAAGTTAAGGTTCAGAAGAAAGAAAACTTAAAATAATTATTTTTGCATGAATTTTATGCTTGAATTTTATTTTTAATTTTCCGAAAAAAAGAAAGTGAAAATGAATTTAAGCACAGCTGAAATTTTAAAACAAACATTTTTTTAAGCCTGAAATAAATTAAATCCAAAATAATACGTCTATCCACTCCTCAAGTAAACCATAAACTAAATTGAAAATATTAAAATTTAAATTTCGTTTGTTGTTTCGTTTATTTTTTTTAATCGTTTAATTTTTTTATATTCTCTTCTTTCCTTTCCGCATTTCCTCCTTTCCTAAGATATGGCTATGCTTTTTTGTTTCTTCTGTATTATATATTTATGATATTTCATAATATTAAGAAAAATATGGAAAGTTAATATTGTTTATTATTTATTATTTTCTATACATAACTACATTTTTTAAATATTTTGATTTTATAATTTTTGTCTTTTAAATTGTGTTTCTAAAAATTAGGAAAAAAAGACGCATCATATATAAATGCAATCTTCAATTTACAACTTAAATATACCCCCGCTATCTTCATTAGTCGTAATGACTTTACTAAAAATATTAGTCTAGGAAAGATTCGTAACGTATCAGAATATCCTAGTCATAAAAAACTTACATCAACTATTTTTGTATTTATGCCCAAAAGACGGTAAAATTTTTACTAATTTTTTAAAAAAAAAATTTTAATTTCGTTTTTATGACCGAGGAATGGTATTATTTTAGCGATGCGTAAAAAAAACATTGTTGTTGTATTCTTGCCCGATATACAGTATTGTTTTTTATGTTTATATTAATTTATGTTAAATTTAAATTTTATCTTCGGTCTGAAAGACCTGCGTATTACCCTCATGAGCAAAAAGTGAAATTCTTACCCCCACTTTTTTGGCATTTCTCGACGTTTTAGGACCTACTGATTCTAAGAAAGCAAAAAACTGTATGTCTGTCTGCTGTCCGGCCGGCCGTCCGTCAATACCTATGAAATCTAGAAAGCCGCTAAAGGGATTTCAAAAATTTGTTTTTTCTAAAAATAAGTATACTCTATGAACAGGTCCGAAAGGACGATGTGTTCTGAGTAGTAACATTGAATTTAGAAAAATATTGATGGTCGGGATTGGTATGTGAGAACAAAAACTAGATTATTGCATTCCAGGTTTGCCAAACAAATGTTGTCAAGTTTGTCAAGGGAATGATATTTATTAATTTTTTTGACTCAATTTTTGTAAAAAAAATAAATTCACAAATTTGATAAATTGATAAATTTGTATGATATGAAATTATGAAAATATCAAGTCTAATAATATTACAAAAATTATTACAAAATTCAAAAATTCAAACTTTTTTCAAAATTCCAAAAATATTTCATAAACTATAACAAACTCAAAAATGTCCACGTCCAATTTCATGTTCAATTACAGTTACGCCATACAAACTAAATTTTTTTGCCAAAAAATTGACTAAAAAAATAAATGAAATCATTTTTTTTACACACTTGACAATATTTTTTTGACAAACTTATAATACAAAAAAATTCTAAATAATAATAATTTCATGTATATCACATTTCTTTTCATACAAATAACTAATTTTATTTTTTTCAAAAAAAATGAACGAACTCATTCTTTTGACACACTTGTCATTATTTTTTTGACAAACTTATAATGCCATAATTCTCTATGATAATACTAAAATTTCATGTCATACAAATGATTAATTTTATTTTTTTCCAAAAAATTGGGTAAAAAAATAAATAAAAATCTTTCTTTTGACACACTTGAGAACATTTTTTCGACAAACTTGTAATTTAACAATCTAGTTTTGATCTCACATACCAATCCCGACCATCAAGATTCCACATTTATCATTCCTACTCATTATCAATAAAAATTATCGTTTTTTTTAGTAAAAAATATGCAAATTTCCTTGTTTTGACACACTTGACGATTTTTTGACACACTTCCGGTACAGTTATCGAACACATCGTCCTTTCGGACCTGTCCATAGAGTTACCTTATTTTAGAAAAACAAATTTTTGAAATCCCTCCAGCGGTTTTATAGATTTCGTAGATAATGACGGACGGCCGGCAGGCCGGCAGACAGACATACATTTTTTTTTTGCTATTTTAGAGTCAGTAGGTCCTAAAACGTCGAGAAATGCCAAAAATAGTGGGGTAAGAATTTTACTTTTGGATCATGAATGTTATACTTAGGTCTTTCAGACCGAAGTAATTAATATTATTGAGAATTCTAAGTTTGTCAAAAAAATATTTTCAAGCGTGTCAAAAGAATTTTCATTTATTGTTTCACCCAATTTTTGGAAAAAATAAAATTAATTATATGACATGAAATGAGAACATGAAATTGGACATGGAAATTTTTGATTTGATTATAATTTTTGAAATATTTTTGGAATTTTAAAAAAGGTTTGTCTTTTTGATTTTATTATAATTTTTGGAATTTTGAAAAAAGTTTGTTTATTTGATTTTGTTATAATTTTTGCAATATATTTAGAATTTTGGAAAAAGTTTGAATTTTCAGAATATTATCAGAATTTTGGAAAAAAGTTTAAATTTTTGAATTTGTAAGAATTTTTGGAATGTTTTGAGAATATTGAAAAAAGTTTTTTTGATTTTTATAATTTTTGCAATATTATTAAGAATTTTCGAAATAAGTTTCAATTTGTGATTTTGTTATAATTTTTGGAATATTTTTAGAATTTTGAAAAAAGATTCAATTTTTGATTTTATTATAATTTTTGCAATATTTTTAGAATTTTGAAAAAAATCAATTTTTGGTTTTGTTATAATTTTTGCAATATTTTTAGAATTTTAAAAAAAGTTTCTATCTTTGATTGTTATAATTTTTGGAACATTTTTAGAATTTTGAAAAAAGTTTAAATTTTTGTTTTTATTATAATTTGTGGAATTTTTTTTGAATTTTGAAAGAAATATGAATTTTTGATATTGAAATATTTTCTCGAAAATCTAAATGGAGAGGTTTTTGACTAGTTTGCTGATTGTATCATCTTTTTACTAAATTATGTTAATTTATGATCTGTTATAATTTTCCGTCAACGTATTGATGTTTCGTGTTTGTTTTGTAATAAATATTTAAACAGAGATACAAAAATACATGTGCTTTAACAAAGAGTTTTATGCTTGATATACACCGCTGCCCAAAACTGAAAACAAGGTCCTCATAAAAGTTTTTTGCCGAAAACTATATCAAAGTCCTTAATCCAGACCGAAGTCTTGGTATCTCAGAGCTTGAGATTTCAGCCCCTTCATATTTTAGTTATTGTACTTATTGCCGGGAGATGGTATACTTTTACCGATATGCTTCTCTCTGTATGAAAATGTTCGTCGGGTTTGATGTATTATTGAATGATATAAAAGTGAAATTTTCATAAAACTGTATTGAATGAATTAAAGAATATGATTTTATTTAACATATATTTCTGTAACTGAATTGACAAAAAAAAAGATTATATTGTCACCTTTTCTATCCTTACTTCGATTTGGTCTGACTCTCAATTTCCAAATCACCTTCTGAATTCGATCACTAATTAGTGAGTTAGTAAAACACCCGGTTTAATTAAGTATTCAATACCGCAATTGTTCCATAACAACAGAAAAACAATACAACAAATAATATTTCTATCTAGAATATTCTCCCGATAGTTTCAGAACCCAGAAATTTCCAGTAAAATCGCAGTTCCCAAAATAATGCCAAGATATTTTTACTAAATTACACTTAAAATTTTATTTACAATTAAAATAAAAATTCTTCTATTTACACCGTTTTATGTTAACGATAGAGTGTTTCGTTTACAATTATTTTCATTTCACATAATCACTTAAACTATTTAATTAACTTTTCACCATTTTAGTCTAAAATAAAACTATTCACTTCTCTATTTGAAAAAAAAACTTCTTAATCATATACTATCCCTTTGAATCTAGAAAAATCGATCGTTATTATAAACACTTTCAATCCGGAATGTTCGTTTAAACAAAATAAGAAATAATTGTAATAATTTTTTTGCCCCTTAACTGTTCAAAAAGGTATATTACAACAACAATAATATGCGTTTTATGATCATTATTGTTTTTATAATTATTCTATTGATGACATTGATTTTGCTTTTGAAATATAATATAAGGAAAATTGAGATTGAATACATTTTTGTTTTACATTTCAATGCAGTTTTTTAGAATCGTAATATTATATTGTCTAATATTAATTATAAGTTTTAACGAAACTAGATGTTTTCATAGGATAGATAAATTTTTATCATATATTTTCGAATCATATAATTTAAATTGAATGAAAATGCGAGATTGACTGAGTTTTTACTATCAAAAATTAGAGAATTACCTAAGACCTATTCGAAATCAAAATGATCTCGTGCAAGTAACAGAAACGTAAGGTGTAAAAATACAAATGGTTAGAGAAGCTAGTCAAAACTCGGTAGTTCAACGTACAAATCCCAATCAGAGCAAAAAGTATTTTTCAAATTTTATTGAAAATCTTAAGTAACCCACCACACTTCGGTCTGCAAATTAAGCCTGGACCAATAAAACTGGAAAAATTGATGAAATTACACAAGAGAGGAAATTTGTGAACGGCACCGAAGAAGTTTGGGATAATGGACTTAACATGCCTCTACATGCCAGTTCATTAAAATAAAACATGGGCTTCTTTTTTTACAAAACAGCAAAACAGCAAAAACGTAACATCTTCGAATGTTCTGGATTTGCGATCCTTTGGAGGTGCAAACATTGGGAGTGACCACTGACATGTTTATACTAAAACGAGGCTCCTTTCTCCAGTTGGTGACCGAACTTTCTCATCAATTAAACCTCTCCTTAGATCACTATATGTGTCAACTAACACTAAAATCAAGTTATGCAATCAAAATATTGATTAAAACGGTTGTGATGTATTGGCCACAAACGTTGATCCTCACATAAGCTTACATTTATGTGTTTTTAGCGTAAGATCCTACGCTATATTTTGGTCTATTTAACAGACGATACACAGTAAAGGACTCCATATTATGTTGCAATCATGAACCTTCTTGAGGAACCTGATATAATAGGTTGTATCCGTTTCAGTAGGATTGCTTGGTTTGGGTTTGTTCTACGATCCAGTTCGCAGTCAATCATGACTAATAAATTAAACCAGGTAGAACCCGATGCGAGATAGACCACGACTACAATAGGACACGGACATAATGAAAGACGTTTGTAATGAACACCGAGCCTTTCTAATAATGGAATCACAATCAGGAGCATTTGGGGAGTTGCGTGCCTTGAGATTAAAATTCCGACTAGTTTCAGTCTGTGAGTTCGAATAGCTATCTCCTCAGCTCATCACAAATGCTAAATTGCATGCAAAAGTTTCAAAGGTAAACGTACTCAAATGAGAAAAGAACAAGAAACCAAAATCATCACTACCACAACATCGAATATAGATTTTTTACATTAAATAAAATGTTTCACTTACTTATTATTTGTAACTGACCCGAACTCCATACTTCGTTACATTAGCTAATCATAATAACTATAATCCAAGTATTTATGATAAAATTAAGCCGTTGATTCAATAATTCCGGCGATTGTTGGACAAAAATAATAATACAATATAATAACCAATCGTTTCCCCAATGGTATCGGCGATTATTGAATATGAATAATAAATCAATATTGGAGCCAATCGTTGCGCCAATGTTACCGGCGACTTTTGAGCAATAATAATAAAATGATTCAAATCAAACGGTGTAATAATGTTGCTGGAGAAAGTACAAAAAATTATGTGTATCAAACAAACAAACAGATTGTTGAGGCATCAATGATTTTTGAATAGAGGAATGTTGAATGATGTGACACATCAAAAAGTAGTAATCAGATTGCGAAAAGGTTGTTTGATAAACGGCATGCAAAATTTAACAGATTTTTTGTCAGTCGTCATGGGCTGACAACTTTTTTTTCGTTTATTTAACCTTAATGTGATTCAAACGTTGAGAGATCCCAAAAAATGGATTAATAATTGAGCCGTTCACTGCACAACACGATTAACTCCATAAAACAAAATGTTGAGAAAATTGAGTTTTTTCAAAGGTCAAATAAATTTCGATATTTAGTAGTGTTAATCTTTATCATTCAGGAATGTTGTTATAAACATAATTTATTTAATTTTGGTTACTAAGTATATCAATTAGCTATTATAGTAGTAATTTAATTAGTATAATAGATATTATTAGTTTTTAATGTCAGGTTTTTAATAGTCATTTTTTAATGGTCAGACAAATTTTGACCTTTAATGGTGTTTATCTTAATTATTCAGGAAAGTTGTTTTTAACATAGAAAGTTATGACTATAGCAAGTACTTTGACATTTAAATTTAAAATTTTCCAAAAAGTGGAGTTAGTCGGTCTGTGCAGTGAACGGCACAATTATAACTCTTCTAAAACCGAGGTAACTCTCTACTAAAAGTTAAAAATAAATTGGTCTTAAATACAACAACCAAATTAAATAACTACAATTATACTATAAAACAGTAACAATAATTTTTAAAATTTATTTTACCGTATCACTTTAATCCAACACAAATATTAACAATAACAATTATACTTTATTATTTTTCTTTGCAGGACGTCCACAGCCTGATGTTAGATGGTTAATAAATGGACTACTTGTTGATGATCAATTTGAACAAAACTTTGGTAATGTCATTGAAAATCGCCTATTAACACCAACCATAAAACGTAGTGACTTGCATTCGATATTCACATGTCAAGCTGTGAATACACATTTAATGGAACCAAAAGAAAAAAATTATGTTCTTGACATGTATTGTAAGTTTCATTTTTACTTTATTACTGTTTGTTTGACATTTTTTTTGTGTATTCAAACAATCTCATTTCGTTTTCTTATGATTACATTTTATAAGAAACGAAAACACAATTTGTTTTATTCTTCAAACATTCACACCTTTTCAACGTTTTCAAAAGATATTGTCGATGTCAACAAGAATGAAAAAATCCAATTTAATACAAAAGTTTTTTCTAGTCTTCGTCTGCGATATATTTTCTCAAACTTTGCTTCGTTTCACTTATTATGTCGGTCGATTAAAATGTAAAATGTTTAAGCCATTTTCATTATTTTACGCTCAAAATCATACAAATATAATCACAGAACTTGTTTAAAAGTATGTAATATGTATTACGAAACTAATCAGATGACAAATGAGACAGTGTCTAGAAAATCTATTCAAAAGTACCAAATCTTAAAGCATTCAGCTATTGGAATCAAAAATTTGCTTCATTTTATTTGCATTTATGCTTCACACATGTAAAAATACAGTTATTTATTTCATAAATGAAAATCCGAATGTAAATTGAAAATATACAACAAAAAAAAAGTGAATAACTTTGACAGTGACAAGCTCTGGAGCATACGAGTATAATAAAAAACTTGCACGAAACTTTTCAATTCTTTGAATTTTTGATCGAAAAACACAAAATTATAAAAAAGAAAACAAATAAGTGACACACATCAAATCTTAAATCTTTGTAAAATTTTTGGTTTGAATAACGGGAGTTGAATTTTAATTTATTATCTTATTAAGCTGTGATGAGCTTTTGCTGAGATTATTGATTTCAAATACAACTAAAATGTTTTACTACCAGTCATAGTGGTACATTTTCTTGAAAATTCATGATCAGCCCGACAATGTTGGAATCATTATAAAAAATCGGCTAAGTTATTATAGCATTCTTCTTTTCCTTTTAGAAAACTGAAACATGTTTTTTTTTATCTTGATAAAATTACAAGAGAGATTTAAAAGACATTTAAAAATTTTGAAACAAAACAAATCATTAATCTTTCGACAACACTCCTCCTCGCACTCAATTAAATCAACCCATACTATACTCTCTGTTTCATCAAACTTTAAACTTAAATATCGAGCTTTCATTAATTTAATGTTAATCCAAACTGAAAATAAATCAGAAAAAGGAATTACATAAAGACTAATTACCAAATCGATTAATGGTATTACAACAAAATACGTAGCCATCCATAACCAGTAGTCAGCACATACTATAAATCATTATCATTATCATCGACATCATTAAATATATTTTTTATAAATTTTTTTATTTAAGCTTAAAAAATAATTCATTTTGAATTTGTTGAGTGAATTAAAAAAACTCAACTTAAAAGTGGTGTGGTAACACTAATAATAAACAGTTTTCATGTCTGTAATTACTACTAGAAATGGAATGATGATTTGGATCAACATGATAGTAGGTTTACTTTACTGTGTATTAGTAAACTTGATTGTTCGTTTACAATTTTCTTTCTGTAAAAATATATTTTCGTTTGGTTTCTTTTATCTAATTACGTATATTAAACGAGTCATGAAAATAGAACATCAAACATTAGATACCTGAATTGGTTTGGTAAATGTTTCGAACATGAATTGTTTTAGTTTTTTTTATCGAATGCAAGAAAACATGATACAATGATACTTTATTGAATCACCATGACATACTATAGAAAACCTGAGTCATTTAAACATTGTCCAACTAGAAATGTTAAAAGTTAAGTGTTCACGAGCACTTAAAGGTCAAATAGAAACTGTTAGGTTAATTTTTAAATTAAAATAAGGTTCAAAATGGGTTGAAGAGGATCCTGCAAAGGGTTTTTTTCAACAAGATCTCGGCCGTGGCGACAGGTTGATGAAACGGGCATCCTAGCGCCTTACAGATATTATGTGCACTATAGGTTAATCTCACCGTCTTATGCGGAAAATAAATATATTTTTTTGCTCGGTTTAATTTTTTGATCTGTAACATCCATTGGCAATAAAAAGTGATGGCATGACTCTAACTCTTCTCCGCCGAACACCAGATGCTGTTCGGACACTTATCCTAGTCAACTAATCCGGTTAAATTTAATGGATGCGATTACATCGTAGTCTCCAAGGAATTGTGGGATTTCATGATTCATTCGGCTTCTATACTGATTTCAGCAACTTTAAATGGATCATTAGATGTTCATATCATCTTCATCTGGGATATTGAAAGGATGCTAAAACCGGTGGTAGTTACTGTCCGCCACTCAAATGTTTTCACAGGTCATGAGTTTATGCAACTGCAAACTCGCAGAAGTCTTGAGTTTCGGTCTTGAAAAGCCAAAACTCTACATCCACGTCGTGCTACCTAGGTAATGCTAACATAATTCAGCTTAGTTTTTTGGAAAATTGTAGAGAAAATACTGTCTATATTCGATGATACTACATATCGCGGCGATGCTTTGTCGTTTTAAAAAAATTGCGTATTTCTTGAAGCAAGCGGCCCGCTATCTAAACGTCTAAAAAGTTTTTGTGAAAACCTCAAGGTGAAAACCTCAAAACGAACACATTCACTATAATTTGGATAAGTCGAAGAGCTAACCGTCCTTTAACGTAAAAACTTATTTGTGAACTCTATACACTGACCTTGGATTATCTCGGACTCATTGTTATATCGGACTGGTTATTTTGGCAGAAACCATCATTGGGATCAATGCTCGAGCTGTATTTCGTGCTATTTAGACGACCTAATGCCATCGATAAAGGGAAGCGGGTAAACATATTTCTTTGTCATGGAATTAGCACAACGGGAGTCTAGACATAATCTATGCTTCCCAGAACTATTCTATATTAACACAACTGGTGAACACCATTTGTTCGACTCGATTATGTCCATCTAAAGCAATCCGTTAAGTGATTCCTCCACATAGATCTTTAGTTGAACAGCCGGTGGTGTGGGGTACTGCCTGCACCAACATCGATGACATGTTCACAAAGGAAGGCCACCCGAGACCGAAAACTTCATAAAATGGAAAATAAACCTTGACTTTCTCAAATTCCTGAAACTGGTCAAAGGTGAGATCTTGTATTTTAAAGTCATCAGGCTCCATTTGTGTCAGTTCACTGGCAAAGGAAGGAACGATACCAAAAGTCTCAAAGAAATCTATCACCAGGTAGAGCTCGTCACGCGAACCAGGAACAATATGAAATCGCATAGGTTTAGTGGAGCTATTAAGAGTGATAGGCCCATCGACATTTCCCAAAGTTTTGTTTATTGTGCCATCCGCAGTGCGAATGCATGAGGTGAATATACAATAAGAAACGGCGACAGATTTGAATTACTTCAAGGAATTTCTTCCCAAAATGGTAACAGACACTTCACTATCCAGAAGCCCTGAAATGTTCTGATTGCAGATGTTAATCAAAAGATGCGACCGATTATCCCTAAAACCTGAAATAATAGATGAGACACAAGCTTTTACAAGTAGTTTACGCAACCTCCAATAACGACGACAGCGTTGAAGACGCCGAAAATAAGTTCTCTTTAGTTGTAATGACTCCTATTTCTATTGGGAAAGTTTGAGTTTGACCTGTATGGCCATGCTCTTTATTTGGATCCTCGGGGAAGTAGAAGTCTGACTAATCCTGAAGTTAATGTTCGAAATATTTACACCGACTACCAGTGATGCGATTATTACTTCGTGAAGGTACATGTCTAATTGTTAGGCATTAGAGGTCCTCTTAACATTCTCGATGGTCAATCATCATAACGTCCAGGTATGGATGTTCATGACCAGAACCAGAAGCAGAAGCTTTAAATTGTTGTAATTCACTAATTCGGCCGCCATTTGTTGTTCTAGCTGGCACTGGTGTTGACCATAGTCTTTCAAACTTCTGACATAATGTCCGAAGTTCATCATTGAATCCAATGATGGCCACAAAAGGAACGTTTTTCAATTCCGCACTCAGTCACTCCCACACGATTTCAACCATTTCCATTTTTGAAAACGGACAAGTCAGCTGACGATGCAGCTCGCCAAACTCCACAACGGTCTGCGGTCACTTTAAGGTATCATTGAACTAGTGATCTAGGGTCGTCCCAGTTCACCCGATCTCCTCTGGCAGTGGCTTCTACTCGATGTATAAATTCATGCACATCAAGTGAGTGACTATCTCTTGAAAAGAGAAGTACACAATTTGAGTCATAACAACTCAAATTTTTCCTTTGGTCCTCTTGCCATCCCACGAATGACAACTTTGGTGCAGCATTATTTTGATGCTATGAAAAATGGTGGTATGGTGGCGAGGTCATCAGTGGATTGTTGAAGAGCTCCTCAGCTCGTATTGCAGAAGCCAAATTCACTCCAACAAATCCTTCACCGTTGGACTCAGTTGCTGCAGGCGTGGCACTCTTAAGGAATTCTGTGATTGCCGTTGTTGCTCCAGATCACCTAATACTTTTCTCAGGGGATGCATAGGTATAGATGTTGCTATATCTGTTGGCTGGAACAGGGATAATTGCTGAACACTTTGTTCCTCCTGAACGTCTTCCAGCTGTTACAGCAGAATTTCTAGGATTCTCCATGATGCTCTCAATTAATTAAACGTGAGTCTACGTCCCTCCTGCAGATCCCATTTATTAGCAACCTGTTTGCCGCTCCATTCAATGCCGCACTTTATTTATAAGGCCTCTCAAATATGAAACTTCGACTGGATGCTGCAAGTTCCTAGCCTCCCTGGCTTACATGATCCCTGCTGTCACAATCAGTTTTATTTCCCCAAACAGGAGTACAGCGTGAGATCTCATCAGTGGGAATGCAAGATTTGACGTATACTCTCTCAGCTCGTTCACCCAGTTTCTCCTATTCCTATTCACACACCTTTACACACACTCGAACGCTAGCTCAGCATCCTCAAGTCCGAAAAACGGATGGTCAAGAGGTAATACCACCGCCATTTTGTGAAAAGAAGTGCAACACTTAATAAGCGATTAGAAAAACCAAAACGCAAGAATTTATGAAAAAAAGGAGCTAAAGTCTTACTTTTTGTGGTGAGTCTATAGTTTGGCAGCGGACCGTAGGGAGGCCGACAACTATAGATGAAACTCAAAAGTCACTTTAGCACCGAATTAAATACACTATTTTTTCGGCAAACGTTTAAAGTTTTTATAAATATGAAATTAATTCATCAAAATTTTTATAAATATGATTTATTATCGATATTTTCGATATAGTTACTTCCAAAAAAAGAAAAAAACATTTAAATTTGTATAAATAAATTTTTTTAATAAAGCAATCTTTCAATTCAAAATTTCGTAATCCAATCAAAATATTTGTTATTTTTTGTTGTCATAGTTATAGAATTTGTTTGAAAAAATAACAAATATTATTCATAATCTCATGTTACTTATGCTGTCGCCATAAAAATATGAGTAGCTTTTTCTATCGCCGTAAGAAAAAGAAAAAAATGACGTCATAAGCCGTAAAACTTTACCTTCTCCCTAGCGGCATTAAAGTACAATTTTACAGCCATTTGCCGAAAAAGTTATTTATTTATTCGTAAATTTATTTATTTATTTATTTATTTATTTACCAAATTATATTGTCAATAAGAGATTTCCAAACCAGAACTAGCATGATGACAGAAGAAAAAAAATGATGATAATATAAAGATCATTGTTACCAAATTTTAAATGCCAGTTTTCACCCAACTAAAAGAGGCATATGTGATCTGATCAGGCCTCTTTCGATCAGAATCAACAGACAAGATATGGTTCCCTTTACTAAAAATAAATTATAATTCAACTAAAAGCGCTCCCAAGCGCCAGACTTTATGTTTCTAAGCTCCATTGGGCAAATTGGCTATTGCAATGAAACAAAAAGATAAAATGCATTTTATAAGGGTGAAGCCCCAAGCTTAAAATATTATGATTAGGCCTCCACTTCACCTTCATTAAAAAAGTTTGCGGTGTTGAAGAATGGTAGCACACAAGAAGCTTTCACAGTGACAACCGTCCTTCTCTTCCAAAAACTTCTTCGAAGCGAAGAGGGGAACCAGTCGGCTGGTCGATCGTATATTCATAATACATAAACGGCCTATGATCTTTCTGTACTATTAAGGCGTGATGGCTTCTTAGGCTTACCATATCAAAGGAAAAATTATAATAAAAACATGTTATTAGACCAACAAAATCAAGGTTTAATCGAAAAAAATTTCAAGTTCCCACAAAAAAGTTATTAGTAGTAATCTTCCAAGGGCGGTGATAATTCGAAATAATTTGTTGCCAAAAATTTCGAAAGCAAGCATAGCGATAATAGCGCGAGGTCTTAGGTTGTATCCGTTCCAATAGGATTGCTTGGTTTGGGCATGTTCTACGAGCCGATTCACAGTCTGGAATGATTTAGAAAATGTACGTTTCTATCCCAGGGAGTGAGCAACCGCGAAGTAGACCACGACTACAATGGGAGACTGACGTAATAAACGACCTTAAAAAATCGGCCGCCATGGTAATTATGTCACTGTTGCTAATGACCGTGGTGAATAATCGAAGCTGGATAGCTTGGCAACGCTCCTACATGGAGCATGAATGCCACAAAAAAATTGTATTGTTTTTGTAGATAGAAACATGTATTACTGCTTGTGTGACGCAACAAGGAAATTAACAGAAAAAATGTTAAAAGTTGGTTTATTGACTTGTAGCACACATAGCTATTTTTATGTTTGTTGACATGGATTATTTTAATATAATGAACTGAAATAAGGCCGGAACCGAAATAGAATAGCAAGTCATTTAGATATGAATATTCCTGTTTCAGAGTAAACCCCGAAATACGCCCGTCGTTACAAAATGTAGAGTAAAAAGTGCGTTGATTCGATGATCCTACATATCATGACGAGGAATAATAGCCCTAAAAGCAATGCAACGGACATATTGACAGATATCTCGGATTCATAACTTCAACCTAGGAAAAGGTACCCAGATCACGATTTAAGATTTGAAATATGGAACATGTTAAGCAATAAAAAACGGAGAGATCACCAAAAACTTAGATAGTTTGGTCATGTATAGCAATGTTTCCATCAAACAAAATTATACAAAAGATTTCCTAACAACAAACAGCTGGTGTTCGTCGAAGATATAGCCTAAATTACGCTGGGTGACGACATCACTCAAGACATTATTAAACATATATGAAGAAAAACGTGATCTACGCACTACGCAGGTGAAATAGTCGAGATTTGAACTTGACCATTTTTGATTTTCCTGAAACTTGACATATAAGTAGTATGGACGAAATAAAAAATAGTACTTATTTTAAAATTTTTTTAAAGTGCTTAGTTTGAGCATAGAATGCACCACAACATGCATGAAAAATGAAAACGCTGCCAATCCGATGTAACTTTGAAATTACATTGCCCAAAAACGGCTATACCGATTTCAGCAAACTTTTTTTTGTTTGAAAATATTAAAAAAACTTTTTTAAAGATGGCGCTAGGGTCGAAGATCAATTGGAATTAAATTAATTTTTTTTTGAAAATAGTTCTATCCTTACTCTGAAATATTCCAAATTTACAAGGAGGCGTTAATTCGTGTTCTTGAGATATTTAATTTTAAAGGTTTTAGTACGACTAAGAATTCTAATTTTTCATAATTTTTTCAAACAACTTTCATTAACAAAAAATTTTAAATTCAATTTTTTTATTTTTTTTTTAATAAAATATATTGTGTAATAGGGTTTAGAATATGTGTCACAACAACATATAAATACCTTTTAAGAGCTAGGTCTAGACCTGGGTCCCACAACAACTGGCGTTCTAAGGTATTGATTAACGCTTTCTTTAAACCTCTGCGGGTTGCAGCCACCTAAGACTAAGTGTTCCGGCAAACTATTCCATTTGTACGAGTCTCTCTGCGATCTACCAGTATGACAGCACGGTTTGAGGCATGATGCCGCTGATTTCATCTGAGCACTGTTGATGACGATATTTGAAAAAAACAACGAGGTCAGCAACAGTGCGACGATGTTGTAGGGAATCAAGTTTTGATATCAAAGCTCGATCACCCACAATTCGTATAGCCTGCTTTTGAACAGAGTCCAAGAGGGCCAAGATGGAAACAGAGGCAGCACCCCAAACTTGACAACAGTACTCCATACAGGGACGAATATAGAACTTATTTTAAACTTATTAAATTAAATTTTAACTTATTTTTTTTTAATGTAGTTCTATCCTTACTTTAAAATATATCAAATTTACATAGGAGGCGTTAATTCGTGTTCTTGAGATATTTAATTTTAAAGATTTTTGGTCCAACTAAAATTCAAATTTTTCATAATTTTTTCGAACTTCAGTAATTAAAATTTTTTTTTGATAAAAATTGTTCGAAAAAATTATGAACAAATAGAATTTTAGACGGACTTAAAATCTTTAAAATTAAATATCTCAATAAAACGAAATAAAGCCTCTTTGTAAATTTGGAATATTTTAGAGTAAAATAAAACTATTTTCAGAAAAAAAAATTAATTTAATTTCAATTGATCTTCGACCCTAGCGCCATCTTTAAAAAAGTTTTTTTTAATATTTTCATTTAAAAATTAATTAAAAAAACAATTAATTAATTTTTTTTCAAACGACTAACTAATCATCTATCAAACAAAAAAAGTTTAATGAAATCGGTATAGCCGTTCTTGAGCAATTTAATTTCAAAGTTACATCGGATTGGCAGAACTTTCATTTAAGATGCATGTGTTGGGGTGCACCCTATGCTCAAACTATGCACTTTATAAAAATTGCAAAATAAGCATTATTTTTTATTTTGTCCATACTATTTATATGCCATGTTTCAGGAAAATCAAATATGGTCAAGTTTTCACAACTCGGTCTAGAACACGTTTTTCTTCATATATCTCTTTATCTCAGTCATAGCATTGCATATATGCAAAGTTTACTTTGTTATACGTTTCAATAGAAAATGTTTTGCTTAAGCTTGAAATTATTGATTATCTGTGTTGTTTGTAAAGTGCTTTCCATTCTATGCAGATGGCGTTGCTTATTATAATTGTCACATTTTGGCGGGAGAAATAATATTTCAGTCGTCACCAATTAGTAGAAAAGGTTACTTGCAGGTTGCCGTTAAATTGTTTTAAAAAGGTGTATTTAATATATTTTGTGTACAAGTAAGTTGATTTTGTTAAAAATAAGTAACATAACTTTAGTTTGCAAAGTTGAAATTATTCAAAATGTTAACGTAAATGAATAAATATACAAGTAAAAACAAACATTGCATATATGTTATAGCATGTGAAAAATTTATTTTTTTTTCGGTCATTGCATATGTGCAATATTTGTATATGTGCAAGATTATGTGATTGCAACTTTGTTTATTTTGGGAATTTTAAAGCATAATTTACTCTTTTTAGCATGTCATCAAGAAATGAAGGTTTGACACAGGCTCGATTTTTTTAACAGAGTTTCTCATCTCTGGAATGCCTTACCGGCGTGGGTCTTTCCTGATAATTTTAATCCTCAAAACTTTAAGATCAACATTAATAAATTCCTCAAAGAAAATTGAATAATACTTTCAAGCCCTAGTTCCTTAGTTAGCATGGTATCTTCGGATATTCAGAGACGTTGATCTATATTGGTTAACACTAAACATGCCTAACATAGAATAAAAAAAAAAAAAAAAAATTAAAGGAGATTATTGAGAGTTGGACAGACAGTGATGACGAATTCGGATACGATGATTCAGATCTGTGTGACATGGAAGTGCAGAAATTAACTGAAGATATGTTAGAGGACTCTCCAATTCAACCTTCTTTATCTCCTGAAATGTTTGATTTTGAAAGTATGCTGATTGATTTTGTGGATGAGTTGCCAGTAGCGTCGCAGCCATTTATTGCTGAGGCTCCATTATCAGCAAAACAAGAAGCCAAACAGCTAAAAGAAAGATTTGCCAAAATTCTATGGCGACAACAAAATTTTCAAATAAATGAATCTGAAATAACTTTCAAAGGAGATGAATCTTTACCTGAATCTTTTGTAAATGTAAACAATCCACTAGATTGCTTTAAATTTTTTTTTGATGGCGAGCTTATGTCTCACATAGTTGAACAGACAAACTATTACTCTTGTTCCAAAAATATTACAAACCCGAAAATAATAAACATATTGGAACTATAAAAATTTATTGGAATTTTGGTTTTAATGTCTGTGATACAAATATCAGATTATCGCAGATATTTGTCCCATGTAACTGGAAATCTATTGATTCAACAAACAATGGCAGTAAACAACTTTGAAAAAATAAAGCAGATATTACATTTCAATAACAACGAATATATGTTGCCAAGAAGTCATGAAAATAATGATCGTTTGTTTAAAATAACACCCGTTATTGAAAGATTACAAACTAATTTCCAAAAAATACCTTTGGAGAAGTCGTTATCTGTTGATGAGCAGATTTGTTCAACAAAAGGACGGAGCTATTTAAAGCAATATATGCCTAATAAGCCTCATAAATGGGGATATAAAATATTCGTGCCATCTGGCATATCCTGTTTTTCGTATAACTTTGAAATTTACATCGCTAATTTTCTCGGAATTTATCGAGTTTATTTTATAAAAAATTGACCTCAAATAATCTTGAAATTAAACAGAATTGTATATAAAGCATTTTTTTATAAAATGAGATATAGTTTAAATTAAACTGCGATAGTGTTAACAGTTTATGTGTAGTTTGATTATGTTAAGTGGAATTAATAGTAAACGAAACGATATATCGTGAACATAAAACCATGTAAATAGAAATAAAGTAATTTTTGTTGATTATTAGTAAGGTTTTAGTATTATTTAAAAGGAATATCTTGTGTATTTGTTGGACGCTGTGTTTATACTGGAAATTTCAACAACCAACTGTTGGAGTTTCTGAAGCTATTGCATATTCTTGTTAAGGAATATTGGTTGCAGAAAAGTTTTCCAGTTGTTGTGAAGCGGTAAATGTGTTGAAGACTTGATAAAGACTAGGTAGTTTATAAACAGAATTCCTTTTTTAACAAAAGTTTTATAATTACTGAAACCACGCGTTAATTATTTCTTTGAGTGAATTCAGCTTTGAGCGCTGTTCATAGGTGTATGTGTATGTATCCGTTAGGTTTTAATATAAATTCCATGCGATGATTGTTTTAAATTTCACAAATTATTATTTATTATAGTATATAAAAAGTTTAGTATTTATAATGTATTTTCGATTCCGATTTTCGAGGTTGGTTCGTTTTTCGAATTAATTAGTTAATTAATTAATTAATCGTAAGGCGCTGTGAGTTTTATCGATTGTAGAGATTAATTATTTAGCTTTAAATATATTAACCTCTACAGTACCGCTGGAAAATGTCAGCTAGTAGGTGAGTTAATGTTGTTTTTCCAAGCTTGACATTATGGAAAAGAAGCATTTACGTTAAAATAAGATGGTTTTTGAGAAGAAACAAAAGTTGTTTTAATAAGAATACTTGGCATCGAATTCTTGCTCAATTATTGAGTTTTGTACTTTTATATGCCCTGGTTTAGTGAAATCAAGACCGGCTTCATGTCCACAATTAGGAGAAAAAAGTAGATTGGGCTTTCAAATTTTGTAGAATTCGGCCAACTTGTGGTATTCTAAAATCTAAAACAACCAATAACAGATATTAAAACTATTTGAAGGACTGTCTTATATGTGGTTATTTAAGCGCAATAAAATTTGTAAATTGACAAAGTACTTTCGTTTTAAGATCTGACAAATTTGTCAGACCTGTTTTAGCCATGCTACAATTTCTTGTGTGCTTGGGACACATTCTCTGAGACCACAAAGATGGATATAGGGTAGAAAACAGGACTTTGATGTGGTCACCTTTGATGATTTAAATCTCGTTTATTCAGCACATTTACATTTAGTAGTCATGACTTCTCATACGTGTACATTTCCTACAGAGATTCAGACAAATTCCTCAAGTAGCCACTCCGTTAACTGCAAAATGCTCTTTCGTTGCGACTGCTATGTTACAAAAATGAAAACGAATAAATGACAGACAGATAATAGAAAAATGAGTGTAGTCTGAACGTATCTATTTCACCTGATTAAACTTGACTGAACCGTGATGCTCTTCGTTTTGGGTTACGAATTTTTTCTGCTGTTATATCGTTCTGATCAGTCTTTGCTCGCCTTTTTTCCTTGGTCCCTTAAAAATCCTATTAGAAGTCTAAATTTGTTTTGTTTTTGGTTTCATCCACTATTTTTTTATAAGATGGGGACATCTGACTTATTTAATGTAGCTTTATTTGGTGCTACACAAATTTATTCTTTGGGTGTAAAAGCACATTCTACCACAACAATTTTTTCCAAGAATATAATATTTTTTGCGTGTTTAAAATAGTTTGGTATGTAATAAATATTAAATTAGGCTTATTTCAACTATGTAAATCATTTATTATCATCGAGTTCAAATAATTTTTAATGAATTATTATATTAAACTAACAGTAATGCATATTGAAATTGTTAGACAGATACATTATCGTATCTCACAATTTAATCAAACAACAAATCAATTTATCGACATTTTCAAAAATGTATTTTAATTGAAAATAACGATACGAGAACGAATCTCTTATGATCAATAAATCTTTTGGATAATGTGATTTCATTGCTCTAATGAAGTATAAATATTCGATTACATGTAGACAGAAACGAGAAATCATCAACTATTATTTATAAACTCAATTAAATTATTTTCTTTTACGTTTTTCTGTGAATTGAAATATATACAATGTTTTCAAATGGAATTACAAAGTATAGTAGTTTTAGATAAATTAATAATTATACTTTAATTGAAAACCTTAACTATCGTTTTTTTCAAAAATCGGGCAGTTGCGGAAATTTTCAAAAATTTTTGCTACAAATTTGGTATCAATCGATCTGGCTTGGCCGTCTCCCGAAAACTTTATGAGATTGGGGTAGTAGGACCTAACCCCATCCCTTTACACCCTCCTTAAGTTTTAGCATATAAAAATCTATATAAAATAAATGGGAAGAGATAAAAAAATTTTAACGGCATCATTATCTTTTATTCAAACCAGCGCAACTTTTGAGTCCAAAAGTTGGTTTGCACCCCTACCCCCAACCAACCCCGTGGGTGGGGTTGACACATTAAATGAGTAAAATATGTCATGTGGGGTATCGTTAGATTCAGAATTTTATAACAAATACAATCCCCATATTACTCCCTGATCGGTGACATAACCATTTTTTACTTCCTAAGGGTACCCTTATCGTAAAAAAAAATATTTTTTTTTGCATGTCATGTTTGGTATCGATTTCAATATATCCGGGGATGCTGAGTTCAATGATGATGATAAAAATAAGAGCTGGACTCGGGTAGTCCAAAAAAGGGGTGGAGGTTGGAGGGTCGGTTATAAAAAATATCGAAATTATCGTCATAATAAAAATTGGGGTCGGACTCAGGGTAGTCCAATAATAGGTGGGGGTTTGGGGGTCGGTTATACAAAGTATCAAAGTTATTGCCATTATTATCGTTTTGTACATAATCGAGGATGCTGAGTTCAATGGTGATGGTAAAAATGTTGACCGGACTCAGGGTAATTCAATAATAGATGGGGGTTGGGGGTCTGGTCATGAATAGTATCAAAATTATCGTCATTATTATTGATTTCAAGATACTTGAGGACGCTGAATCCAACAAAAACCAATATTTATTATGTATATTTTAACATCACCCCAATTTAAGACCCAAACCCTTATCCTCTAATTCCTTCCCTAGAGCCCAAATACTAATTTCAATATCACCATTGAATTCAATGCCCTTAATTTATCCAAAATCAATACTCATAATATATGTGAAAGGTCTAAAGCTTGGTATTTTTTTTTGTTTTCATTTATCTCTATTTTTCTAATACAAATAAGAGGAACGAAAGAGAATACAAGACAGTATACATATATATGTGAACATTTTCGGCTTTCGGCCCCCAACTCCCACCCTTTAGTGACACCCTTATATTTTTAATCCCATTTTAAACATCACTGTTGGATTCAGCGTCCTCAAGTATATTGAAATCAACACTAATGACGACCATTTTGATACTATTCACGACCAGACCCCTGTAGTGATAATATTTTAAGAACAACACTACTATTTATTTATGTTGCAAAATGTATCGTTTGTTTGCTGGTTGTTTATGATAAAATAGTTATAAAATGTAGTGATAACGTTTGCGTAACACTACTGTTTTTTTATGTTGCAAAATGTAACGTTAGTGTGGTTCCTGTTTATGGTAATGTCGCTTTATGTCACTTAACATTGAACTAAAACTGTTTGTAGCTCACAATAAAACCACTTGAAATATTCTTATTTTATAATATTATAATATTATATATAACTTTTATTTTATTTCAATTTTTACAAAAAGTTTTTAATTTTAATATTTATTTATTAAATTTATTATTTTGGCACAAAGGACTGTATTTATTTGCGATAATTTATTTGCAATAACATTTTTTTTATCACTAAATTAAATTAAAAGATTTTTTATCACTAAGGTTAAATTATTTAAATAAAAGTTGACAGCTAATGGTCATAAAAAAAAAAAATTATTAATTGTTGTCGTTTTAGAATTTGACTTGTTAACGTTTGTGTTTTTTTTAATTTTAGTCACGGTTGATGATTACTTGATTTCATAAAGGTTGAATATTGACTGACTTTTTAAAAAACTAATTCAAAAACTCATCAGCTTAAAATTCTGGAGGGACAATTGTTTTTTACAGCGCGTAATTCAATAATCCAATTACCTTGAGAATTTTCATTGGTTAATTTCCATACGCGACATAAAAACAGGAAACTTGTATTCATTTTTTTTTTTTTTTTTTTAAATAAAATGTGATGTGTAGTAGGCATTACAATATGTGTCACAACAACACATAAAAACCTTTTAAGACCAAGGTCCCACACCAACATGCGTTCTAAGGATGTTAATAGACGCAAATCTGTTTTTTTTTTGTTTTTTAGGTTTATTTACATGGCTTCGGTTTAAAACAATTATTTTCATTATAACTGAATTTTGCTGAATTGCTCTTTAATCAAATGCAATAATTGTTATTTTTATTGTATTAATTAAAGTGCATTTACCATGAGTTTTATATTTCAGAATACAAATTAACTCATATTTTGAAATAAAAGGTGAACATAGGTTTCAGAATTTATGGATTTATGCTATGAGAAAACAACTGCAGGTTATAACTTCTCGCAACTATTTCTCATCGCATAAATCTGTATCACTATACCCCCCACCCCCACCCCTTATTGAACTACCCTTAAGCCGGTCACCATTTTTATCATCACCATTGAACTCAGCATCTTTGATTATGTTAAAATCGAAATAATGACGATAATTTTGATACTATTCATGACCAGACCACCAACCCTCACCCATTATTGAACTAACCTGAGTCCGGTCAACATTTTTACCATCACCATTGAACTCAGCATCCTCGATTATGTAAAAATCGATAATAACGACAATAATTTCGATACTTTGTATAACCGACCCCCCAACCCCCACCTATTATTGGACTACCCTGAGTCCGACCCCAATTTTTATTATCATGATTGAACGCAGCATCTTCTATTATGTTAAAATTGATTATGATGACGATAATTTTGATACTATTCATGACCAGACCCCCAAGCCCCAACCTTTATTGAACTATCCTGAGTCCGGTCAACATTTTTACCATCACCATTGAACTCAACATCCTCAATTATGTAAAAATCGATAATAACCGACACCCGCCACCTATTATTGGACTACCCGGAGTCCGGCCCCAATATTTATTATCATAATTGAACGCAGCATCCTCGATTATGTTAAAATTGATAATGATGACGATAATTTTGATACTATTCATGACCAGCCCCCCAACCCTCACCCCTTATTGAAATACCCTGAGTCCGGTCAACATTTTTACCATCACCATTGAACTCAGCATCCTCTATTATGTAAAAATCGATAATAATGACAATAATTTCGAAATTTTGTATAACCGACCCCCCAACCCCCACCGATTATTGGACTACCCTGAGTCCGACGAATAATTTTTATTATAACGATAATTTCGATATTTTTTATAACCGACCCCCCAACCTCCACCCCTTTTTGGACTACCCCGAGTCCGGCCCCCATTTTTATCATCATCATTGAACTCAGCATCCCCAATTATATTGAAATCGACACCAAACATGACATGCAAAAAAAATATTTTTTTTTACGATAAGGCCCTTTGGGAGCAAAAAATGGTTATGTATGTAAAAATGGTAATTGGTAATGGTATTTATAAAATTCTGATTCTAACGATACCCCACATGACATATTTTACTAATTTAATGTGTCAACCCCACCCACGGGGTTGGTAGGGGGTTGGGGTGCAAACCAACTTTTGGACTCAAAAGTTGCGCTACTTTGAATAAAAGATAATGGTGCCATTAAATTTTTTTTATCTTTTCCCATTTACTTTGTATACATTTTTATATGCTAAAACTTAAAGAGGGTGTAAAGGGGTAGGGGTGGGTCCTACCACCCCAATCTCATAAAGTTTTCAGGAGACGGCCAAGCCCGATCGATTGATACCAAAATCACAAAATCGAGTCAAAAAATTTCCAAAAACCACGTTTTCTGCCCGATTCTTAAAAAAAACGATAGTTAAAGTGTATTGGCGCATGTTTCAGATATACATATTTTGAGAATAACTATATGGAATTGTTTAGAAAAAAACTGTTTGATTAAATTATACGTTCTACCAGAATGAACAAAAAAACAACAATCACACTTGTACTGCCGTTGCTACGTTGTTACGGTTCCCTAATAAATTGCTAAAAACAAAATTAAAGATTTGTCAGCAGCTATGGTAGTTGAGTTTTATGGCGATTACCGAAAAGTATCGATTAGCTTCATCTACTAATATTTGAGTTGGTGACTAGTAAAAGGATATTAAACGGTCTGTGAAACAGGAAAAATACTCATTTTCGAAAGCGAAGCAATCGACAATTCGTAATTAGAAAATATGACGTTATTAGTCATTCTCTATACAACAGATTAAGCCACAGTTTTTTTTAACTCAAACAAGGCAATGATCATTGAAAGCAAATCCTGAAGTTGTTAATCACACCTCCAACATTGTGAAACTATACCTTGCTATACTTGGCGCAGCCGTATTGGTCTATTTCAACCTCCAAATGAATCTGCAACGTAAATGATTGTAGGACTCCCACGATGATTTCATAGTCATCGTCGATAGACTGACACCAAAGTAGTAAAACATTATAGACTAAGAGCCCGCGACGGCCAGACCTTCGTTATTTTATAAAAACTGGAAGTTTCTCTGCGCATACCCCCTACTCAGGTAGGAACGATTAGCGACGATAAGTTTGGATCATGGTGGCTTTGGCAGGGAGCAGGTAACAAAGGGGCCTCCAAAGTTTCGTGAAAGTATAAAAGGTAATTTTTTTATATATTCTTCGGGATAGTATTAGAAGTCACGTCAACCATTGCCCGACACTTACTATCGTGGCAACCCCCTGCCAGACACCCTTAAACTTTATCATGCGCAGAAAAACTTTCAGCTTTTATAAAATAACGAAGGTCTGGACGTCGCGGGCTCTTGCTCTATTAATAGCAGATTCGATGATATTATACTAGACATCATATTGTATTAGGTGATTTTTTTGAACAATTAAACTCAAGTAAGGAAAGTTATTTGAATTTTTTAATTCGAAGGTATTGTTGGATTATTCTCAGAGAAAAGCTTCATCTCTCGTTTACGTGTTTCAGATGGATTCAAACCTTCCTCATCAGTGCTATATTTGAATTCAATGGCAGACACGCTATCAATAGATCCACTAGGGCTTCCAAAAATACCGTTTTTGCTAATACCGGTATTACCGATCTAAGTTACCCTCAATACCGGTATTACCGCGGTACTACCGATATTCCAGAAAAAAAATTATTGCAGAATTTTGGTTTGGAAATCGATTAAAATAAATAAATTAAACAATAAATTTGTCAGTTTTTAGTAAGATTTATTTAATTTCAATTGGTAAAAAGAACCAATTTTATACAAAATAGTATTGTATAGAGTACAAAAAAGCAAATTAATTAACAAAAAATAAATTAATTGTTACCTTTTATAAATAGTAAATAATATATAGAGGTTTATTAGTTGTTCAGTTCGGTTTATTAGGTTTCAGTTCAGTCAGTTACAATAACAAAACAATAACGATGACAGTACTTAGTGACTTTGGAATGTTTGTATAACCTTTGAATTAAAGTAGACTACGTATATTATATGACGTACAGATTTTAACAAACGGGAAAGCATCCCTCGCTACCAAACGCGAAATAATTGCCTGTAAAGAGCCATCTACAGAATTCTTAAAATATGTGGGTATTTTTCCACGAACTACAACATTTGATTTTTCAGCAACTATTATTTTGTTTAATATTTCCACACAAAAGCACAAGTTTCATTTAAAGATTAGATCGCAATAACATACTGATTTGAATGATGTAATTCATCGTTCTGCGTATTCTATATACATACTATCTCTTTTTAACTCATTTAGAAAAAATAACATAAGGAAATAAGAAAAACCGTGTTGCAAAAACGTGTTGCCTAACTCAAATTATGGATATTTAGTACACATTTGTGGTTAAAGTTTTTTATGTTGCTAAAGTTTTTTAGACAATATAAATTTTTTTTTAAATTCGGTATTACCGAGGCTAAATACCGGTAGTACCGAAATAGGATTTTAAGACCATTATCGGTATTTTCGGTAGTACCGATACCGGTATTGGAAGCCCTAAGATCCACCGAGACTATTTTGAAGTTGAAACTTCATAATTTTGTATTTACTCACTTAAGATTAATTTCTCTACTGTTTTGTATTAAATTATATTGTGTTAGATTATATTCAAGTATCTCGTTCTCACCACATTACCGAATTTTGCATATAGTGATTCAGCAAATGCTGACAACAGCTAAGTTTCAATTTCGCAGACAAATACACAATTAACACAGATTAACATAACAAGATATAAATACAGTATATGAATAAATTGGGAATCTAAATACCATTATCTTTATTGTCTCTCTTTCAGCTTTTTAAGAATAGAAAACTAAACAATATATCTTTTCACATATTAAAATATGAAAACGGCCAATATTTCAAGATAGGATAAGGGAAATGAAACTCTAACTGTTGGTTAGAACTCTATATGTATGTTTTCGTCTTTGAGGAGGACAATACGTTACATGACCGAGCTAGATATGATACTAGCTGGATTAGTGGCAACTCAATATTAGTTTTTTTTCTGCAAGTTTTTTAATAACATTTGCATTTTACCTATGTTTCATAACTTAGCCGCGCTATTTGGGAACATATGAAAAGCAAAGATTGTGCTACAATTATGATGGATGTGCGACTCAAACAAAAATATCGTATTACTAACAGAAATATTTTACAACGTTTACTTCATTTTTTCGAGCAGAGGTTAGCCCCGTCATTTTTGAAAAAATGAAAAACAAAAGGTGTGCTGTATTGTGTTAAAGTTGTGTTGGTTGTGCTACTTCTAAAAAATTCGCACCAAAAACGGAAGAATTTAAACACGCTAAAACGAACTTTCTGGAGTAGTAAACCCAGCTATTTTGAAAAAAAAAAGAAAAAGAAAGTTTGTGCTGTATTGTGCTCCAGTTGTACTACTCTGTAGACAATTTCATATCACTTATGTAAAAATTTTATAACGTAAACATCATTTTTTGAGTAGAAGTTAGCCCCGGCGTTTTCGAAAAAATGAAAAACAAAAGTTTTGTAGCTGGTGATATTAAATTTTTTTTGTAGCTGCCCAGGTTAGAAATACCAAGGCTTATCGAATGGGCCAAGCTTGACCCAAGTTTGGAAAGCTAGGAAATGATTATCAAGGCATGGCCAAGCCTTAGTTTGATACATTTTGTCATACTAAGCCAATGGTTAAAATAAATAAATGTAAATTGTATCTTTTGACTACTATATTTAGTTTTGAGCCAAGCTTGGTTCAATGTTGAACCAAATTTATTGTAATTGTTATATAATTTCAGCATTTTTGCAACGATGGACTGTAACCAACAAATTTATAATATATGAGGAAATTCCACTACAATAAACGGGTAATAAAAGGCTAAGGGGCCACACCTGCTCCAAGCAACAGCTTTCGGGGTTTTGGCCAGACTTAATATTTTCGAACGGCCCAAGGTTGTGCCAAGTTTGGACTGATGTCCTTGGGCCATGTCTGGCAAATAAGACTTGGACTAGATCCACCAAACTAATTTTTTTTCCAGACCAGAAATGTGTGGAAAGAAGTTGTTGAAAGATTAACATTTATAAAATTAGAGAAAAGCTTAAAATGACTTGCACATGTTTACACTACATTAGACTAGTAAATAATGCGTAACATAATAAACTGAATCTTGGTTCAGTCTAGGCATTTACAACTGGCCCAGACTGTAACCAAAGTTAGCTAGCCAAGGATTATACTGCATTATACATTAAAATGCAATATTTAAAAATATACTGTTTTAATATGTTAATTTTTTTTTTTGTATTTTTTTTTATTTTATTAATAATCATATAAATTTCCTTATAGTAACAATTTGAATTTGATTTTTTATTTTAATGAATATCGACTTACGTCATCCTCAGTTCTTAAATTATTATTACAATCTTTGCTTAAACTAATGTCTTATATACCATTTAAACTGCTATTTTTGATTATTGTGTCATATATTTTGTTAGTTTTAGTGTTGATTTTATCATTTAAAATGTTGTTATTGTTTTTATGTTTATATATTTCTATTTCTTCCTATCTATCTAGATGTTGTCCTTTTCTTTTTTTATGTAATATGGTTGAATTTGTGTTGATATCAGCGTTGCCACTCAAAAAAATTAAAATGTATCCAATTTTATGAAAAAATGTATCCAAATGTATCCACTTTTTAGAAAAAATGAAACATGATTATTTTATATTGCTAAAAGACTAATTACAATATATCCCGACAAACATCATGTGCATGGTGCACGAGTAGGTGCACATTTCGTGCACATTTTATTTTGACTAATTTTGTACTTTTTTGGAAATATTCTAGTGCATATTTAAAATTTAGTTGAAGTATAAATATATTTGAGTACTAACGTCATACAAATATGTTTTAATTTAACATTTTTATATCATGTAAACATGTTTACAAAATGGGCATAGAACTTTAAACAAAATGTTTTATGCACATTTTGTATACATGTATACATGTTTACTTTATATAAATGTTCACCGTGTAATTTTTTAGTTGTGTATTTGTTTATAAAACTCGCATGAAACATGTTTACGAAATGACCTATATACATGTAGACGAAATGCGCATATACTTGTGTACGAAATATATAAATTTCAGTTGGTTAAAATTCACTAGAGTTCTAACCATTTAAGATATACATAGTTTAAAAAATTATATACTGTAGTTATCGCTTCTCGGCTTAAAGACTATGAGCGGCTCTGTTATGACTACACGTTGGTTAGTATAAGGTTATGATAATTCTATTAACGAATTTATTTGATATTTTGTAATATGTCATAAACATGTTTCTAAGAAGTATATAGAAAATTTATGTATATTTTGTAAACTCATCGTGAACATGTAAATGCACAAGTGGTGCATTTGTGTTTACAATTAACTTGAAAATTTCCTTACCAAATTACGATTTTTCTGTAAATCTGGTGATGCACATGCCGTCAACATGTCTCATACATTGCTGCAAAGCGGTGAATGAACATATTGTGAACATTTTAGTACACATTTGATGCAAATGAGTCTGAAATGTCTGTGCATATATGTGCTAAGGCGTTTTACGACATGTGCATGGTATGGCGCACATCATGTACATGACATGTGTTGTAAATAATTTTGTGCACAGACATATTGTGTCATGCACAGTTAGTGCACATTTCATGCATTTTTTCCAAAATTGTTTTACGGGTATGTTTAGTACAATTCAGTATCCTGATCGCATTTATTTATAATATAATGCTCAGTATTCTGCTCGAGCGAAGCTAAATTTTAACAAGGTCTCCACAAAAATACAGATAAAACTGAAGCTAAAAATATATGTAGACATTTGTGTAGAGGTAAGTTTTGACAGTTGTCTGACATTTTAGCCTTTAACCCATTTTCAGTCTTTTTTTCCTTTTAATTTGATCTACACGCTCAACCTCAAGAGCATCATTATTTATTTCGTTATTGGCAGTCTCGAAAACGTTTTCAAAATACGAATCATCTAAATATTCGGCTTCAAAATACATTTTGAAAACTAAAGAGGATTATTTTTTTTACAAACGCACATTTACTTGAAACACACAATTACTTTAAACGCACAATTACTAAATACAATAAAAATGTCAAAATTTAGCGTTCAATTTAATGTCTCGTGCATTTAATTTGCTGCGAAAACTGTGTAGACATTGTAGTAGAGCCATCTATATTACAATGCGCAAACTATCATTTTGAAATTATTTCCGCGTCGAGCAGCATACTGATCAGCGAACTCATTAGCAAAATTTTTTATTTTATTTTTTAAGAGCTAAATTTCACGTCAAACTTATATAAAATTTTTAGCTTCGCTCGAGCAGGATACTGTGCTTAACAACAAAAAAATCACATTAATTCAAATTTTTATCTGATGATTTTTATATGTGTTTTATTTGATGAATAAATTCCATATACATTTTTTGCACAGTTTTTGTCACCTCCAAAAATTCCTCTTTTTCCAGTTTATTGTATGCTAAAAATGGTTGTACTGCATATCCCATACTTATTTCAGACAATTGTATATGGTTTTCTTCATTTTCAAAACCTAACTCATTTACATTCCTTAGATTTAAGATACGATAAGGGTCTATAAAATTGTATAAAATGATTTTTAAATCGACTTTTAAATTATTAAAAAAAATGTGATCGATTTTCAAAAACTGTATAAAATTAGTTAGACTGCTCGCCAATTTCTGATACTTTTTCTTTCACAAGAAGAGAATAGACGAACAATATAACAAATTTCATAAACATTTTCAATGTTTTTGGAAATCCAACACAGCTAAAGACATATTAATAAAATGTATCCATTTTAGCAGTTTTGTGATTTTTTTGTATCCAGTATCCATTTAACAAATGTATCCAAGTGGCAACGCTGGTTGATATTGGTATATTTGTGTTTTTCTATTTTCAAATGTTGGGCATATCTGGATTTTGGAACACTTTTATTAATTTCACTGGTGTGTTCAATAAATCTTTTTGTGAAGGACCGCCCGTTTGACCTATATAAAATTTACTACAGTCATCACAGGCAATTTTATAAACATCTGTGTCTAAGGTTTGGGTTTTTTGGTTTTTAGGTAATTTTCTATTTTATTTTTGTTTTTGTAAGCTGCAATATTGTGGCGGTCTGTATTGATTTATTATGTTAATATGATGAGTTCCCGTTTCTATTAGTTTTGATTCTTTTAACTTTTTTAATTTCAATTTTTTATTTCACTTTTCTTTTTTATCGTGCTTTCCATATCATTCTTTCCTGATTCCATTTATTATTTCATCCGAAACCCAACCCAAACGGATGAAACAATAAATATTAAATCACATCATCCATTCCAACATAAATTAGCTGCATACAACCACATGATCAATAGATTGAACAATATACCAATGAATGCAGAAAATTATCAAGACGAACTAAATAATATAAAATACATAGCCAGTAAAAACGGATATAAAAACGAAATAATTGACACATTAAATAGAAAACATAAAAACAAGAAAAATTTGCAAACCCTAACAACACTGAGGAATAAAGAAAACTTAGCAGGCAAAAAATACATAGGCGTAACATATAATAAAACAACCTTCAAAATAATGCAAAAAACTTTGAAAATATATGGATATATTGCAGCTTACAAAAAACAAAAATAAAATAGAAAATTACCTATAAACCAAAAAACCCAAACCTTAGATACAGGTTTATAAAATAGTTTATAAAATTGCCTGTGATGACTGCAGTAAATTTTATATAGGTCAAACGGGGCGGTCCTTCACAAAAAGATTTATTGAACACACCAGTGAAATTAATAAAAGTGATCCAAAATCCAGATATGCCCAACATTTAAAAATAGAAAAACACAAATATACCAATATCAACACAAATTTAACAATATTACATAAAAAAAGAAGAGGACAACATCTAGATAGATAGGAAGAAATAGAAATATATAAACATAAATTCAATAACAACATTTTAAATGATGAAAGCAACACTAAAACTAATAAAATATATGACACAATAATAAAAAATAGCAGTTGAAATAGTATATGTATATATAAGACATTAGTTTAAGCAAAGATTGTAATAATAATTTAAGAACTGAGGATGACGTAAGTCGAAATCGATATTCATTAAAATAAAAAATCAAATTCAAATTGTTACTATAAGGAAGTTTATATGATTATTAATAAAATTTAAAATTAAAAATAAACATATGAAAAAAGTATATTTTTAAATATTGCATTTTAATTCAAAAGTGACAAAAGCACACAAACAGTGAATAATATGGAAAACCATAACAACACATATAATGAATTATACATTGAAAAAAAAATTAAAAAGCTATGAATTCGATTTATTTGTTTTAGAATTGGTCCAACATTGTATTTAAATATTGTTCCAATGTCTAAAAATAATAATGGTACGTGGTTATCATTTAAGGTTAAAAATGAAGAGGAAGAGCGACGGGAGATTTGCTGTCTTTTGTCACTCATATCTGGAACAAGTCGCTTGAAAACTTTGGAGAAACATTCGGTGTTGCTCTTGATATTTCCAAGGCATTTGACAAAGTTTGGCATAACAACCTTATATGCAAATTGAGATCCTATGGTTTAGACGAGCAGCTTATATCTTGGACACAGAGCTTTATATCTGATAGAAAATTTCGGGTCAATGTTGACGGTGTGTCATCGAATACTTTTTCAACTAATGCAGGAGTTCCTCAGGGTTCCGCTTTGTCACCAACTCTTTTTCTTATCTATATTAATGATTTGTTGGACTCAACGGTTCATCCTATACATAGTTTTGCTGATGATAGCACGCTTCATGCGTCTCATGAAGCACCTAAACTATATACACCCTTAGCGCTTAGTGAGTGTAGGTCAAAATTGATAGATTCCCTTAACACTGATCTTAAAACAATTATGGATTGGGGTATTGCTAACAGTGTTGAATTCAATACAAGCAAAACACAGGTTTGTCATTTTTCTAGGATAACGACACCCAATCCTTTTCCATTAACGTTTGGCCCCAAAAATCTTTTAGAGAATGAGTCTGTCAGACTTCTAGGAGTTGAGATTGAAAATAATATGAAGTGGAATTCTCATATTTTTAATCTGGCTAAGAATGCTGTTCAAAAGTTAGGATTTTTAGGGCGATGTCGTAAGTTTTTCGATAGCGAACAACTTCTTTTAGTTTATAAATCTTTTATACGTCCCTGCATGGAATACTGTTCTCACATATGGGGTGGAGCTTACTTGAGTAGTCTCAACTGCCTTGATTCTGTACAGCGTAGAGCTATTAAACTCATTGGTAACCCAAGTCTTACTAACGGTCTTGATTCCTTGCAGCACAGAAGAAATGTTGCTGATTTGACTATATTTTATAAATCTATTATGGATGAACGAGCTTCTGAAGAGATCAAATCGATTTTACCTAAATTAGCAAACCTTTCGCGTCACACCAGAGCAAACGTAGCAGCGCATCCCTTTACAGTTCAAATAATTAGGTGTAGAACTGTAGCCTTCCAATGTGACTTTTTCAACAGAGTCTCTCATCTTTGGAATGCCTTACCTTCCTGGGTTTTCCCTGATGAATTTAATCCTCAAGGCTTTAAAGTTAACGTTCATAAATTTCTCAGAGAATCTTAATTTGCATTCCATTCTTATCCCTAGTTGGCATGGTATCTTCAGATATTCAGAGACGTTAATTTATAATTTATTATAATTAACACTAAACATGCCTAACTTTGAATAAAAAAAAAAAAAAAAAAAAACCAAGTTTATTTTAAAGCTTGTCCCAACATTGTTAAACCTTAAAACAAGCTTGGCTCAATGTCAAAACAATCCTCTCTGCTTACCTGGGTGGTGATATGAAATTAGAAAATTAGACACGTCAATCGTCAATATTTTATTTTAAAAAAATTGTTATGTCTTATTCGCACACATGCGTTTACAAATATTTTTTCTGATCTCTTTTTTCATCTTTAAAAAAATATGCATCTACGACATGCTTTAGGTTTACTATTTGTTTTGTTTTGTAAAATATAGTTTTTTTCATATTTTTTTATTTCCAGTAAAACCATTAACCATCAACATCACCAACACATCGTTAGTCCTGCTAGCTGAACAAAAATATGAAGTTTTATGTGAAACAACCGGATCAAGACCGGAAGCCTTAATTATGTGGTTCAAGGGTAAAAAGCAACTAAAAAAATCAAAGGTAAGAAAAAGTTTTACTTCCGGCAACTTCAATCTTAATTTTTTGAAAATTTTTATCAAAACTTTTTCTATTTCAGGAATATTTTATAAATTATAAAATTAAAGAAAATTTTTATGAAAACAAAACTGTGTCAGAGTTACTATTCGTTCCAACATTTGTAGACGATGGTGTGAAATTAATTTGTCGTGCTGAGAATCCTAAAGTTAATTCGTTTTTTGTCGAAACATCGGTTTCGATAGAAGTACACTATCCTCCGGTTGTTAATTTACAACTTGGCTCTACGCTGTCTATAGACGATATCAAAGAAGGTGCAGATGTGTATTTTGAATGTCAAATAAAAGCGAATCCGTCGTGGAGAAAGCTTGATTGGCTACATAATGTAGGTTGATGATATGAATTTTTAAAGTTTATATAATTATAAATTTTACTTATCAGGGTATTCCATTAGTACACAATACATCCGCTAAAGTTATACGATCAAATCAAAGTTTAGTTCTTCAGAAAGTTAATAGACAATCAGCGGGTGTGTATCAGTGTAGTGCCTTCAATAAAGAAGGAGAAACTAGAAGTAACAAATTGGATTTGAGAGTAAAATGTAAGTAACAAACCCTCTATTTTTATTTTTAAATTGCTTTCGTGAAATGTCAGTCACGTAAACGATGAGAAGGGAAAACCATAAAAGGCAAATTGGAAAAACTATAATTGAAGATTGAAGCAGACGACAAGGGTTAAAAGCATGACACGGATATACAGGATGAGGAGAATAAGAAGGATATGAAGAATGACAAGAATGAGAAGGAAAAGACGACTAGGAAGGATGAGAAGGATGAGAACGATGAGAACGATGAGAACGATGAGAAGGATGAGAAGCATGAGAAGGATGAGAAGGATGAGAAGGATGAGAAGGATGAGAAGGATGAGAAGGATGAGAAGGATGAGAAGGATGAGAAGGAAGAGAAGGATGAGAAGGATGAGAAGGATGAGAAGGATGAGAAGGATGAGAAGGATGAGAAGGATGAGAAGGATGAGAAGGATGAGAAGGATGAGAAGGATGAGAAGGATGAGAAGGATGAGAAGGATGAGAAGGATGAGAAGGATGAGAAGGATGAGAAGGATGAGAAAGATGAGAAGGATGAGAAGGATGAGAAGGATGAGAAGGATGAGAAGGATAATAAGGATGAGAAGGATGAAAAAGATGAGAAAGATGAGAAGGATGAGAAGGATCAGAAGGATGAGAAGGATGAGAAGGATTGAAAGGATTAGAAGGATGAGAAGGATTAGTAGGATGAGAAGGATAAGTATGAGAAAGATTAGAAAGATGAGTAAGGTGAGAAGGATGAGAAAGATGAGAAGGATGAGAAGGGTGAGAAGGATGAGAAGGATGATAAAGATGAGAAGGATGAGAAGGATGAGAATAGAGGAAAGAGTGAGCAAGAGAAGGTAAAGCGCGGATTGCAGCATGTGATTTTATTTAGAAGAATGAACGGGATGTCTAGGTTCGGGACGGTATTAAAGGGGACGGAGGTGGATAAGGTAAATAAGGCGAATAATGGAGAGAGTAAAATGGTTCAAGATTTCAGGGATTAGATGAAATGATGACAAGGTGGAGTATTGTAAAATAAAATGATATGGGTAGTTAAACCTATGAGGTTTATTAAGAAGTATATGGAATTAACCATTTAATATAAAAACATGAAACCAAACAATTTGCTAAACATTTTTTGTTTAAAAACATCCTTGCTACAATAACGTTCATTTATCCCACTTCCATATCGTAAAAAACATTAATTAAATTATTGTAATATGATACAATATAATAAAAACTAATCACGTCTTGAATAATCTTAGAAATATGTATACTTTAATTCTTTAAATATCTTTCAACATTTTATTAAAGAACATAAATAATTAAATTTAAAATTTTCAAAATAAATAAAAAAAAATATTAAAATATTAAAACGATATAAATAAATAGCATTAGAAAATTTTTCGAAGTAAAATTATGAAAACACAAGAGAATTTTATGGAAAATTTTTAGAAAATTGGATTAATTTCCTATTAAAATTTTGTTAGTTTTTTTTAAGAATGTGAGAATGGTATTGAATAACAAATTTTCGGTGTCATACTTAAATTGAAAATTTATGTTTAAAATAAAAAAAAATTAAGATGCAGACAACGTTTTTTTGTTTAAGATAAAAATTTTGTATTCTCTGTACGATCTTTTTTGTGTGAGCTTGTCATGCATTTGAACTCAATTAAAAGTTTTGTTTTTTTGTTACAGTTGCACCCCTTTGTAAGGATGATAAGATAATCGTAATTGGGGCGTCAAAAGGAGAACATATTCTTTTATCGTGTGATATCTATACAGATCCAGAAGCAAAAAAATTTCGGTGGAAATTTGAAAATGCAGAAGAATCACTTGATATCACAACGGAACGATATGGATTCAATGGAACATCAAGCATTTTAAATTATACACCAATAATGGATCAAGATTACGGCACAATTTCATGTTGGGCTACCAACGATGTTGGTGAACAAATTCAACCTTGTTTATATCAAATTATTCTCGCAGGTATATTATCTCATTGTTTTGATAATTTAATTTAATTAAAATGTAATTTCTGTGTATTTGGCTAACAATAAGGATAGGTTTACCATCACCTGTAAAGAATTGTTCATGGTTTAATGAAACACAACAATCAATTATTGTACAATGTCAACCGGGTTATGACGGTGGCTTACCACAAATGTTTATATTAGAAATTATTTCGAATAACGATAAAATGGTTAGGTAAGTTTTAAGGAAATCCACTCTGGGAGATGATTTTATATTTTAATAAAATATAACCACAAATAATAATCCTAAGTTAAGCTGATAAAAATGATACAAATACAAATTACAACACTAAAATTTAAAAAAAGGAAATTCCTTAAAGAAATGAAAATGGGAGACGAGAAAAGTAAATTTCCATTTGTTGTTGTTTTTTTTCGTTATAAAAAATGAATAATCCTTTCCAAATCTTACGGAGATTTATCCGTTTTTTTTTATTTCAAATTTAAAATTGATTTCTTTTTGATAGACATAAATATAAATACTTTTTTGAAAAATAAATCTGAAAAATTTACATTTTCTTCGAAGAAAAAACGATTTTCAATTTCCATTTACTCAATTTTCATTTTTTTTCGTTTTCGTTTTAGATTTAACGCAACAAATATTGATGAACCAAAATTTATATTAAATTCATTGAAATTTATATTGCTCAAATCTGTTAAGGATCAAGAAAATGATATTCTTAAGATGTTTGTGTATTCAATGAATCAAAAAGGAAGGAGTGAGGGATTGCTTGTTAAAGATTTTTTTATTGGGAACCTAAAGAAAAATGGTAATTTTGCTTGTTGTTGTTGTTATATTTTTGGTATAGATGACTTGTTACGTTCGAAATGAAAATTAAAATTATTCTTGTTATGAATTTATTTCTTTTTATATTTTATGATTTTGTGAGTGGAATTTATATGAGATCATTGATATAGGTGAAAAGTTTTTTAATTTTATTTTTTATTGAATGTTAATGCTCGTTTCAAGTTGAAAATAATAACAAAAAATTTAGATTTAGAATTTCTAGTACCTTCTTCAACATAACTAGGATTCACCAGACATTAAGAAAGTATTTGATGTTTCCGTTAGGTATTAATATAAAAACCATGCGATAATTGTTTTTTGGATTACACAAATTGTTTTTTTATTATAATATATAAAAATGTATTTATAATTTACACCAGTTTATAAATTTAAGTTTACACAATATATATATAACTATGTAAATCACATTAACATTGAAGATATCACTGTTGATTCTATTTTTAATGTTACTTCGCGAAAGCCCGAAGAGAAGTGAAAGTTAAACAACTTTTTGCCGCCAACCAAAAATTGCAAAAGAAAACCATTGAACTGAAAATTGATTTTCGAGGTTGGTTCGTTTTTCGACTTAATTAGTTAATTAATTAATTAATCGTAAGGCGCTGTGAGTTTTATCGATTGTAGAGATTAATTATTTAAATTTAAATATATTAACCTCTACAGTACCCCGCTCGTAGATGAAAGCCCCCGTTTAAGGTGTCTGTTCGAAATGAACAGCTTTGTGTGTTCGAGAAGCTGGTGAACGATCGAACACAGAATACCATACGCTGGCTTTAATCTGTCGATCGCGACAGATTGTTGTTTGCCTTTAATCTCGATGACGAACTGTTTACGGAGACGTCGTATGATTTTGTAAGGACCTTCATATGGGGTTTGTAAACCTGTGCGAATTCTATCAACCCTAACAAAAACGTAGTCGCAGTTCTCTAGCGACTTTGGAACAAATATGTCGTTTTGTTTGGTTTGTCGTGTAGGTGTTGGAATTAGATTGTGCATTGTATCTCGAAGTTGATCAATGACTGTATCATGAGTAGGCATCTGTGAAAGAGGATTTTCAACGAAGAACTCACCGGGCAGTTTCAGTGTTTGTCCGTAGACAAGTTCTGCGGGTGAGCACTTCAGATCTTCTTTTACTGTAGCTCGAATACCTAAAAGAATGATTGGTATTTCGGAGCTCCACTGAGTAGTGTTGCCTCTGGCCATAAGTGCAGCTTTAAGTTGTCGATGAAAACGTTCTTACATTCCGTTCGCTTGTGGATGGTAGGCCGTGGTACGTATCCGATGAGAGCCCAAAAGTTTCGTTAATTCAGCAAAAAGTTTAGACTCGAATTGTGTTCCCTGATCAGTTGTGATGTGCAGTGGAACACCGAATCGTGATACGTAATTGTTGACAAATGTCGTGGCTATGGTAGCAGCAGACATGTCAGACATAGTATAAGCTTCTGGCCATCGAGTGAATCGATCAACGCAAGTTAAAATGTAAGAACATCCATTAGAAGGAGGAAGTGGTCCTACGATATCTATATGGATGTGTTCAAAACGAGATTGTGGAATTTCGAATTGTCCAGTTGGACTTTTTGTATGTCGTTGGACCTTAGAGCGTTGGCAAGATAAACAAGACTTTGTCCAGTGATTAATATCTTTATTAATACTGGGCCAAAAATATCTAGCTGTAATCAATTTACGAGTACCGTTGACACCAGGATGTGACAAGTTGTGTAAAGTGTTAAATACAGTTTTGCGTATAGGTTCTGCGATGTATGGGCGATTGTTACCCGTTGATGTTTCACAGACTATTTCAAAACCTGGAAGTTTAAAAAGCTCTAGTTTCAACGATGAACTAGCGTGACATACGGAACCAGAAAGTAAATTCTGAAGTTCTAAGTCTGCTTTTTGTGCAGCTATGATAGCATCGTAGTTGAAGTGAGTCTCAACTGATGCAGTTTCGTTGTCGGATGCACGAGATAATGCATCAGCGACAGTGTTATCTTTACCTTGCACATGTTGGATGTCGGTAGTAAATTGACTTATGAAATCCAAGTGGCGAGATTGCCTTGGGTTTCGTTCGGTTTTAGAATGTATTGCACGCGTGAGAGGCTTGTGGTCGGTGTAAATTGTGAATTCACGACCTTCGACAAAATACCTGAAGTGTTTTATAGCTAGGTAAATTGCGAGTAGCTCTCGATCGAATGCAGAGTATTTGGTTTCAGCGTCTGAAAGTTTCTTTGAGAAAAATCCCAGTGGTTCCCAACAATCATTATTACGTTGTTGTAACACTGCTCCGACAGCAATGTTCGATGCATCCGTAGTGATACTGTATGCAGAATCGTTACGTGGATGAACTAATAACGTGATATTGCCCAATTCGGTTTTTAACTTGGTGAATGCTAGTTGACATTCGTTTGGCCAAGTGAAATTTTTCGGAGTCTTGGGCTTTTTTAGTAAAGCGGCCAAGTGTGTATGAATTGGGGCAAGTGTTTCAGCTAGTTTCGGTATGAATCGATGATAATAATTTATCATACCGACGAATTGCTGAATACGTTTGATTGATGTTGGTGCTGGGAGTTCCGTAATGGCATTAATTCGTTCTTGAGAAGGCAGAATACCATTAGGTGTTATCGTGTGGCTGAGGAATTCAAGAGTGTTTACGCCAAAAACGCATTTCGAACTCTTTATGTGAACGCCAAACTCGCTTAGTTTCTGGAAGAGTTGTTCCAGATGAAGTTTGTGTTGTTCCTCATTTATCGATGCCACTAAGATATCGTCGATGTAGACGAAAACAAAGTCTAAATCTCGAACGATTTCATTAATGAAACGCTGAAACGTTTGTGCAGCATTACGTAAGCCAAATGGCATTCGGGTGAATTCGAAGAGGCCAAATGGAGTGGTAATTGCAGTTTTGTGTATATCTTCATTCGCCACAGGAATGAGATGATAAGCTCTAATAAGGTCAATTTTGGAAAAAATTTTGCAACCATACAAGTTCATTGAAAAATTTTGTATGTGCGGTATCGGATAGCGATCAGGAATCGTGACCGCGTTCAATCTGCGATAATCTCCACATGGTCTCCAGTCGAGATCTTTCTTTCGAACCATGTGAAGCGGACAAGATACAGAGGAAGAAGAAATGCGACAAATTCCAAGTTTAACCATGTGTTGAAATTCAGTAAACGCAGCTTTTTGACGAATTGGATCTAGCCGCCGTGGTCTTGACACAGGCAAGTGACCAGTGGTAACAATGTGATGTACCACGTTATGTTTGACCGGTAAATTGTAGTTCGGTTCTGCTGTTAGGGAAGGATACTTCTTTAGTAGCAGACCGTAATCGTTGTCGATCGTATAATGGATGGGTGTTGGCGTATCAACACTAACCATTGAGGCATGGATTGACAGCTGAGTAGCTGAATCAATCAGCCGTTTTCGTTTTAAATCGACAAGTAGGCCAAATTTACTGAGAAAATCAGCGCCAATTATCGGACGATTCACTTGCGCTAGTACGAAAGCGTGTGTGAATGTTCGTTTTAGGCCGATATCTACCTGTAGGAGTTTTGTTCCGTAGGTGTTGATTATCGTGCCGTTGGCAGCTGATAAGGCTAGATCTATTGGTTTTGCATAAGAGATGGTTGTTAAGCTCAGATTAAATGGAAGCACCGATAGGTCTGCTCCAGTGTCTACTAAAAAGGTCTGATGATTCAATTTGTCGAATATGAATAGCCGGCTGGAATATTTATTTTCGATCACAGCCGCTTCGACCTCGGGCTTTAGATGTTTTTTTGATTGTCGATGTCATGTGTTACATCCAAACCTTTAGATGTAGACTGACCGTATGAGCATGGAGCTCTGCATTTGCGTGCTATTGCTCCGAACGCTCGATGGTAATAACACATCCCTTTTCTATCTCCTGAAGACCCTCGAGAAACTGACCTTGGTCGGAATGGAGATGGTGATCTATTACGAAATCTGAAACTATTAGGTTGGAACTTGTTTCGTGATGTACTGCGGCCTCTCTGCGCCAGTCGTCCAAACTGTGCTTCCAACCTTGTAAGGCGTTCTTCCATCGTTCCTGTCTTTGGAGTGTTCGTGGGACTGATTCGGTATCTTGGCCTATGTTGGTGATGGACTTCTTGAACTTGTTGTTGGTTCCCTGACATCGCATCGTACATCTTGTCCGCCATTCTTGCCATCTTATCTATGGGAGTCGACTCTAACGCAGCAAGAGGTATTCTAATTATTTCAGGTAAATGCCGTACCCACAAAGAACGAATGATATTCTCACTAAAATTGGTTCCGGCCAGATGTTTAATGTGACGCAGTTTCTCCGAAGGGTTCTTATCACCAATACCTTGAGCTGACAGCAGTGCCTCTAGTTTTTTTTCGTCAGATGGGGCCAGACGTTCCAACAATGTTTGTTTCAACGCTTCGTATTTGTTGGTTTCAGGTAAGTTGTCGATTACATCCGAAACCAACTCGCAAATATCAGGGGTGAGCGCATGCAGCAAGTGCAGGTAGCGTTGCTCATCTTGAGTTATACCCTGGAATGCAAACGTCTGCTCCAAGACACGGAACCAAATCTGTGGTCGTTGCGTCCACAGTGGTTGTAATTTTACGTCCGTTCTCATGTACGAGGCAGCATGCTGCAAAGGTGCATCAGTTTTGATACCTTGAGCAGTGTCCATGGTGTTATCGTTTTCCATTTTTGGTTGTCGTACGAGTATATGTTATATAATAAAGACAAACGCGAAAAAGTGAACCGTAAAATAAGTAAATAGTAAACGAGTAAATATAAGTATATGTAATAAAAAAAACAAAATTCCAATTATTCAATGCAATCGCTAAAGATTATTTATGCCAAAAGGTAAAAAAAAAATAATAAATATATCGGCGATTGTAAATATCATACAGTGATACGTCAACGGCACAAGAATATTAAATTGTTGGATTTCAATTTCGCAAAATTTCAATATACAAATGTAAATTAATGTAATTATATATGGGAAAAATATATGAAATATATGAAAGAATAATAATATTATATGTATAATATGTATACTTGGTCACTCAAACCTGTTTTGTGCGGTATATATTAAACGCATAAACGAAATTGCAAAAATCGCATACAAAAAAAATCGTGTAAAAGAAAACGCATAAAAACAGGCTTCAGTGTATATAAAAATTTTTAAGAAAAAAAAAATAGTAAAGTAAAGTTTTAATTAAAGCAAATTTTACGTTAATTCAAATAAAAAAATGTAATTTAAATTCAGAATCAAAATGTAATCTAAAGTTAATAAATAACTCAAAATAACTCAAATATTTATCTGTGAATGTCGTTGATCCTGATGGTATATCCTCTGTTACGTTGATTACTTGTTGTTGTTGTTTATTTAATATTTTTTATTGAATGTGTGAATTTTATTAAAGTTGATATATTTTTTGACAATAAAAATGATTTCAGCAAAAATTAAATTATTCCAGTAAATTGATCATTATAGATGATTTATGTTACAGCTGATTTTAATGGTAATAATAATACGTAATAATTCCGTTAGTGTAATTGTTTTATTTAAAATGTTGAAAATTTTTATTGATTGTTGTTCAATGCAAACAAAAATGTCTTGATGACGTGGTGTATTTATTTTTAACAATAATGTTGATATACTCCCATATGGTTAATTTTTATTATGACGATATTTTTCGTTAATATAGCGACTTTAAACCTGGCACTATAAGTACCAGGTTTTCCAAAAAACAGAGCGTGTAATTTATTTGTCGGTAAAAACCGATATCGAAGGTCACCAAATGAGGTATCCGTTAGGTATTAATATAAAAACCATGCGATAATTGTTTTTTGGATTACACAAATTGTTTTTTTATTATAATATATAAAAATGTTGTATTTATAATTTACACCAGTTTATAAATTTAAGTTTACACAATATATATATAACTATGTAAATCACATTAACATTGAAGATATCACTGTTGATTCTATTTTTAATGTTACTTCGCGAAAGCCCGAAGAGAAGTGAAAGTTAAACAACTTTTTGCCGCCAACCAAAAATTGCAAAAGAAAACCATTGAACTGAAAATTGATTTTCGAGGTTGGTTCGTTTTTCGACTTAATTAGTTAATTAATTAATTAATCGTAAGGCGCTGTGAGTTTTATCGATTGTAGAGATTAATTATTTAAATTTAAATATATTAACTTCTACATATTCTATATTAAGGTTTTTACATACAATGCTTCACGGTGTAGCCGCTTGCAGGTTTTTGTTGTAATAAAAATTGAGCATATGTTGGTTGTAGTAAACACACTCAGTCAAATATTTTACTCTACTGAAAATATGTTTAATATTAATAATAAATCCTATAGGAAGTTAAAATTGTTTTTCGCAAAGTTGCATTTTTCAACGTTAATGATGAGACTTGCGTAAGAAAGACGCTCCGAAATAATTTGGAGGTGAGTGAGGTGTTCTTCAAAGTCTTAAAAGCACTAAGGAGGTTATCTATGTATAGAGGAAACAGAATTCAAGGTCTCGAAATGAATGCATGAACCGTTGGAATGATCGCTGCGCAATCCGAATGTCATTTGAATGAATTCGAAGAGTCCAAACGGTGGTGAATATTCCTGTCTTAGCAATGTAGTGTACATTAAACGGAATTTGTTGATAGACATGAAATCAGTTGTAAAAAAGATGTTGCATTCATATAAAGTTGTTGAGTAAAGTCTTGCAAGTAAGGAATATTTATCAGAAGTCACTGTTCTTCGCTTTTACGAGATGGAGAGGGCTACAATCATGGGCTGGTAGAAGATCGACAACTACCTTGAGCCAAATAGTGTTGAATCGGGTCTTGGCTATCGTCAATTTGTCCGAAAATAGTCTACGGTACTTAGACGAAATGGGAGCACTACGCGTTTCGATAACTTGTGAAACGTTATTCATGATTGGTAATGCATAATTACTTGCAGAAGTTAAATTTTCAAAATTTCTTAGAATATTGACGACATCAGGGTCAATATAATTGTCGATTGTAGTTAGATTGAGTACTGGAGAAATGGAGATTTCAGTGACAGCGAACAAGTTGGTGAGTGGATCGACAGATCGTCGATTTTGGATATCTACTAAAAACCACACTTATTTAAAAAGTCAGCGCCAAGTGTGGGCATGGTAATGTACGCTATAATAAATGTCTGACATAACGATCGTCTGAGACCAATATTTAATTCGTGTGATCGTATACCATATGTTTTGACTTTGATAGCGTTCGCTGCAAAATTGCTGGGAAATCAGAAAGTTTAAAGAGCCTTTCTTCGACAGTAACTGAAAGGACAGACACTTCGGCCCCGGTATTGACTAAAACAAATTTTCATGAGATTAAGTCAAAAGCGAGAAGGCAGTAGTGAGACTGGCTGTTGCCACATGCCGCCGCTTGTGATGAGCCATTTATTTTTTTTAAGCTTGTGGAGAAAAAGAAAAAGAATTTTGGTTGCGTGGTTCGAAGTGCTTGCACTTCGGGTTACAGCGTCTGGCATTTTGCTGAAACTTATGGTGATAATAACATTCACCATCAAATAGTTTGCGACTAGCGTTACGATTTCGGCTGTAGTTACGGTACTTGGACGTTCTTCTATTTGGATTAAAATTTGCTGGGATAATGTTAAGAAGAGAGTTCTGGAGTTCATTGAAATTCGCAGTCGAAGAAGCAATTTCATTAACATTTGGGAGTGGGAGAGATAACTGCCATGATAAAGGATCTTAAATGGGCAGCGTAGACACGATCAGCCAGCTTGATTGTCGTGGTAAGGTTAAGTTTCGCTCGAACTAGTGCTCCTTAGTGGAAGCGTTTTGTGCTTCACGGTCATGTCCCTCAGAAGTTGGGAAGTTTTCGATCGCCGAGATCCATTCCTCGTAGCACGTTTCTGATGCGATCAGTAGTGCTAGAAGTACACCATTGAAGAAGAACTGCTTTCACTTGGTCGTACGGATTTGCTCGCTTAGGTTTGTAAGACGTCCCAGATGAGTGAAGAAATCTCTGGAGAGATGACGCTTAACATGTATCCGTATTTATTTAGCATCTTGTGATTTGATGCTGGATATACGAAAATGCTCTTTAAGTATCCTAGACCAAGTGTATGGATGATTTTTCCAGAATGGAGGAACTTTAACCGAAAATTGGTTAATCTTATTTATCTCTTGGATTTTTGGTTCCACAGTCCAAAAAAGGGAAACATTTTGAGGACTTGGTAAATTTCTGGCAGAGCTGCCCTGGACTGCAACAGTTTCAGCCGTGAGTGCTCTATCTTGCTCGTTAATAAGAGCTCCTCTTTCGTTAAGGAATATTGTTTGTGTAATAGGCTCGTCCGGAGGGTTCACGGCTGATGCCTAAAGGAATTTACAGCCAGTTTTCCACATCCTCCAATTTTGAGGCGAACAAAATCGTATTTGAGTGTTGGAACCCTATTTGAATCACAGGAGCGATGACGCTCTACAGTGTGACTATTATTATTATTTTAAAAAAATTATTAATTTTAAAATATTTATTTAATTTATTACCGAATTACGATGTTCAATACAAACAAAACATTCAAACAAAACGTTGTTGTATCCACAATGTAAATTTTAATATATTGATGTGACGAAAACAATAATTTTACGTCAAATCGAAAAAAAAATGGATGAATTGACTCACTGTATGTTCCTGTGTAGGTCACCAGTTTATAGATATTTTACCTATTGTATGAAAAGATTATAAACGCTCAGGTATAAAGCTCTGTAGCCCAAAAAAAAGTTACAAGCCATCGCGTCTCGATTTGGATATGCCATACTTTGTCGAATGCTTTAGATATATCAAAAGCAACACCGAAAACCTCACCATGCTTTTCAAGTGACCCGTGTTTATTTCTTTACGGGATCGGCGTTTTGTCTTTCATTAAGTATTTTTGCCGACTTAAGTTAAGAAAATAATATTAAAATTAAAGTATTTCTCAAAGAATTTAGTATAATAGCCGACAAAATTGATATGGGTCTGTAATTTATTGGATCCGTTTTAACATCTTTTTTGGAACTGGATGTACTGTTTCATATTTCCAGAAATATTCACTTCTTACCCCCGTCCTATACTTCCATGTATTGATGAAACTCTTGAACAAAAAAAGGAAGGCATTGCAAAAATGGAATCAGGCTGATGCAAAAGCTGCAAGTGTTAGTACCAGTGCTCTGAACAAAATGTTATCAACATTAGTTTTACACAAGCTGCCAAAATATGGAATAAGCTATGTGCTTGTTTTCAACGTAGTAGTACACAGCGTTTCAACATGCTGATCGAATCTTTTTTTTAATTTAGCTAAACAAGAAGAAAAAGAAGATATATACAATACATATATAGCTAAATTGCAGAAATTATTCGTCGATCAAAATAATGAGTCAGATAAAAATAATGAGAATAAGGAGGTGAATTCATAAATAGGGAAATTGTAAATTTGTAAAGTCAAAGAGGAATTGAACATATTATCTCACCACCTTGCTCACTTCAGCAAAATGGTACAGCGGAGCGATAAAATCGAACGACAAGCTGCGCGATGCATGATTAGCGCAAAAATGAATTATTTTGTCTCAACAAACTTCCAACGCTTTTTGTAGACAATGCAAGTACTGTAAAGCTAGCAAGAAAGCGGAATATCATAAAAGACCTAAAGACATAGATATTCGATATTTTTATGTACGAAAAATGTGTTTGAAGAAGAACTAAAGTTGTCTTCGTCGTCTATATGTTCTGAATTGTAGGAAAATATTTTTAACTCTTTTTGCACAAATTTTATTTTTTCTTAATAATTAATTTTGCAACGATTCAGTTTCCTGAAATTATAGATTTCACAATTTTTTTTTCTAATCTGTGCAATAGAAAATTATATAATGAGCAGCTAAAGTGCAACTTTTTGTGTTATGTTTGTAGTTTGGTGGCCGAAAATTATAGACAACGAAATACAAAAAACCACTTTAGTTCCGAATTAATAGGGCTATTCTGACAGTCGCATTTAGAGTCGAACGACACGACAAAACGAAAATGGTATTCTGACAGTCAGTTCAATACGACAAATTTCATTAAATACGACAAAGGTAAAAAAATCGATATTCTGAGAGTCGTACGACACGACTTGAAATGTCAAAAACAATCAATTTTGTCGTAGCCATATTTTTGACTTTTCTAGAGAAAAATATTTAAATTTAAGAAATGTTTGTTTTAAAATTAAAATAAAATGAAGAAATTAAAATAATATTTTGTTTTAGACACTATAGTTCGCTAAATAAAAGATTGATATTTGATTCAAACAAATATGGATGTTTATAATCAAACTAAATTTTTATAATAATAATTAGAAAAACAACGTCTTTTTTCACTTTAAAAATTTATTTATTTTTAACACATTTTTAACACAATAAGGTGTTAAAAATAAATAAAGTTTTGAAGTGAAAAAGACGTTGTCTTACTAATTCTTATTATAATCACTTCAAGTAGTTCGAACAAAAATTATATAATTTTTAAATTTTTATGTTTTATTTTGTTTGGAATTTAATAATAATGAAAATGAATAATTTAATATACATAAATGATTTCTTTGCAATATATTAAATTACAACAACTGGAGGAATTAGTTACAAAATATAGTAAATAAAAATAATAACATTTTATAATTTATTTCTATTTTAAAATGCAACATTCATTTTTAAAACACAAAAAATAATAGCATTACACCAAAATAATTGTTATTATTATTAAATATTCAAAAAAAAATTCAAAATAAACAAAAGTTTTTGATAGATTTTATCTGTCAAATTACAATTTTTATTAGTGGTGAATAATATGGTGATGGTGAAAAATTTGTCGTTTCGTACGACTCACAGAATATCATTTTAGAGTCGGTACGATACGAAATACATTTTTGACGTTAGATACGAGACGACTATCAGAATAGCCCTATAAATATGTACACTATTTTTTTGGCAAACGTTTAAAATTTTTATGAATATGATCTAGTAGGTAATAAATTTTCTGAAATAAGTTTTTATTGATTTTAATTCATGTTTAATTCATGCTGTTTTGAAGAAATTCATAATCTCATGTTACGTTGCTTTACTGCCGCCATAAAAATATGGAAACAAAATGGCGACATGTTACTGTCGCCGTAAAAATATGAAAGTTGCCTTACTGCTGCCGTAAAATTATGTAAGAAATTTTACTGCTGCCGGAAAAAAATTAAAAATGGTGTTACTTTACAGCCGCTTTGATTATATGTAAAAAAAGTAAGACCTTCTTCCTAAAATTAAAATTTACAGCCATTTGCCGAAAAATATAATTTTTTAAACCATTAAGAATTTTTGTTTAAAAACATGCAGCCAACTATTTATGCGGTGAGTTCTCATCGGATTCTTAAATTCATATAACGTGTTTTTCTCTTTAGCGTTTGCAAATGTTTGCCTTAGTGTTTTATTTTAACTTTCTTTACTTGTTATCTTTATGTTTATTTTTTTCACATCATCGCGGCTAGGCTGTTACACTGTTGATTAGCATTTATCTATTTGATTGAACTTTTCCAAGTCTAATCAAGTTCAAATCATGATCACTAGATCTAAAGTCAAATACAAACAAAATATTAGCCTGTATTTCATGAAACAAGTAGTACAAAAATAATGTATGTCGTTTTTCCGAAAGTGATTTGCAGACAACAAATTTTCCACTCATACTGTGAACAAAATCACTCTTCGGACTCGTAACGTAATATACTACCATCGCAACTAAAATTTATTATCAACAAGGTTTAAATAAAAATAAAAATTTTCACCTGTTCTATTATTAATTATTATACAAGAAGCAAAATCGGTGATATTTCTTGACTAAAACCAGTACCACCGATACAAGCATCTGGTAACAGCAGTTAAAATCCAATATATCTAGAAGCATCTTTTAGTTAGAAGCATCTAAACGCGTTATTTATCAAAAACACATATATCACTTTTGTCTACAAAATTCTCATACTCCTTAATAATCATTACAAACCTATTCCATATAAACTTATATGGTCCCCATTCCACTCAAACAATTTTTCCGCTTACAAAAATATTTTTCGAAATTTTGTTTGTTTTATTATTACCAGAAAGCATGAAACATAACAAATCATTTAAAAATAATTTATTTTCCAAATATAACTCTTTTTTATTTTAATTTATTTTAAACTTAAATTAAATATTCCCCATTTGTTATAATGTTATGTTATGTTACAAGTGGGCCATTAAACTGATGAAGCTTATAAATTTATAAAAAACACTAATTCAAATATTTATTTACGCAAGTAATGAATCCTTCCTGTTCCTTCCCTATTTTATATGTTATACATAGAATTCGTGCTCGTTTTGATTACGTGATCTAAACTTTTAAATATACAACAAGAAAATTATAATCATTCTGTCATATTCATTTATTTTTTTCTTGTATTTACATCTAATCAAATCATAATTTAGGAAAACTGGAAAAACAAAAAAATAATCATTTTATAATTTTCACAATTTCTTTTTTCTATGAATTTCGTCTACCACAGAAACAAATTGAGTAAAAATAAATCATCGAATTTTGATTTAAGTTTTTCATCAAAGTTTGATTATTGTTATTTTCTTTTATTGAAAAATGAATAAAAGAATTTAAATGAAATTTTCTTTGATCTTTTTCTCTTTTATTTTTTTGAAAGACGTCATCATAAGCTTTCGCTTGGTATTTTTAAGATTTTAATATTGAATTGAAACTGAATCGCCAGTTTTTAAAACGAAGGTACGCTTTCTTGAAATAAAAATAACATTTAATAGTAGGCGTTCGTTGTCATTGACGTGAATGTTCATATTGTTGAAATATTATGATAGAAATTCTATTTTTCCTATAATCGTTTAAGAATTAATCATTCCCGCACGCAAATCACGTGTGCAAACTGATCAATTCCCGCATTAGTGCGGGCATGTCAATAGTCAAAAAGTCAAGAATACAAGTGAAATTAATTAATTATTTATTATTATTATTATATAGATATTGATAGAACAGTTACTTAAATTACTAAACTTCGCTACATTTTTGTAATATCCTACTTTCGTTTCGGAATCACCAACTTCGCGCACTTGTTAGGAAAATAACTACTTTGATATTATATGGTGCGTTCGATTTGACTGAAACAACTAAAAAAACAACAACAATCGCATTCAATTCTCAGTTGTTTAAGTCAAATCGAACACGGCTACTATAAACAAAATTCGTTGAATTTTTTTGTCGTTGAAAGAGTGAACCCCGATTCAGATTAAGCTCATAACAGTAACATAGGCCAATAACAGTAACCATAACCCCCTATATATAAGCCTGATTCCTTTTTTAGCACAGAAAAAATCGTGAACTTGTAGCGCCATTTTGAAATTAAAACTCAATATAAAAAAATTCCAAAAAATTTAATCAAAAACACTAATCCAATTTTTTGCATATAGACCGGAAGGGCGTTGCATTTTTGTTAATGTTTTGATGCCGATTGAATTTAATTTTTATAGATAGATTAAATATTTGTGATGTAGAAAATAAGAGGTAGCCGCCAGACTTGCGCGTGGTGTGGTTGTGGAAGAAATTTAAACTGGTAAAAAAAACGAATTCCAAAAGTCATTTTATGCCGCTTCAATATTTGTATGATGCATGTTTACACCATAACAATTGAAAAAAAAAATGATCCACTGATTGACGGATGGTGGATTATAGGTATAGCTACTCGTATATATCTGTATCAAAATGAAATATGGTCAAATCATTTGATGCCAGATGAAATTCATACGAATGACTTATAATACTATTAAAAGTATAAAAGCAACAATAAGCTGCAGGTATATCGGGGGTAAAACCGTTAGCTGGGCCAGTAAAAGATTTGAGGGACCATAAAATCAAGTGGGGAACAACGGTTTTTTCGGCAAACAGCTGTAAAATTTAACTTTACAGCCAAAGGTTAGAGTCTTACTTTTTTTTTAATACAATCAAAGTGGCTGTAAAGCAACGCCATGGTTTCTTTTTTTACGGCGGCACTAAAGTAACTAATATTTTTATGGCGGCAATAAAGTAACTTTCATATTTTATGGCGGCATGTAAGTAACATAGCCTGAAATTATTAATTATCAATTGAAATATGAGAGTGAATCTTTTGAATTTTATATATTTTTTCGTTAAAACAGCAACTCGTTCCACATTCACGTCGTTAATGCTTTTAAATCCATACATTCGACAAACAAATATTTACATTCGACAGTCATCGACGTTTCTTTGAAGTTTATCAATATTACAATTGTGTATATCAAAGATGTCTATGAATGTAACCACATTTCAATAAATTATTTGAATTTTTGTTTTTTGGTGTGAATGTAAATAAAAAAATCCCAGCGGCAGGTATATCCGCTAGAAATAGGTAGATTTCGTGGTCAGACGGTTTTGTGTCCAAATAAAATTAGATAAGTCAGATTAGTTTAAATAAAAAATATAAGTAGAAACAGAATAATTCAAAAAAATTATCGAACCAAATTAAATACATTATCCGAACTAACGCCATCAATACAATTTCGGAACAGTTTTATTTAAGTTGGTTTAAACTACTTTTAATAACATATTAAATCCACCAAAGATCAAATGAACTACGTCACAACTACAATTATACCATCACACATAATTTATAATCAAACCTTATCAAACAATTTTATTTCAAAATCATCTTTTGTTGTTGTGTTTTTTGTTCTTATTTAATCTTTTTTCAAACGGTTACTTAGTAAAAAAAATAAAAACAAAAGAGATTTTGATAATTTTTCTATGGTATTAAATGGGTTGATATTTTTCTTGTAAGGGTTGCATTATAATGCTTATAAAAATGGAACCTTTTGGGTTAGAAAGCTGAAATTTTTTGAGGCTATAGGTGAAAAGTATGTTTAAAAGCTAAGATGAATTTAAATGACATAAACTGAAACATGATGAAAGCATTGTCTTTTGCGTTTGTTTTTATTTCAACAGCCGTAGGGTCTCAACCGTTAGACTTAAACTATTATTTTTGAAAATTTTGGAAAGATTTATATTTTAAGTACGTGAAAAAAAGTTTTCAACTATGAGCTTGGCCATTTCAGCTAGATCAAGGGCAGCAAAGTTTAGTAAATTTTTAAAACAGCTGATTTTTGAAGAACCTGAAACGCCAAAGTGGTCATCTGGATAAAAATGATAAAAAAGGTTCAAATATTCAATATTTTTAAATTTTATTAAAATATTATTATTCAAACGGAAGTTATAGCGCCCTAGATTATTCGACATTTTAGGCTCTAGCCGCTTAACCGGTATTCGGATATGGCCAGTTCACGAACTTGTCCAAGACATTATTTGCCGAAACATACACAGAAAATTATTTTGGTGTAGGTCCAAAAATGCGACCGTGAGAGTGCCGCTAAATTCCGTTATACCTCATATCGTTATATATATATATATATATATATATATATATATATATATATATATATATATATATATATATATATATATATATATATATATATATATATATATATATATATATATATATATATATATTTTTTTTTTTTTTTGTTTTTCCATCTCCGCTTATCACAAATAGTCGTTTGGCATCAAAATTTTTCCGAAATTCCGAGATGAAGCCCATTGCAATAGGTAGATTTTTATATGAAATCTACCTAAAATATGAAGGGACTGAAATCTCAAGGCTCTGAGATATCAAGACTTCGGTTTGAGTTAAGGATTTTTATATAGGTTTCGACAAAGTTAATTTATCAAAGTTAGTTTTATCCAAAGTTAATTTATCAAATTTTGATTTACAATGAAACTTTAAAATTCAAAATGAATTTTGATTAGCGTTTGAGTAGGTACCTTACTTATCCACTCTATAATATACATTACTGGATGACCTCCACTACATTTCACATAATGTAGGGTGTTACATTTTTGATTGTGAGGTGACAAATTTTCTATTTTAATGTTAGAAATTTTGATAACCCAATAACAGTATGATGTTATCTTACTGACGTTTCCTGCCTATCATGCATTTTGGTTTGTAACAGAAATAACACAAAACATGTTCGTGAGGATTGAATACTCAGTATCAGCACCCTAAACATAACTGATGGATTTTCACCGATCAAGTCAGACACCTAACTTGGCTATGTAGGTTCATTCTTAATTCATTCCTGTAGTGATAAGCTTTAAAAATGTTGCTTGATTAGTTCAAAGTAAAGTTTTAAACATTGACACTTCATAAATCATACTGGAAGGGGTCCTAAAGGTTGGAGGTGAAACTTATAAGAATATAATGTCACCGAAATTTCTAATGTAAGCATATCTAAATTGTACTACCTTTATTTAGCTGAGACATCAGTCGTGTAAATTTCAATCAGCCTTTTTAACCTTACTGATTTCAGACACTATTTGTAGAGGGTCGTTAAGCCGGTTGAATGGTCAGTAATTCCTTACCGTTGTGATGTGAAGCTTTAAAAAGCTGTTTAAAAATTCAAAACAAACGCTTAAAGTATTCATCAATTCGACGATCTTGTCGTAGAGGCTCGTTTTGGACGCCATTTTGTATTGTCTGCTGAAAAAATAAAATATCACTGAAATTTTATATGTAAGCATATCCAGCACTGCACTTGCTTAGTTTATATAGAACAAATTATGAACCGAGTGACATTTCTAAGACAGAAGGTACTAAAGTCCTTCTAGTGCAGTGATCGAACGGTGCAATAGAGCAATTCTTGAAACAAAAAGTCAAAAATTTACAAATTATTATTATTAACATAATGTTAATCTCTTGTTACTTTACACAAATAACTTATTTAATAAGTTTAAAAGAAAAATTAAAGAAAGCAAAGTTTATTATAATTTTACTGTTGCTCTGTATATATTTCAGCTTGTTAGGCTTGTTAGGTTACTGATAAACTTAATAAGTTATTTACGTAAAGTATCAAGAGATTGACATTATGTTTTTGAAAACTTACTTGGCACTTGGCCAACGGCAAACAGTGTAAATTATATAAAATTATTATTATATTTATTCTTTTTCTTTGTGAAAAAACTGTTTGCAATATATTACTCCACAAAGCCTCGTTTTTGTCTTTAGGACCTTAAATGTTCGGAATTCCTCCATATTTTCCAGAATTGAGAAACTCTTCTTTAATTCAATACTAGACATCAAATTTTTAAAAATTTTAATTTAAATTTTTTGACTTTTCGATTCAAACTCCTCTCGATTAATGAACACCTAAATTAAAAAACTGGAAAACATAGTCATAAAAATCTTAAAAATTAAAAAGGCGCCCACGGTACCACGTTACTTGCGTCCCCAGGCAGTCATTCTCTAGTTACTAATCACGCCCAATGTTGCTTAACTTCAGTTATCGGACGGGAACCGATGTATTCAACATGGTGCAGTCGGTGACATAAATATAATAATTGAATTTTATAACTAAAGTGTAATTTCAAGTATATGTTTTTTGTCATTATTGTTCTCAAATTTCAATACAAATGGCAACCACTACTAAATAATTAACATCTGAAAGTTGAATCTGTGCAATTTTTCGTTATAATTTATTTTTCGTTACACAGTTAATTTATTGTCGACGATGATTAAAGTAATAGTGAATTCAATAAGGCATTGGAAAATGTTTATTGTGTAATTGATTTTAAGAACATCATAATAAACCGTAATGAAAAAAGTCCAATCTGCAAGTATACCCGCTAGAAATAGGTAGATTTCGGGACCAGACGGTTTTGTATACAAATAGAATTGGATGTGTCCGATTTGTTTAAATAAAAAATTTTAGTAGAAACAGAATGATCCAAAAAATTTATCAAATCAAACTAAATACATTAACGGAAACTACTTTATTAATGCAGTGTCGGAACAGTTTTATTTAACTTGGTTAAAACTACTTTCAATAACAAATTAACTCCTTCAAAGAGCAAATAATCATTCTCACTACGTGACACCTACAATGCCACCACACATAATTTATAAACAAAAATTATCAAACGACTTTTACACCTCAAATAATACAACTATCCTTCAATTTAGGAAAACCTTTGTAATTGTGTAATCAATATATATGTATTACAACTAACAGTTCAAAATTTACCAATTTTCTAAATTTCCAAATACAATGTTCCTTAAAGAATAATGACTCAACTTTGTTTTTTTTTATTTACATTTTTGCAAAAAAAAATAAAAACTCAAAACAGAAACAAAAGAAAATTTATTTAATGATATATTTTTATGGGATTTGTTGTTGTAACTGTATGGCTAATTACATTGAAACACCTTGAGAAAGAAGGCTGAAAATCTCTGAGGTTATAGTTGAAAGGTTTATCTAAAAGCTATGGTATGAGTTTTAACGACATGAACTCAAAAATGAGGAAGCCGTGGCCGATTGCGTTTGTTTTCGTTTTAACAGCCTCAGTGTCTCAACCTCTGAACTTGAACAATTTTTTTTTCAAATTTGGAAAGATTTATGTTGTACCTACGTGTGCAAAAGTTTTCATTTTTGAGCTTGGTCATTTTCATCTATATCGAGGATAACAAAGTTTAGTAAATTTTTAAAACAGCTAATTTTTCAGGATCCTTTTGCGCTAAGGTTTTCATTTTGAAAAAACTGATAAACAAAAGCTCAAATATCAATATATATATAAATTTTATTTTAACATTATGATTCAAACGGCCGTTATAACGCTTTAGATTATTGAATTTTTAAGGCTTTAACCACTTAACCTGTACCCGGGTATAACCAGTTCACGAACTTGTCCAAGAGATTCTTTGCCGCAACGTACCCGAAAGAATTTTCGGTGTAGGTCAAGAAATGGAATCGTGAGAGTACAAAACTATCAACACTTATATCCACCTCCATCACGGCAATTTAGAAATACCATCCAGAAACTGAAACACAATATATAATAGAGTTCAACTGGATGGCTTAATGATCTAGAATATGTAGTTGCTATATAGCTGTAACTACACCACTGGTTTTTTGATGTTAACATAAGGGAGATACGGTATACCGGTTGACAAAAACGCATGGGATCTTGATGAAACTTTGGCTTCCCGTGCACCGGTTTATTTGAAATTTAAATAACATCCATTCCTGATAATTGATTCTAATCAATCTTCGTATATATGCTTTGAGTATGATTTGTAACAGTTCTGCATTCCAACTTTTGGCTTTTCACTTCCGGTAAAAAAATTATGTTCGTACAACAGAATAAATGTCTGTGAAGCAACTGGTTTTAGACCAAGTATGAGATGCATCGATCATATATCAACACAATCCATATCCTCATAGAACAACAGAATTTATGTCTGTTGGAATACTACAGCTTACAGCTCTTAGGTCTGAAAGACCTAAGTATTACAATCTCGAGCCAATAGTGGAAATTTTAACCCCATTTTTTGGCGTTTCTCGACAGTTTAGGTCATAAAGATTCTAAAAAAGCAATAAAAAATGTCCGTCTGTTTGCCGGCCGTCCGTTACAACTTACGAAAACCAGAAAACCACTGGAGCGATTTCAAAAATTTGAAATAAAGTGTTTATAGCACAGCGATTGCCAGATTTTCGGTCTGAGCTCTCAAGACATTAGGACGGTCCAATATATATTCTATGTAGGTACGATTCGATGACAATTTTATTTAAATTCGGGATAATGACATTTTTAATGACATAATATGGCTTATCTGGATAAGTTGTTAACACTACGTCGCTTACCAAAACTGCCAGCTTAACTATAGAGAATTTAGTTTACTGAGAACAAACCTTGAAGCTTCATTATGCTATTCAAGAATCGAACCTAAATTCATTCAAAATATTCAAAAAAAAACAATTTCTTTGTGCGTACAAATATGGGTACTGTAGAAAACTGACTGGAGTCACAAAATATCACCGTCCCTTTGTAGAAGTTGAAGCTGTGTTTTAAGCATCCGAAGTTATTTTATTTAGCGTATGGTTTTTTTTTGTGCATCCGAAGTAGAATGACAAGATAAAAAATTTGTTTTCTTAATTTGAGACTAAGTCCTAATTCATCACAATTTCATTATCAGATTTGGTTAGTAAAGTAGTTATTAATGCTATGCCAATTGACTTGAGCTAACTTTACTTAGCCTTATATTGGAATTCTTAAAACATCTGACCAGGTCATATTTTGTTTAAATGTTTGGAAATTCATTTAATAGTTTTAACAATACACATAGTTAAATTAAAAATATTCCCTTCACGTGCGTATTTAAATGATTTATATTCAACAATTTTATCCAATTCTATACCCTAATCCACCCATAAAATCATATCAACAAACAATTACACTGTTTGAATAATGCTATTATCAAACAAAATCAAATATACTAAGCCAAAAAAAAAATCTTGAAATAATTAAACATTGAAATTACCAATTATTACAAATCCTACATAATCGCTTAATTCAATTAATTTGAAACCAAACAAAATTATAATTTCAATTTTCTTGTTTTCCTCATTTACAATGGCTTACACAACAAATAGCTTACGAATACGAAAATCATCAAACAATCAATATTCATTAATAAATTTTCCAAAGCAACCAAAATAATTAATTAAATTAAAAAAGAAAAATATATTTGCATCTCATTTTCAAATATAATCTCATAAACGAAATCAAATTTAATTTTCCAACAACCCTCGCACAAACAACCCTCATTTTATTCTTTTCAATGGAAAATTAAAACTTTTATTTTTGTTTATTTAAGAAAAAAAAATTATTCTACAGAAAAAGATAATCATAAAATTAAAAACATTTTTGTAATTAGAGTGTCATGTCCACCAACAATTCATCATTTCAACTGAGACGGTTTTATTTTTCTATTACTTGTTATGATATGGAAATGGAAAAACTGCTAATAAATTTTAATTTTTGTCATGGAAAATTTGTGAGTTAATATGTTTGGATAGGCATTTTAATTGTTTTTGGAATGGGAAAATTAAGATATATTAGTTTCATAAATTGTTTTACCTGTTGATATGGAAAATGTTGATGACATTTCTAATAGCTCCCAAAACGTTTAATTTCAGAAACAATCAAATCAACTGGAATATCACCGATATTAATTGGAACAATAATCACATTTACAATCTTGCTTATAACAATTATAATAAAATATTATATTAAATTCAAAAAGAAGAAAAAATTAGATCGTGAACGATACATAAAGGAATCAAAGGATTCAAAATGTTCATTATTAAATCATAATAGCAACGAAAATCATAATAATTTTAGTAAAACAAATAATAAAACATTAATAAATAATTCACAACAAATTAATAATCAAAATAATTGGATAGCGAGTAAAACAACAACAATAAATTGTGATAGTAGTTGTAGTAATAATACAAATAATCGTCGTAATTCAAAATTACTAATTGATTTTGATTTTACAACAGACGATGAAAAAGAGGAACCGGATGTTATATCGGTAAGCTACTGGTTTGGTTCTTCTCTTAGAACTCAGTTTGTTTAAAGCAATTTTGTTTTAATTTCAGTATCCACGATTTTCAGCATCGTCCGGCATCAACCCAAAAACGTTAAAAAGCGTAAACGAACAACAAACAATTGATGAAATAATACCAATGACATCAACAACACATCTGAGCACAATTGTAGGTGAACATCTAAACCTTACAACAAATTCATGTTATGAAATCGAAAAATCAGATTTAGATGTAAACATTATAGGTATAAGTGATTTATTAATGTCGACACGTGTTCCCGAAAGTTGTGTTTAATTAAAAATTAAAAAAAAAAAGAACTGCAGTGAAAAAAAATTAAAATTCTTTAATTATAAATAAAATTTTAAGAAATAAATAAACTCGATAAAGTTATTAAATTATATATGATGTAATCTTATGTAAAAAATGTATAAAAGAAAAGAAATTCTAGTAAAAATTTTTATCTATTAAAAAATAAATCAAATTTATTAACAATAATAAATTATATAAAAAAAAGAATGAAAACTGTGAAAACCAATAAAGAAAATCATTTAATGACGTTTGCTTTATAATGTGAACTATTCATAAATAACAGAATTAGGCAAGTAAAAATCAAACTTATTAGTGGGTGGGTATTTCAGGAATTCCATAATTTTCCATACAAAAACAAAAGGGCTATGATAATGTTAACGTTTTATATGGGTTGCACTAATTGGAACTCTGACCGTTATCTATTCCCAACAGTAAAAACTGATTTACTAAAAACTAGAGTTTCCAAACCCCGTAAAACATTTCGCTTCTCAAAAATGGACACCAATTGTCTCCGAAGTTTTTTTCAAGGTTTCCCTTTTGATCGTCATTGTTTTTATACTGAGTCTGCTCAAAGCTTTATTGAAACCATTCAATTCGGTATTAATAAATTCGTTCCCTTTATAATAGTGAAACACAACAAAAATATTTGTGTTCGAATCGGATTTTAAAAACAAAAGTAGATTATTTAATATGTATTTGGATTGATGACAAAAATCTTGTTAACCGTTCCCAATATCTAAAAGCCAACAGACTATATAAACCAGATAACTGAAAACGAAAAAGCAGAGATTGACAGAGCGAAAGTGGCAAAACTGTCGACTATGTCAATTCCTGACAAAAGTTTTTACAGTGCCATTAACTCTTTAAATTCTGGTACTAAATCTTTTATCCCCCAATCATTGATGGTGACTTAATCGTTACTGCTGTACCTGCTTTGAACTCGACCAATTATTTGGCAACTCCTAAAAATTACCAGTTTTCAGGATTTAACATGAAAGAACTTCATTTGAAACGCAAAGTTGTCGAAAAACTTTCAAGGGGTTATACTACAACAAAGCCTTTGGTCTGTAAAACATTCCTCCTGTTATCCTAAAAATATTTTCAAAAAAGCCCATACTCTAATCAACAACAATCAACATTTTCTTTAAATCTGGTATTTCCATCGTGCCCAATGGAAGTAGCCAATCTGTCTAAAAAAATAAACGAAATGTGATATTTCAAATTAAAGCCTCACTTCCAGTCCTATTTATAATATAAAGCCTCACTTCCAGTCCTATTTATAACATTAATTCACAAATATCCAAATTTTTGGAAGACAACCATTTAATTTCTGACAGCCAATACGGTTTCAGAAACCAAACATCAACAACCGATCTATTGAACTATGCAGTACATCTTTACAACAACATACTTGATAAAGGCATTTGATACGCATTTTAAAGGCATTTGAAACGCATTTGATCAAATTAGGCATGCAAACTTTATCAACAAGCTTGTATTTATACGGTTTTCATCCCGCAGTCGTGAAGTTGATTCAAAATTTTCTATCTAACCAATACATTTTGGTATCTATAGCTGGCTTTTCTTCTGACTCTAAATTAATTAACTCTGGTGTATCTCACGGCTCAGTTTTATCCCCCACTTTATTTTTAAGTAATCCAATAAATAGTTTTACAATGATAGTACACTGCACAATCCCATATCTTCTGCCCATTCAAATAGTAAAATGCATAAACGAATAAATCCCACCCGGAGAGACGCTGCCATAAATGTTAATGAGAACCTAAAATAAGTCGCCGATTATGATGAATGATTATGAATTATGATTATGAATTTTATGATTATGAAAATTTGGTAAATTTTAATTCCACCAAAACACAGTTATTGATTGTTTCTAGATCGGGGACAGCGAATTTCTCAAATATATTTCAATTATAGTATATGTGCCGAACAAATAGACGAATGTGAAAGCATTCGTTTATTGGGAGTCACAATGTCCAATGACTTACTCTGGAACGATCATATAATGGCGATGGCAAAGAGCGCGTCAAGAAAACTCGGAATTCTCAATAGATGTAAAAAATATTTCACTTCGTAGTCCGTATCAATTACTCCACATTTATAAGTCCTAAATTCGTCCTTGTATGGAGTGTTTTTGTCAAATTTGGGTCACTGCATCTGGTACCATTCATGGCTCTTTTGGACTATGTTCAAAAGCGTGCTATACGAAATGTTAGTGATCGAAATTTAACATTAATCTTTATTTCCTAAAACTTCTTTTCACTGTTGCTGATCTCGTTATTTTTTTTATAAATATCGTCACCAGCAGTGTTCGGATCATATTAGATCTATTATGCCTAAAACATAGTCTTTTCCCCGTTTTACACACCAATCGGTTTGCTCCAATAGTCTCGAGTGCCTTCAATCGACAAACATTTTAAAAAAAGGCGTGCATCAACACTTCAGAACGGATGTTGTTGCAGGCCCTAGGTCTTAAAAGGTATCTTTGTGTTGTTGTGACATATTTTATAATTCCTATTATACAAAACTTTTTATTAAAACATATTGCGACGTTGATGCATAGGCTGACTTCACCACAGCTCTGGAAACATAGTGTTCTGGATATAAAGTGAGCTAATATCAATCAAATACTTTAATTAATTGCTCACCAATGTTATAGATTTCGCGTAATTCTAATTATAAAAATATTGAAGAAAGCAGTAGTATCCCAACAAACATAAATTTGTTGTACGGGAAAAAGTAAAAACAAAATTTAACCGAAAGTGATAAACCGGAAGTTGAAATGCAGAACTGTTACAAATCATACTTTAATCATATCTACCAAGTTTAATTAAAATCAATTATCAGGAACTGATCTTATTGAAGTTTCAAATAAACAGGTGCTCGCGGGAGGCCCCCACCTAGCCCTATGTTATTGTTATTCAAATATCCATCTTTTTTTAAATTGTCATTAAAATTGATTAATGAATGAAGTCTGCATGCTGCTAACAAACTTTAAGGTGAGAAAAGTCAGCAGTTGTATGATAAACCTTCTGCCACCTTTATCAATGTGTCCCAAAAGTTAATCATTATTTTCTCATACTAATTAAAACCTTTGCCATAAATTTCGTCATAATCACTTCAATATTGTAGGCTGTAATGAAAACGCTGAAAAAAATTCCAAAAATTCTAAAGTGTCATCAAAATTCATTCATGAACGAATGTTGTATGCTCCCAACAAACATGGAAAACATGGTGAAAAAAACAAACCGTTGTATGGTGGACCGCCCAGCCCTTTGTCCAATGTACCCCAAAAGTTAATGAAATCTTTCTCATGTTGCTTGAAAGCTTTTACCAACGTTTCATGAAAATCAATTTGTAATTGTAGGCTACAGTAGGGATAAACACTTGAAAAATAAACCTTTTAACTTTATTAATCGACCATTTGGTCCTTCGAGCCGGATTTTTAATAAAACTTTTAATTGTTTCGGGAACCGCATAGAACATTTTGTGACACTTATTATAATCCTTATTACACAACACTTCTTTTTAAAAAATGTTTTAAAGCATGCCTGTTTAAGAAAGACGAGATTTTGTTAAACAAAGCAATCGTTGTTTTAATTGCTTAAATCCTATTCATGGAGTATATCGCTACATGCCTCGTTAGCATTTCAATGTATGTAAACAAAAATATAATTCACTCGTATACGTGTATGACTGTATGCAATTTAGATTAACCCAAGCAATCATCAAATGTAACTACACATATAGTAACTCAACCTGAACTAATATTGAAATTACTAATACCAGTGTGCACTGTGATGACCTTACTAGGTCATTCAATAAGTCCGTAGGATGACACATAGATGGCGTTACTAGAATTTTTTCCATATGATTTTTATTTAGTACTAACCTTCAAACGATACGTGTATAAATTTGACAGCAATCTGACTATTTATTCGTGAGTTATAGGATTTTGTGTGAAGCAACTTTTGTTTTTGAAAAAAAATGGAAAAAAGTGAATTTCGAATTTTAATAAAGCATTGCTTTTTGATGAAAAAAATACAGTGGAAACCAAACAATGGCTTGATAAACATTATCCAAACTCTGCTCCATCGAGACAAATGGTAGAGAAGTGGATGGCTGAATTTAAATGTGGTCGTACCAGCACAAAAGATGCAGAGCGCCGTGGACGCCCAAATGAGGCTGTTATTCCAGAAAACATAAAGAAAATCCACAAATTGGTTATGAACGATCGCAAATTGAAGGTGCACGAAATAGCTGACATTGTAAAGGTAGCAGATGGTAGTGTTTTTACCATTTTACATGAACATTTGGGTATGTGAAAGCTCTGTGCAAATTGGGTGCCGCGTGAGCTCACAGTCGACCAAAAACAACAACGAATCGATGCTTCGGAGGAGTCTTTGGCACTGTTAAACCGCAATAAAAGGGAATTCTATCGTAGATATGTGACAATGGATGAGACATGGCTTCACAATTACACACCAGAATCCAAAAGACAGTCAGCTGAGTGGATAGCAGTCGATGAACCGAATCCAAAGCGAGCAAAGACGCAACAGTCGGCCGGTAAGGTGATGGCGTCTGTATTTTGGGATACGAACGGAATAATATTCATCGACTATCTCCAAAAAGGAACCACCATCAACAGCGAGTATTACTGTGAACTTTTGGATCGATTGAAGGCTGAAATCGCAAAGAAACGGCCACATTTGCAAAAGAAAAAAGTGTTGTTTCACCAAGATAATGCACCGTGTCACAGATCGATGAAAACGATGGCAAAATTGAATGAATTGGACTTTGAATTGCTTACCCACCCACCATATTCTCCAGATTTAGCCCCCAGCGAATTTTTCCTGTTTTCAGATCTCAAGAGAATGCTTGCTGGAAAGAAATTTAAGTCCAAGGATGAAGTAATCGCTGAAACTGAGGCCTATTTTGACGAGAAAGAGAAATCGTACTATAAAAGTGGTATAGAAAAGTTGGAAAATCGCTATACTCGTTGTATCGCCCTCGAAGGCAACTATGTTGAATAAAAAAATCGAGTTTTGTCAAAATGTTGTTTTTTTCTTACTTATCCTACGGACTTATTGAACGACCTGTTACTTTAGCAATATAAAATGCAATACAGTTGAATGTCCTCAAACCTCTAGTGCAATTATAAAAGTAATTCTACCAACTGCATTTGTGCAACTGCATCAAAAATAATCGGGGAGAGTATGTAGATTGTTGTGCCTGTGCGCAATTAAACTCTGGGTTCAAAGTGTCTTTTACAACAGAATTTTTGATACAGAGATTAAGTTAGCCTAAAAGAAATACAATAATTTCGTTTTGTCATTTGTGTAATGGGACAATCCAATGCAGGTGTATCAAGAGGCACAACTATACTTTGGTGCAATCTACGATTTACCCTGAAAAATATTTAAAATGCAGGTATTAATAGTGAACAAAGTAACCTCGACACTTCTAGCAATAAAAATTGAAACTCAAAATTGGCATATTTTGAATGGAATTAAATTAGCTGATCCAATGGAATTAGGGTGAAGAAAATCAGCCAATTGCTCAAAATACCATTTTGGGATGGATCGTATCTGTGTTATGGAGCCACTCTTATCCATAACCATGGAGTCACTGTAAGCAAATTACAATTAATTAAGCTGTATTGTAATATTTGTTATATCCAATTATTTAAAGGAAAACATATATTACGTTACAGTTTAAAAAAAATCAATGAATATAACTTTTAAAAGGAAACTCAAATTCTGTTGACATTTTCTGCAAACTATGCAATCAATTAAAAGTGTGGAAAATGTTAACAGAAAGTAAAAACGGGTAGTCTAGTAAAAGCACCGCAACCCTGAACATCAGGAAAGATAATAATGAAATTAATATTAAATTAATGAAATAATTTCGGTCAAGTTGAATAATTGTGACCGGCTGTGATATAATATATAAATAATTGTAATATAAATAATTGTGACCGTTGAATAAGTGACCGGCTGCTAATAAAATACTAACGAAAGATAAATAAATTCAATTAATTATATAAATACATAAATCAACATGGCGGCAACCAATGTTGACGTGTCGTGCGGTCAGTGCAAACATTCAATTAATTTAAATAGTGAAAAAAATATATTTTGTAAGGGTGAATGTAAATCTTACTATCATTCTCATTGTGCTAAAATAAGTGAAAGAAATTATAAAAGTTATCTAAGTGATACATATAAAATATGGTTTTGTAAAAGTTGTTTGGATTCCAAGAATCCGTTTATTGCATTACGATCAAAGTCATTATCGTCACCATCAAAAACCAACAGTAAAACAAGTCAGGAAATTAATTTAAATCAATAAACCACAAATATATCATCATCTGATCATTTATCTCCAAAAAAAATGTAATTAATGACGAAACAAATACAACTCAAATATTAAAACTGATTATGTGTAAACTTGATCATGTGATTGAACAAAATCATATGTTAAATCACAAAATGAATGAAATGTATGAAAACCTTAACAAACGAATACAACACCTAGAAGGTGATTTGACATCTGTAAATAAAGAAAATACAACACTTAAACAGAAAATAGAAAATCAATCTTTAAGATTTAATGAAATTGAACAACAAAAATTAGTAGACAATATAGAAATTTCAGGTATTCCTTTTTCACAAAATGAAGACCTATTAAAAACTATAATATCAATATCGAATAAAGTTGATGCAAATGTAACACCTGATTGTTTAAAAAACGTATACCGTAACTCAAAACAATTCTCATCAAACGGATTACCACCGCCAATTATTGTCGTAATGAAGGGCATAAACAAAAAAAACGAATTTATGAAAAAATGTAGAGTATTTAAAAACTTAGATACTCATATCTTAGATCGAAAACTAGAAAAACGACCGATATATGTTGGACAACAAATGACAAAAACATCTCTTTATTTGTTAATGCAAGCAAAAGAACATCTTCTGAAAACGAAAAAATTTGCCTACGTCTGGAATAGAAATGGAGATATATGTGCAAGAAAAACGGCGAAAGGCCGCATTACCAAAATTTATAATCTAACTCATCTAAATGAATTCAAACAATGATCAATTATTCTCTCCATTTCTTACTCCAGTTATTAAAAAGTTAGATGACATTAACGAAATAAAATTTCAGAATGAAACATCTCTTAAAATATTATATTTAAATGCCCAAAGTAATAAAAGGAAAATAGCAGATCTCAATTTTAAATTAACTTCTAGCGGTTGTACTATTCATATTGTTGCAATTACTGAAACCTGGATCCGTGCAACTGACGGATCAAGCTCGCTTAATCTAAATAACTACAAAACAGTTTTATCTGGAAGACAATCAAAAGCTGGAGGAGGTGTATGCTTCATGTTCCACGAATCTTTAAGTGATGTCGAGTGCTTGTATACATTTAGTGATAATAGAATAAGCTTCATCAGTGTAAATGTGAACTTTAATAATCAAAATACAATTGTTAATGTATTATACAACCCACCAAATAGAACCTCTAGTGATTTCGACAGTTTCTTAGAATTTCTAGATAGTGAGATGAATAAAGTTAATAATAAAAGAACTATATTTTTTGGTGATTTTAATGTTAATGTTTTAAATAAAACTAATCAATGGGTGAACAGGTATGTTAACACTATAAATTTAAACAATTTTCACATATTGGATGACACAACAATAACTAGACCACAATCTGGTTCAGTTCTAGATCACATACTAATTAATGATCAAAGAGATGAAGTTGTGCTCAACCATCTACAAACTGACCTTTCTGATCATAACATTATAATTTGTGAATTTATTAACACTACAATTCATAACACTAAAGCTAGCAAAATAATAAAAAATACAATTACAAATTATAAACAATTATCTGAAAATATAAAAAGTCATCCAATTTTTATCAACACAAATCTACAAATAGACACAGTTTGGAACATCTTTGAAAATGAGCTGAATAGTCGAAAAAATAACTATACCAATACTAAAGAAAAACATATTGAAAATTCCATTAATTTTAAACCATGGATAGACAACGAAATGATGCAAATCTGTAAAAAAAACATTTCTGCTATAAAAAATTAAAAATTGCTAAAAATAACCAAAATTCAATAAAAATATCTAAGCTAGAAAGTGAGTATAAAGTTTGGCGAAATAAATACAGTGTCTTAAAAAGTAAAAAAAAAAAGATTATTTCGATGCTAAATTTAGAGATAGCTTACATAATAACCGTCGAACATGGAATGCCATTAATAGTGTTTTAAAAGATGGAGTTATGAAAAAACATGAAACAATTAAATTAAAATCTGCTGATGCTTTTCAAAAAGACAGCTCTTCTAGAAGTATTCTTCAAAGGTCAACAATTACAGCAAGTTACAAAATTTCAGTATCTAGGAATTTTTCTTGACAGCGATCTGAAAATTAAACCTCATCTTGAATATCTTAAGCGAAGATTGGCAACAGTAGCTGGAATGTTCAAAAGAATAAGTTGGTACTTGAGTGATAACACAAAGAGAATGGTGTACTTCTCATTCTTCCATAGCATTCTAACGTATGGTAGCGTTGTTTGGGGATCTACATTAAGAGGCGAAATCGAAGAGGTGCAAGTTTTACAAAATAGAGCGATTAAAAACCTATTTCAACTTAACCGTCGCTCAAGAACATATAATATACACAAAACGTACAACATACTACCAGTTGATAAGGTCCTCGAGCTGAATAATTTAAAAATTACACACTTCATAATTAATGGATATATTCAAACTATGACAGATTTTCAATTAAATCACAGCATTCACAATCACAATGCCAGGAACCTCAACAAGGTCTACCTAGGAAATCTTCCGTCTACATCTCTCCAGTATAAAAGTTTTAGAATATACAACAAAATCCCGCAAACGCTAAAGATTCTAAACAAACTAAAGTTTTCAATAGAAATCAAGAAACATATTTATCAAAGCTATTTTAATAGATAATCGATTTTCTTTTCACATAAAGTTAAAATTCTTTTATTTTATATTGTTTCGTTTTGTACATTCTATGTTATTTGTTACGTCTCATATATCTTTTTAATTTTTCATTTTGTTTTAATTAGTCCTTTTATTTATTTATTGAATAACAATTAAATGTATTTAGTTTAATAATCTGAAAATCATTTCATAACCAAAAATATGTAAACAAATTTAATCTTACATCAATACACATTTTAATCTTAGTTTTAGATTGCACTTGCCGCCGTGCTTAATTTTAAACATGTATAATCCTTGAATGAGCTTTATGTTCAGTTGTGATTTATTAATAAATTAAAAAAAAAAAAAAAAAAAATATATAAAAAATCAAAGTGTCTTTTTTTATAAAAAAGTGAAAAAGCAGTTTTAAGCAATTCAAAAGCCAGAAGAACATCTGGACCTTTTACTCCATCAAGTCAACTTTCTGCTAACATCTCAACCGTTGCAAATTATTTGGTAGAGTGTTATTTGGATAGATTTCATACACGTTTTTGGGAACTGGAAGAGGTGTATGCTTCAAATAATTTAAGGTCAACATACGAAAGTAATTTGCGGTGATAATTCGAAATTATGATAATTCGAAATAATTTTTTGTCAAAAATTTCGAAAGCAAGTATATTGATAATAGCACGAGGCCATAGGCCGAGGACTATTATCAATACCACTTGCTTGAGGAATTTTTCAAAAAAATAAGAGAATTTATCAACGAGCGAGGGGAATTCGTTTAGAAAATTTTTTGCCATTTCTCATTTCTTTATACATTTTTTATGAATTATACGTTGGCCTACTGTGATATCAGTTAATTATTTCAAAATTAGACTAATAACACTAGTTTACAAATTTTGAACTTTTTTTGTCTCCCTGAATAAAACCCAACTTTTCTTATGGATTTGGACCTCCTGAACACGAATATCATATTCATTTTTTTTGGTTAGCTCTTGTTTTTGAGATATTCACGAAAAACCAATTTTTTCGGTGATCAAAAATGTTGTTTCGGTTTTTGGGTCTCATATTTTACAAAACAAACAAATTAAATATATCAATCAAACAAGTGCATAGTAAATATAAATAGTAAATAGTAAATACAAACATTTTGAGCTATATTTTGTAAAAATCCATTAAGGATTCTGGAAGTTACAGTCGAAAAAAGTTGCAAAAATACGAAAAATTCACGTTTTTCTAAAAATTTTCCATTTTCAACACCATAAATTTTGAACAAATAAAGACACTAATTTTTTTTAATTTCTTGGAGCCTATAGTAGTTTCAATTTTCTTTCTTTTAAATTGAAAGATACGAATATTGGTGCAGTTTGTACCAAGTTATTCAAGTTTTACCAAAGAAAGTCAAAACTCAAAATTTAGAAAAAAAAATTTAACTTTAAGAATAATTTAAATTCTGCAACATAATTGATTTATGTATAAGTTGTTTTCGTGGTATATCTAGCTCCCTCACCTCGGACTTATTTTATAAAGTTAGAAAATATCTGTTAGTTGATTATGAACTGTCTTTTTTTGATAAAAGTTGTATTTTATTTGTATATGATTTTTCTCGAAATTGAGATTTTTTTGTGAAGTTTTTTGACATGATCTAGCTCCTCCCACTTCGGACTTATTTGAGGAGTTAGAAAATATCAGTTAGTTGATTATGAAATGTCTTTTTTTGACAAAAGTTGTATTTTATTTGTATATGATTTTTCTCGAAATTGAGATTTTTTTTGTGAAATCTTTTGACATGATCTAGCTCCTTCCACCTCGGACTTATTTTAGGAGTTGGAAAATATCAGTTAGTTGATTATGAAATGTTTTTTTTTTTACAAAAGTTGTATTATTTTGTATATGATTTTTCTCGAAGTTGAGATTTTTTTTGTGAAGATTTTTGCCATGATCTAGCTCCTCCCACCTCGGATTTATTTTAGGAGTTGGAAAATATCAGTTAGTAATAAAGATATGCAGTTCTTATAAATGGGGTGATTCTTTTAGCAATATGTATTATGTAACTTCTACAAATCAAACGATAAATAAACTTGACTTTACACTTTACTTACAATTTATGTTGCTTTACAAGGCAGCTATCACTAATGATTTATTGATTTTTAAAAACAATACACTATTTAAAATTTATATTTGTAATATTTTTTCTTTTTTAATTAATATTTTACTTAAATGTTTAGAATTAAATTTATCCTCAGAGAGACTATACTTGCAACTAATCATACGACAATTATCTACTTAAAATTAAACCTCATTAAACTAATTAAACAAAAGTTGGGAAAACCGAAAAACTATCAAAAAGTAGAAGTATGTAATTGTTTTCTTAAATTAAACTTAAAATGATCATAAACGTAAGGAGTAACACAAGGCGGGCGGTGATAGCAAAAAATTTACATTATCAAAAAACAAAAAAAAGAGAAAAAAGAAAAGAAACAAACCTTACAGGTATTAATAGACATAAATAGGGGCTTAACTTTATGGTGCTTGAACTAACTTAAATAGTTCTGATGCTATGATGTTTTGCCTCTCCTCACAATTCATTATCTTTTGTTTATATTTTTCTATATACGTCTCATATCGATCCAATTCCCAACTTCGAAAACAAAAATGGAAATTATACTTTACTATTTCAAAATAATTCTTTACTGATGTTTGAGAACGACTGAACTTTTAAAATTATTATTTATGGCACAATAAATTAAGTAAAAAATTATTTTTTCTAAATTTTGAGTTTTGACTTTCTTTGGAAAAACTTGAATAACTTGGTGCAAACTGCACCAATATTCGTGTCTTTCTGCTTAAAAGAAAAAGAATTAAAACTACTATAGGCTCCAAGAAATTAAAAAAAATTAGTGTCTTTATTTGTTCAAAATTTATGGCGTTGAAAATGGAAAATTTTTAAAAAAACGTGAATTTTTCATATTTTTTCAACTTTTTTCAACTGTAACTTCCAGAATCCTTAATGGATTTTTACAAAATATAGCTCAAAACGTTTGTTAGCATATTTACTATGCACTTGTTGCATTGATATATTTAATTTGTTTGTTTTGTAAAATATGAGACCCAAAAACCCAAACAACATTTTTGATCACTAAAAAAATTGGTTTTTCGTGAATATCTCAAAAACAAGAGCTAACAAAAAAAAATGAATATGATATTCGTGTTCAGGAGGTCCAAATCTATAAGAAAAGTTGGGTTTTATTTCGGGATATTTTTCTTGTAAACTAGTGTAATTTTTAATATCCCAGTAGTATCCCAGACGTATATTTGTTATTAGTATAATTCAAATGTTATTGGTGAAATTGAATGATGTTATTACATTTTAGAGAATTTCATTGGTTTAAATTAAAATAAAACTAAGGCAAAAAATTTTCACCGTAATTATTTGTTAAAAGAGATATTTATATGATAAATGAATTCGTTTAGAGTTCAAAATTTAAACTTGTCTCATGTTTATCAATTTAATTTATTAGGAATATCGACTTTATATTAGCAACAATCAGTTTTGTGTGGTAATTTTCAAGATACAAATAGTGTTACAGTACACGTTTGTTAATCGAACAAAATATCAGATCCAAATACCTTGCATACTTAAATACAACCAAATTCATCGTATTTTTTTTAAAATAACAAGATTTACAAATAGTACATTATTTAATTAGGAGCTAAAGTGATACTTTTTGTGTTGAGTCTATAGTTTGACAATTATAGACGAAACACAAAAAGTCACTTTAGCTCCGAATTAAATACACTATTTTTTCGGCAAACGTTTAAATTTTTTATAAATATGAAATTAATACATCAAACTTTTTATAAATATGAATTTTTATCGTCATAATTACTTCCAAAAAAGAGAAAAAAACATTTAAATTTGTATGAATAAAATTTTTTATCAAAGCAGCCTTTTCAAAATGTCATAATCAAATTGAAATAGTTGTTATTTTGTTGTCATGGTTATACAATAAGTATGAAAAAATAACAAACTAACAAATAACAAATGCTACTTTACAGCCTCCGTAATATAAAATAAAAATGGCGTTACTTTTGCTGTCGCTAGACGTTACTTTTGCTGTCAGGCTAAAAAGTAAGACTTTAGCTAGTTCCCTAGCGGCAGTAAAGTTAAACTTTACAGCCGTTTGCCGAAAAACATATTTAACTCACCATAAAATATGTTACATCCTCCATAAGGAATTCTTATTCTCCTCCATATTTAACTCACCATAAAATATGTTACATCCTCCATAAGGAATTCTTCAATTTTGTCTATGTTTCGGGCAGTACTCTACAAGTCCTTAAATTAAAATTAACTTAAATTAAAATATTTCCTGATTTCTGATGGGCATTGTAATTTCTCCCTGCATTTCGTATACAATTTGCCTCAAATTTTTATTTCGAAACAAACACACATAAATTATTCAATTTAAATTATTAAATTTTATTTTATTTCATTACTAGGACAAATAAAAGCAATTTAATTTATTATTTTTGTTCATTTTAAAAACATTTTGTTTTTTTTCATAATAATTATCAATTAATTTCAATGAACATTTAATTCAATTTTTCCTAAGCTTAAACATTATTTTAAATTGATTATCACTTTGTATGTAATTTTTATTTTTCAAAAAATTAATAAAAATGAATTTATTATTAATATTAATTATCATACATATTTGTTCTTAATGTGCGTTTTTATATAAAAAAAATTTTTGGTTTTTTCTCTTTTGTTAATTAAATTTCATTATTTTGGTTTTAGAGTTATTTATGTTATGTTTTGTTTAGTTGTGTTTTCTTGTTAATATTTTCAACATAAAATGACTAGAAATCAATTATTAAATTTATTTAATTAAAATAAATGTTGTTTTTTTATGTAGGAGTATTTTTAATTTTATTAGTTAATACTTTGGAATGTTAATATTTGTAGATGAATAATGAATATTATGTAAAAGCAAATAATGTTTAAATTTAATATTATTCGTTTAGAAAGCATGAAATATTTATGAATCCGATTGAAATTGTTTACGATAGCATTTTTATTTGTGACATTAGACATAGATTTAAATTGTCAATCGGATTAATAAAACATATAACACTAAATTCAACTAATATAGACAAAAAATTTGCTATTTTATAAAATAAAATTAAGATAAATGTTTCGCATTTCTTTTTTTTCTTTATATCACAAATAACGTTTTATTAAATTTAAAACTAAAACAAATAAATAAATAATTAATAACTAAAAGAATATTACTATTCAAATAAATACATACATGTTCAGCGCTCTAACATAAATTAAAGAAGCTAGAACAATAAAAAAATAAATTACAATATTTTTTCCAATTACGAAAAGAATAAAAAAAAATCTATATTAAATTATTTCAATTTAAGCAATAAAATTAGTATATAAACTAATAAAATATATAAAATAATTGCACAGTAGATTAAAACGAGAATAACTGCAAATGTACAACTAAATCTATTTTTTGACCAAACCCCTTGCTTTGGGAAATGCCGAAGGGTTTCGTTTGGCTGAAGGTGATCTTATTATATTGTTGGCTTCTAGTTTTGATGATCGAACTCTGAAAGCATAACAAAAAGTTAACTTTAAAACATTTATCAAGTAATGTTTATTAATTTATAAAACATACTCGGAAGAAAAGAAGAGGCGAACTAGTTCTGAAAATATAGTGTTCATGAAATATCCATTTCCATTAAACACTTCTATTCTTGGCTTACCATAGCTGGTTGTTGTAGTATTTGTTTAGGTTTAATTTTAGAAAAAGTAACTACGAGCATCTGTGTTTGATGTTTAAAACAAACACCTGTTAGGTAGCATTGTATCACTTTTTTTAATAGCACAAGAATTCTAAGCAGTTGTAGTATCATAAACGTAAGTTGACAATACCGACGTTAAACATACTAAATAACTAATAAATACATAACCATGTATACGTAGTTAAACAAAAACTTTTATGCTCAATTTAATAAAATTAAAAAGATACTGCCACTTCAATACTTTTCAGTTTTTTTCCACAAAAAATTAACGCTGAAAAAAATTATCGATTTTAATATAACTAGATGACTTTTGTTAAACAATTGTCAGTGTTCATGATACCACCACAATCCTTTCTCGTACATATCTACACCACGCATACAAGATTCACAACCAATGCTGGGGTTCAACAAGGTTCTGCACTCCCACCAACCTTGTTTCTTCTATACATTAATGACTTACTTATTTCCACAGTGCACCCAATCCATAGTTTTGCGGATGACAGCACATTGCATGCATCACATGCATCCCCTAAATTTCGATCTCATACTGCAGTTACCACTGATAGAGAGCTGCTAATTGATTCTATCAACAAAGATCTGGAGCGTATAGTGGAATGGGGAGATCGTAATCTTGTTTCATTTAATCCAACCAAAACCAAACTATGTCGTCTTTCACGAATAGAGCGACATAAAAATTTTCCTATTAAAATAAACCACGAGGAATTGCGTGAGGTTGAATCAGTTAGACTTCTTGGAGTGGATATTCAAAATAACCTGAAATGGAATAAACATGTGTTCAACCTCGCTAAATCTGCAATGCAAAAATTAGGATTCTTGAGTCGATGTACAAAGTATTTCAATCCCGAGCAAATTTTGCTAATCTTCAAGTCCTTTATTCGTACATGTATGGAGTACTGCTGTCATGTTTGGGGAGGTGCTTGTCAGTCAACAATAAAATGTCTAGACTCTGTACAGAGAAAAGCAATACGGTTGATTGGTAATACCGAACTAACGGACCAGCTTGATTCACTCCAGCACAGAAGAAATGTGGCTGAGTTATCAATCTACTATAAATATAACTTTAGCGAATTCTCCTCTAAGGAAATTCAAAATATCCTTCCATCGTGTGCGCAGTATAATCGACAAACAAGAGCTGCCGAGTTATCCCATCCATTTGTTGTACAAATACCTCGTTGTTGAACTGTGTCCTTCCAAAACGACTATTTTAATAGAGTGGCCAAATTATGGAACTCATTGCCTTCCTCTGTATTTCCTGATGAATTTTCCCCTCAGGCATTTAAAGAAGATGTCCATCATCATTTAAAACAATTAGTATAGCTATCCCTATATCCCCATTCCTTCCATTTTCCTCATCTCCTTCCTTTATAGTTGACATGGTATCTTCGGATTCAAAGAGTCTAAATAATGAATATTTCATATTTAGTGTGCTAAACATGTCTAACTAATTAATAAAAAAAAAAATCTTAATCGACATTAACAAGAGTTGAGTGTGTGAACAGATTACTTGTTCAATGTTTCCTTGGACTGCAATGCAGCATTACTGAACACCGTAATAAGACCTTGTGGGCGAAGTTTAATCCAAATTGAATTCACCGACTTTATTTCAAATACTCTAGTCCCCTTCCAGAATGCCAGCGATCACATTTTGGTCCTTCGAGCCGGATCGAAACATTTTTATTTTTTAGGAACATCAAACAGCCACCAAATACTGTGGAATTCAACAAAAACTTAAGTATATTGTATAGATGTTACTGTAGGTACTTGTTGAAACATTTTAATACAAAGATTAATTAAACACTTGTTGTTTCAAATTTTGAGAATTTTATTTATTATATTATTTTATATATAATAAACCGCTCTTTTGACTTATTATGTCATCGTCGGAAGCTTACAAAAAACTAAATATAATAGAGAAGGTTAAACTTATTTATATTAAATTTTCTATGGTAAAATTCGATTTCTTATACTAAAATTTTTTATTAATTTTAATTCTATTGCAAAAGGATTAAGGATTTCCTGTGATGTGATGAGATTGATTCTAGTATCTCAAAAAAGTTCAGTTTTGTTAAAACTATATTCAAGAGATTCGTGAAGAACAATGTATTTAAAATATGTCAACAACATTTAACAACACAAACGCTTTCGGTAACGACCTGGATCTTGAGCTGTTTCTTATCAACCTTCATTACTTAACTAAATATAATCACCAGCAAAACATGTATGGTGAAGTAATCAGTGCAGGAATAAAAGGACTCGGTACTAATGCACTAGGTCGCCATGGCCCGGATGAAAACGGATCCTCAACCATATTCTTTTCCCCGTTTTACATGTCAATCAGTTAGGGCAAACAGTCAAACTGTTGAGATCACTCACTGATTTTTTTGTCCGTACAACGTTCAAATGGAATGCTTTGTCCGAATCAATGGTTTCAGAGCGTTCAGTCCGCCAAAGTTTAAAAAAGGTGTTGAACAACACCTCAAAGCACAGGTTTTTGTGTGACCTAGGTCTTAAAAGATATCTATGAGTTGTTGTGATACATATTGTAATTCCTACAACACAACACTTTTTATTAAAAAAAATAGTCAACATCCTAAGTCAATGAACAAAGCGCAGAAGTCAACCTAATTGTGCATTTGTGCATACTTAAGCGGAGGGCAAATATTTATCGTCAGACTGGACCATATCAATAGTAGTACGGATGTGTCTTTCATATCTTAACGAGATGCTTAATCAGTTGAACAACTATCTAATCTAGAACATGACCAACTGGTGATTACTAGAAGGAATCGGTATTTTGTCTACGTAGTTGCTCCCAGTCTGGATCAATTAAATCTGAAAATTCCTGGAGCACGATTGTAACATAGGGAAGCACAATCAGGTGGTTGTATTGTCGTTCTTTGGATAAGTATCATAACGTAGCCTAATATTGACGCGGAGCACTTTTTACGTCACTACAATCATGGAAGCTATACAACCACTGGAAGAAGATGCAAACTACACAAAACGCAGCCTTGCGAACCGCGACTGGATGCCATCTGATAGCTCATAGCGACCACAGACAGAGAGAATGTAATGTCTTACCGGTCCGTGAACACAATGAAATGCTGTCTAAACAATACATATACGCCTGCCACAAAGAGCCATTCATGGAATGACATCCTATCAATGGCTTCAACACCTAGAGTCAAAAGAAAAACTGCTAAGCATCTTTCAAACCGATGTAAGAGAGGATCCAAACACTAGGAATATCGATGAGCTAACATATAGAAGTGGTATGAAAAGGTTTCTCACCAAGTCGGTTGAAGAAACAATAAGTAATTAAGTACATAATCGAGTCCTGAATGGAAAACTACCGTAAGTAGCTGCAGAAGAGAATTAATTGCCTCGCAGTACGATGGTCACTAATATTAAATAATTATAGGAACAGAATCGACCCCAAGTAATTGACAAATGTCTCACATGTTAGGGCACACCACATGATGTTGAGAAAGATCTGTGGTACGGCCTAAGGACTGTAGCAGAGACTCTAGAACGTAGAAACGGAATCGAACGAGTAGCACTTAAGCACTTTATCAACGTCGCTACAACAACGTCACAACAATAACAACATCGATCAAATCGAATGTTTAAACACTCGAAAATGTCAACTGAAAAACTCTATTGCATGTCAACTATTTACGTCGCGCGAGGAATAAACAATTCACAATTGTGAATTGTTGTTCAATCAACAATCTAGGTTAATTTTTTTTTTATTAATTAGTTAGACATGTTTAGCACACTATATATGATATATTCATTATTTAGACTCTTTGAATATCCGCAGATACCATGTCAACTATAAAGGAAGGAGATGAGGAAAATGGAAGGAATGGGGGTATAGCGATAACTATACTAATTGTTTTAAATGATGATGGACATTTTCTTTAAATGCCTGAGGGGAAAATTCATCGGGAAATACAGAGGAGGGCATTGAGTTCTACAATTTGGCCACGCTATTAAAATAGTCGTTCTGGAAGGACACAGTTCTACAACGAGGTATTTGTACAACAAATGGATGGGATAACTCGGCAGCTCTTGTTTGTCGATTATACTGCGCACACGATGGAAGGATATTTTGAATTTCCTTAGAGGAGAATTCGCTAAAGTTATATTTATAGTAGATTGACAATTCAGCCACATTTCTTCTGTGCTGTAGTGAATCAAGCTGGTCCGTTAGTTTGGTATTACCAATCAACCGTATTGCTTTTCTCTGTACAGAGTCTTAGACATTTTATTGTTGACTGGAAAGCACCTCCCCAAACATGACAGCAGTACTCCATACATGGACGAATAAAGGACTTGAATATTAGCAAAATTTGCTCGGGATTGAAATACTTTGTACATCGACTCAAGAATCCTAATTTTTGCATTGCAGATTTAGCGAGGTAGAACACATGTTTATTCCATTTCAGGTTATTTTGAATATCCACTCCAAGAAGTCTAACTGATTCAACCTCACGCAATTCCTCATGCTTTATTTTAATAGGGAAATTTTTATGTCGCTCTATTCGTGAAAGACGGCATAATCTGGTTTTGCTTTGATTTAATGAAACAAGATTACAATCACCTAATTTCATTATACGCTTCAGATCTTTGTTGTTAGAATCAATTAGCAGCTCTCTATCCGTGGTAACTGCAGTATGTGATCGAAATTTAGGAGATGCATGTGATGCATGCAATGTGCTGTCATCAGCAAAACTATGGATTGGGTGCACTGTGAAAATAAGTAAGTCATTAATGTATAGAAGAAACAAGGTTGGTGAGAGTGCAGAACCTTGGGGAACCCCAGCATTGGTTGTGAAAATATTGGATGTGATACCATCTAAATTAACATGAAATTGGCGACCTGCAAAAAAACTATGAATCCATGAGACAGTAAGATGGTCTATGCCATAAGATTTTAATTTAGCTATGAGATTTTTATGCCTCGCTTTATCAAATGCTTTAGAAATGTCAAGTGAAATATTGAATGTTTCAACATGGTTTTCCAGTGATTTGTTCCAGAGATGGGATACGTAGGCTAACAGGTCACCTGTTGCATGACTTCTACGAAAACCATACTGTTTATCATCAATAATTCGCGACATTTCCAAATAATCTATCAAATTGTAGTTAACATATTTTTCAAATATTTTATCTAAAACCGACAGAATTGCAATTGGTCTATAATTGTTAGGGTCCATCTTACTGCCTTTTTTTGATATGGGTTGAAGGCTGGCCAGCTTCCAAGAATCGAGAAATATTCCGGTTTTATAAGATATATAGAAAATTTTTGTTAAAATTGGATCTAGTTGCCTAGCAAAGTTTTTAAGAATGAGGGGTGGAATACCGTCGGGGCCAACAGATTTGTTGATATTGATAGAAAGAAGCATTTTCCGTACAATATTGCAACGAAAAATAATTGGTTTCATTTTCGTTACAACTGGGGGAATGAGTGAAGGAGAATGGTGGGGGATGGGGGGTTCAACTATGTTTGAGTTTTCTGCGAAAATACGACCCAAAAGATCCGCCTTCTCTTTCGAGTCGCTCACGGGCATGTCATTCTGAACTAAGGGTGGAATAGAGGATCGAGTAAAATTGCTCTGGACTGATTTAACTGCCTGAAAGAAACTACGTGAGCCAGATGGGTGCTCGGCGAATTTCTTTGCTTTCTTCTGGATAAACGCGTCTTTGTCCAAGTCTATTTTGAATTTACTAATATTTCTGGCTTTCTTATGGGCGCTATGGGTTTCAGGTGTTTTATTAGCGTTATACGTTTTAAAGGCTTTGCGTTTATTCCTCACTGCCTCATCAACATCCCGCATGAACCAAGGCTGTTTTAGGAGCGATTAATCGATTTGGAATAAACCGCCGCATTCCGTCTTTTATGATTTCAGAAATTCTTATTGCTAGGATCTTGACCAACACAACAAATAGTTTTCCAAGGTGTTTCATCATAAAAGTTTCTCAGTCCCTCCCAGTCAGTGCGTTTAAAGTTCCAAACGCGACGAGGATTTGCTTTAATTTGTGTCGGTGATGTAAATTGCACTATTGCTGATATTAGTAAATGGTCCGATGTTCCGAGGGGTTGTTCAACTTTTGTCTTCGTAGTATCTGGTTCGTTTGTCAAAAACAGATCCAGCAAATTATTGTTATGATGTGAAATTTCTGCGATTCTAGTGGGACTATCTATCATTTGCGTCAAACCATGATAATCTGCGAGTATCAGTTCGGCTTGTCTTCCTACGTAATGTAATATTTACACGAAAATTTATTAAGTGAGAGAACTACAGACATTTATACCATCATTTTGGTGACCAACAACGTCGGTTTTTACCGAATTTTAAATACACGCTGTGTAATTTAGAAAGACATACACATTGTATCAGGTTTAAAGGTATGTATCCAAACAAAATTAATTATAACAAGGCAATATTAATAACACCTGTATATTTTTCTAAATACGCAACGTGCTTGTGTAATAATTTTAACTAATGTCGAATTATTTTTGCCAAAAAATTGCTCTTACGTCCTTTTTTGCTCTCAGATCAATTTTTTTTTTCATTACGTTTTCCATTTGGTCAAAAAAGTCATCTTTTTTGCCCTAAAGATTTTTTTGAATCTAGATTTTTAGCTAGATCAAAGTATAAAATACAAATACATTTACATATCTGTCAAAATTAGTAAACAAACCGCCATTCAAAGTTTAACTTTACTGCTTCTAGGGCAGTATTTTTGACGTACAATTCAAGCGGCTGTAAAGTAACGCCATTTTTATTTTTTTTACGGCAGCAGTAAAGTAAGATTAGTTATTTTGTTATTTTTTCAAACAAATTAACTATGACAACAAACATAAGAAATAATCTGATTGGATTATGAAATTTTGAATTATTGTAAGTTACTATAACAACAAAACATAACAAACAGTTTGATCTTTATAGACTCAACATCTTTATAGACTATAATCTTTATAGACTCAACACAAAAAGTAATAAAACCATATACTATTTTAAAGTAATGAATGAAAAAGCTTCTTATTCTTGTTTACTGAGTCTTATTATTTTTTAGTTTTTACTATATACGCATTTCGAAAGCTATGCTTTTATCATCTGTAGTATATAAAAAATAAGCAAACCTTGTCGCGTAAAATCTTTAACAAGGTTTATTAGATTAAGTAAACGATTATAAATTGTTCCAACGCTACAAGTTTAAGAGAACATTTTTTTCTAATATTCGATATTTTATTTACACGCGTTTACTTATTTTTTTCGTGATTTATAATCTTGGCTCCGTCAACCGTCAACCTTGGTAAAGTAGAATAACATGTCTGACGACGACACAGAAAACGCCTTTTCCAGTGTGAAACTGTAACCACTTTGGACAAGACAACTGGTTTCAAGTGGCAAAGCAAACTTTCGACATACAGAATATAGAGGCCGACAAACAAAATGCCTGCACGTTTTGCATGTCCTCACGTATGGGATCTGCGAGATGGTATCTGACGTATCTGACGTAGATTCAATGCCAGAAACAAGTAAGAATGAAACCGTCAGACGTTCGACGTTTAGAAACGCTTCTTACTACTCAAAAGCAAGGTAACCAGAACCCTTCAGAAAAATTAAGGCACATCAAACAGCTGACCGGTACTAATTTTAGCGAAAAAATTATTCACTCGCTCTGGATGCGCAACTTACCCGAAATAATTCGGATACCGGTATTCGCACAACCTGATACAACACCAATCGACAAAATGGCTAAGACAGCTGACAAAATGTACGATGCGATGACAGTCAGTAGTATGTAAAGTCAAGTTCACGAAGTGCACCAATCTCGTTCAATTAAACGCGAAACTCTCGGGAAATATCCTACAAAATCTATAAATAGGAGGAAGATGGAGGATCGCCTTGTAAGAATTGAAAGGCAACCCGAACAACTAACGGCTGCTATTAATATCGATACAAAAACGACTAAAGCCCAAAGTCGAAACGGCTGAGATGGAAACCAATTACTCAATTCGTCTATTCATTCACGACAAAATTAATCAACAGACCTTTCTTATAGAAACGGGAGCAGACCTGTCGGTGCTCCCAGTCAACAACAGTCGTTCTATAACAAATAGCTCTAAATCAACGGAGTTAGTACTATCAGCGGCCAATGGAACAAATTTTTCGTTGAGCTTGTATGGTTGCAAAATTTTTTCTAAAATTGACCTTGTTAATGTTTATCATCTCATTCCTGTTGCGAATGACAATATTTACAAGAAGGCAATCACAACTCCATTTGGCCTTTTCAAATTCACCCGAATCCCATTTGGCTTACGACGTAACGCCGCATAAACGTTTCAGTGGTTTATTAACGAAATCGTTAGAGATTAAGACTTCGTATTTTTACATCGACAATACCTTAGTGGCATCAATAAATGAGAACAGCACAAACTTCATCTGGAACAACTGTTCGAAAAAACGAACGAGTTTCGTGTTCATATAAAGAGTTCAAAATGCATTTTTTTCGTAATCGCACTCGAATTCCTTCTCAAGAACGAATTAATGCCATTACGGAATTCCCAGCACCAACATCAATCAAACGTATTCACCAATTCGTCGGTATGATAAATTATTACCATCAATTCCCACCGAAACTAGCCAAAACACTCGCCCGAATTCACACATGATCGCTTTACTAAACACGCTCAAGACACCGAAAAATTTCACTTGGCCAAACCAATGTCAACTTGCATTCACCAAGCAGAATCATAAGACATCTACGCAAACAGCAAACAGGCATCTAGATCAAAGGCAAACAACAATCTGGGATTGAAGCCAGTGAATGATATTTCATGTTCAACTGATCGTATAGCAGTTAGTCGAACACACAAAATTGTTCATTTCGAACACACTAAGCGGGGTTTTCATTTATGAGCGTGGTACAGGTTAATGTATTAAAATCTCAAAATATTAATCTACAATAATGAACGATCAGACAATAAATTAAATTCGACACCAACCGTCTAAACATTGATCGATATAAGTCACATTGCAGCACTTAACGCTTAATATTTGTTCGAAAAACGAACCAAAATATCGAAAATCGAACTACAAACATTTATATTCACAAAAGTTTGAATCGTTTAATCTCTAAGTAGTTTTAAAAAACACTTCACAAACAGAGGAAAATTCAACAATTCTTACCTTTCACGAGCAATATTACTATTTTGTTGTACATTACGATTAATAATTTTATCCAATCGTGATTTCATGTGACTTGTATTATTTGCATGATCAACTATATCTAGATCATGTTCGGATTGCATGGCTTCAGCTAGAACCGCTTGAACTGACGCAGATACCGTTGGATTTTTATATTCATAGGTTGTTCGAAGAGGCATATCTAATTGATAATTCAGTATATTTTCACCCTGAAATTATATAGATTTAAGTTAGTCTCAAAATCACTTTTATCAAATTTAATATTTTACCTTATATCTTACTGCATCTGAACCGTTTTGTTTAATCATTTTCAATGCATATTCCGATACAGGTCTCCTTCTGGTTGGCAATGACACTGGTCTTCTAAATGGTAGATTTTCATTCATCATACCCGCACACAAATTCCATTCTTCTAACTCTTCATCATATCTAGCTTGTGTGTATAGCCGTGATTTAAGTTCTTCAGGTACAAAATTATCAATTATTAGTAGATGACGTTTTAATTCTTTTATCAACTCATTTTGTGTCATTTCCAGCTCTCTTCTATCACGATTATGTTCTTCCCGTGTATCAATTAACTCTTGTTTCAATCCCATATATTTTGCATAACACTTTTTTAATTTTCTTGTTTTTAGTTCAACTTCCTGCTGCAATGATGTCACAGTTTCACGAATTTCCAAAGTGTTTTCTTCTTGTAATTCCAATTGCTGTTGCATTTCAACTTCACGTTTTTTTCGTTCGGAAATTTCAGCATATTTCTTTTCTAATTCCAGTTGACGTTCTGTGTATGTATCTAAAATATTACGTCCACCACGAACTAATTGATTTTCAATCTCTTGTAACTTCATGGCCATTTGTTGTGTTAGCTCTCGTTCTCTAATTACAGCCTCTTTATCAATTGCCAATTCGACTGGATTACGTTCATTTTCTTTTTCATTCAGTTCATCGTCGATATCAGATTCTTCTGATTTTTCTGTATCAATATTTTCTTTTTTCAATTTCGATTTTGCTGTTTTTTTACGTTTTGGAAGAGTTTGTTTTTCTCGAGTTTGTCGTTCTTCAATTAAAGCCTGGAATAAAACAAAAATTAATAACATGAATATAAACAAACTATAATTATAAAACTAAATTAATTATTACTCTCAATCTCGCAATTTCATTTTGATATTCCTTAAGTTTAGCATCTTGAGGATCTTCATTTTTAATCGGTTTATTTTGAATATTTTTCGCTCGATGCGAATATCGAAGTGTTGTTAATGTTTCACTATAATTATATTCGGATGGACCAACATTTGCAATCATGATTGTTTTTGAATTTCCCCCCAAAGAATCTTGTAGTAATCGCGTTAGTTTTGAATCTCTGTATGGTATATGCGATGAATTATCAGCCAGAGAAGATATAACATTACCAAGTGATGAGAGAGCACGATTTATCTTACTGGCTTCTTTTAAACGATCCGCAGACGCACCAGTTTTTGATTGACGTTCACTGCCAGCTAAATCGACGAGATTCAATTTCCCTACCTAAACCGGATAAGAATCGATTAATTTGTTTAAAACAACATAGCTTAGGTAAATTTAATTACTTTTATTGTATTCGAATCGATTTCACACATTTCAATTTTGATCAAAAAAATTGCATGTGATCTTGAGCTATGTTCGTTCATGTTCGTAAAACCAACAGTACGGTTTTTATTCCCTTTATTCATAACGTTTAACATGTCATCTACACTTTTACATAATACTGAATGTAAGTTTGGTACAAAAACGCCTAAGTTCTCTTTTTCCCGAAGTTCTAGAGGTGTGTTGTTGTTTGGTTTTAAAAGATCTCTGCATAGTTAAAAATAAAATATTTTTAAGGATTAGTTAAAGGTAAAAGAAGGATAGTAATTTTTTAGGTTTGACTTGTTCCGTTAAAAAACTGATGTGCTACTTTTCATTCTTGTACATTGTTAATACCAATCAGTTGGATACAATAAAATAAAATTAAAATAAAGATTTTTAAACATTATTGATTTTGAACTATTGAATCTAAAAATAAACAAAAATTATATGTTTTCATACAAATGTTTATTTAAATATTCTTGTATATTGATTTAAATAAACTTTGTAAAACAAGTTTAAATCGTTGCCAATGCCAAGGAAATTTAGACGATAGTCTGTCTCATAAAATCAAAATAAATATTACATAAAAGAAAAATTATTTGAATAACTTTTTATTTTGCTGAAAGTTTTAAAATGAACAAGATATAGTAAGAACTACATTAAATCTTAGATAACTTCGTTTTAATTACAAAACAATTATATGGCCGTGAGACGAAAGAGATATTTTAGTTTACCAAATATAGAAATTAAGTTTATGCATTATATTTAAAAATGAAATATGTTTTAGACTCATGGTCTACAACTACGGTTATTGTGCAAACTTATATTCGTACTTCAACATCTTTTTCATCGACAGTTTATTTATATTTTCACGTCCAAATATTGTTTAATCGGATTCGATACCGCACACCGTTTCTGGTCTTAGAATTATAATATACAACACATAATGTGTATGAGTTGAGTTATTAGAATGATTATTTAGGCAACATGGCTTATTCTTTATTCCTTATGTTAAATAAATAACGATATTAGTTGATTTTGGCATATAACGAACAAAAGTAGACAAACAGAGGGTAAAATAGCGGGGTCACAAACAATTAAAGACGTTTGCTCTATTCAAAATTAGATAAAAGGGGGAATGTTCTTCGCCCTAGCTCGTGTTTATTAGAAACTGCAATTGCATAAAGTGTTAACATTCAAGTTCGATAAAACTTGGTATAAAAAGTTTTTGTAAGCGTTTTATCAACTCGGCTAAGCAACTTTCGATTTGACACTTTTGACTGAACCTCGCTCGATTGATATGCAGAAATGCTTTACTTCTCGTTGAAAAATTATGTCCTTAGATTCACACGTTTCATTTGTCTAAACAACTTTATTATATATGAATTAACACAGTCAATACAACTTATCGTTTTTTTTCTCATATTTTTTTTGTTGAGCCCTGCTCGCAATGATATTTCTTTTTTTTTATTGCTGTCTCATTTTGTGATTTTTGTTTTTGGCGGTCAGCTAGTGAGTACCAAGGAAAACTCAGCGCTTAAAATTTGAAAAATTTTGTTAGTCAAATTATAGTAAAATGAAAATTTTTAGTTAAATTAGTAAAATAATTATACATAGAAATGTTTCTTTAAAAAAACTCAAAAGAAATTATTAATTGATTGTTTTTCGTGGCTGTGCATATAACGTGACTAAATTAGTAAAAATATGCATAGAAATTTGTTTGTAATTCAAATATTCGTAAGACTAATAATTCATTAATTATTTACAAGAAAGTTGATGTTGTTATAATAAAATGCTTTTAAATGTAGCTGTAACAATTTTTCGTTGAATCTATACTTAAAGGAAGAAAAGGAAAGAAGTGTGAATTGGTGAAACTTATTACAACGAGTATAATAATAGAGCAAGATCAAATTTCTTTTAGCTTAAAATCTAAAATAATAATGTAGTTTTTGGATATTTTGAAAGTGTTTTGAAAATGCCATTTTTTTCAACAGAGATATTTTAGTGACAGCCTCTCAGAAGAAGACTATTATTATATATATAAATAAAAGGCCGAAAATATAGTATCAACGAGTTAATGCCGATACAATGTCATTGTTAGAGAAAACAATATTTTTTTTTATTACGACCAACGTTGTTCCTTTTGTTACATCGAGTTGAATTTATACGGCCGTCATGTTAATCAACAACCAACTGTAATTTTTATTTTTGGATGCATGCCGCTATTGTTGGTTTTTCTGTTATTATTATTGTCCACAATTTATAGGTCAACGCCGTCACCAATTTGCTTATGACAATTTATTGGAAGACTTATTGGTCAACACCGTCAACAAATTGCTATAACAATTTATTGGAAAACTTAGTGGTCAACACTGTCAACAATTTGTTACAACAATTTATTGGGACACTTATTGGTTAACATTATCAAAAATTTGTTATAACGATTTATGGGTCAACATCGACCACCATTTATTAGAACATTGTTTAGTCAACCATTTATTTATATAGGATGATGTACTAGATTAAATTAATTAGGCATGACGAGTTGGATCTGGAATAAATTATGGAGTGAGTAAAACATTTATATAATATTTGCTAAATGTAATAATTGTAGTTATATTGTTGTGTGTGTTCGTGATGATTTCGGTTTCGTCAACATTTGAAGTCGCCAGAGTCCCTGTTTTTTTTGTCCTCGCGTGTTTAATTCCTTATTCCTCCGTTTGTTTCTTGTTAGTGACTCACTAGCAGGTCCAGTGTTCATTACACTTTTGTAAAAAAAAACAACATTTATTCCGCAACTACCAGATATTTTCCAGCTGTTTCTATTATTAAGAAGTGACGAAACCCGGATTCATATAAAAAATTTCTCAAAAAACATTACCCTAGTAATTACAATTTTTGTTAAAATACGACATTCAATTTGTAACAACCTGATATTTTTCAACTGTTTCTGCTATTCAGAAGTCGTGATCTCTGGAATCACACAAAAAATTTACTCAACAAACATGTCCCTAATAATTACAATTTTTTTTAAGAAAAGACATTTAATCTGACAGAGAGCAACAGAATATTTTCCAACTGTTCCTATCAGTTGGGAGTAACTGAAGCTAGATAGAACCATATTCCATGTCCAATTTTATTTGCAAAATGTTTCTAATCGAAAAAGTTTCCCATTTTATGTTTCTCAAAAAAATTGGCTATCTATAACAAAATGTATGAAAATTATTTTTTGACACACTTAACCATTTTTGTATTACACATTTATAACACAATAAACAAGGTCCTGGTCCCACATACAGATACCGATCATCAAGATTTCTCCAGATTCAAAGTTACTACTCACTATCACTGAAAATAAACATTTTTTAAGCAAAAGATATGAAAATTTGCTTTTTTTGACACATTTAATGATTTTTTTGACACACTTGCGTGTACAGTTCTCAAACCCATCGTCCTTTCGGCTCTTACCATTAACATAACCTATTTTCAGAAATAGAAACATTTTTGAAATCGCTCCAGTAGTTTTCTTGTGACGGCCGGAAGATAGACAGACATTTTTTTGTTTTCTAGAATCTTTATTATGAGAAATCCCCATAAAAGTGGAGGTAAGATTTTCACTTTTGGCTCGAGATTGTCGAGACCGAAGTAATAGTCCAATTTTTAAGAGAATCTATATCATCCATTTTCAAGTGAACCAAAGTTTCATCGATTCGAATCGAATTTTCCCTGAAGTACTAAACAAGAAATTAATATGAAGACTATTGGAAAGATTACAAAAACCTTATATAACAAGTTCCAACAAAAGTTAAAATCAGTATTAAAATTTATTTAAGTTTCAAATAAAGGATTGTTCGAAGACCTCTTCCACGCCTTACCTCGTCCGAATTTGAAAGTAATTCAGATCTATTATTTTATAGTGACCCGAAATTTTGAGGTATACAAGATTTTTTTTCCAGAGTGAATGCAATACTTTGTAATTTTAATTGTGGTGAAGTAAAAAGTCCCAAAATTAACGGTAGTAAGCTATTTTCGGAATCACCATTTGAAAAGATCATGGTACTTTGAGGCAGGTAGGTCTTTAGTTATAACCAATTACGCCAAAATTCTAATTGTAACACTATCAAATAATATTTGAAAAATTGATCTGTATAATTATGTGATGGGCACCGTACCGAAATTAATATCGATATAATTAAATTGGTAGAAAACATAGGTTTATAGAGATATATTATTGGGAAGATCTTGTAGTTAGTTTCAATCTATTGCTGTAGCATTGCATACATTAAAGAGGTACAGTAATAATTCGAGCAGTTGGTGGTTATATGCCCATAATTCGGTAAGACAAAATGGGCCAAATTGCATTGAGTTTTCTATTTTGCTTTTAAAAATATATTTCAAATGCCAAAGAAAAGTGATCCATTGTCTGGTACAATAATGAGAGAATAATCAATTTATCATATGACGGGCAATATAATCTAACCTTAAACAAAATCAATTTTTAATATCAATAATGACATATGAATTTTATAAAATTTTAAGAATTTGAATCATAATTAATTTTATATCGTGGGTTTTTTCTGAATTGATAATAAATTTATTAATTTAACCACAAAAAATTTTAATCCACCAAATACTTTTTTAATTTCGTTTAATTATACTTAAATATATGAAAAATCGAATTTTTATCCGATTAGATCCGATTATTGTTCAAATTTACAACTGCAAATGAAGAATTGTAAGGTAATTACTTTGAAACCCTTCGACCCCAATAATTGGATTGCCATGAATTCAACTAGTGTTCTTATTATTCTCATCCAGTTAGTATGTTGTTCGATCATGTGTGGCGCAGTCGGACTCAATGAATAAAGCTCACATGTAGAGTTATTTGAAGGTCCATTTCTTCTAGCAAGTAATATCTCACCGTCATTTCCCGTGGTATGTAATATCGCACGTTATCTCATATGTCAATAGCAGAGACTTGAGTACGCGGAGTTGTCACATCCTTAGATCAAAAATAAAAAAATATACAGACCAACAAACACTGATCTGGTTCCCTGCGGCAAATTATCTTGGCATTTGGAGATTTAGTACAAATTAAGGAATGTGGAATGCAAGTAGTTTTGTAAAATGAAATTGTTAGACTTATTCTGCTTTTGTCTATCGAATTTCTTTGATTTGTCACAATTTAGCGCAATTATGTGGAAGTATAACCGAATTTGAACCTTTTTTAAGCTGTGGATATTTGGTCAGACAAATTGTGTTGAATCAGGATTATCTGAACTAAGTTAAAATTTAACATGAGTCTTTAGAAATTGTCACGAATGGGATTGACATTACCAAATATTTGTGTTTTGACTTCTTTTTTCAAGATATTTAATGGATCTGGAAACGTCAAGAAAATTGTAGAAGTTTTCGCAGTTCTTTAAATGTAAACGAACAAATAAATTTGCTCCAACCCAAAAAGCAAAAAACGGGTTTAAAATTTGACGTCATCCTTTTGAATATTTTCTGCACCTCCATTTTGGATGGATCAGAAACTATCTAAGCATTTGTAAAATTTATTGCAATCCGTTAATATGGAGCACGATTTGCTTGGTTGGAATTTTGCGTAGTGAGCACGCAAACGTTGTTTTCGTTTTATATATTTTCTATACCTCGAAAGATCGATTAAATGCACGCACAAAAATGTAACAGAAGTGACAAACCAGAAGTTAATATGAAATATTCCCATCCTATAAATGCAGATGTCGTACGGTCAATAAATTTAAAACAAAAATTCACCATTTATAAAAATTTACTTTTTTAAAATTATATTTAACTGAACCACATTTTACTAAAATAATTACATAAATGTTCAAACTTTAAACATATTCGCTGTTGAGTTCGATCGTGGAGCAGAGAAATTGCACGTACCTAATCCAATAGAATCTTTCGCTAACAATAACTTCATCCACGGAACATCTCTCCTTTAACATCTGGGTTTTTTAAGGATTTTTTAGAGGCAGACCAAATCCGTGGACAAAAGTCTTACAAAATTCTATCATGTTAGTTATCGTTCGGCAATGAGTTGTTCGTTCTCAGTTTTGTAATCTTACAATCCAAGTTTTGTAATCTTACAATCCCAGCCAAATTTTAAAAAAGAAGGAATATAAAACATGTACCGCACTACAGTAAAAAGGCACAGTATTGAAAATAGTTAATATATGCACATCAAATTTTCAATATAGAAGTCGGCCTGTTGTCAAACAACCAGCAAGAATAGGGATCAAAACCGTAAGAGTGCTGGTATAAATTTCATAAAAAAGGTGTTAATTCTAATGAATACTGAAAACAAAGAAAGCCAACTATAGGTTCAATTCAAGCATCAAATATCTAAAATATTTTCGATCAAATCTGAAACATTTGCTTACTATACAAATACAATAGTTCACAAACAAATTATAACTTCACCGACAACGTATGTCACGTTGTCACATCAAAACAACAAAACAATATAAACAAAACCAGTGACTCATTACTACTCAATCATTAATTATTTACTATGTACTTCTATTTAAGTTCATTTAGAAAAAATGCATTTATAATTGAAAAATCAACATTCAAATCACAAAAACAATATAAAAATGTTCTATCGTAAAAAATACTATAATTAGTTTTGATAAAACTTATGCCTATTTCAGTTAGTTTAATTTTTTTCAAACAAAATTTAAAGTAATAAATAAATAAAACTTTTACATATTTGTTTTTAATTTTTAACAACAAAAAAAAATTAATCAATGGCACATGAGTTAACGTGAGATATCACATGCCACTGGCAATAGCAGTGAGATATCACTAGCCAAGGTGATATCTTAGGGGTGCTGGCGGATGAACTGTATTCAGTCAACGGTAGCACTTTCAATCTTAGCTAATGAATATTCCTTGATGCTGGAACGCTGTAGCTTGCTCGAAGAAACGAGCTTTCATATAACTATATATCTGAGCTTTAATCATTGAAAAATATACTGCGTCCCATAATCAAGGATTATGCCATTAGCTGGACTATTGGCAAACCAATTTTAGTTTTGTTCCTGCAAATTTTTAAAACAAATTTGCTTTTTATCTCTTATTTTATTTTTATTTTCCCTATCCTATCACGAAATATTGGCCTATGTCATATTTTATATGTGATAGGATTTATAGTTTAGTTGTCCATTATTTAACAAAAAATATTAAAAAAACAAAAAAAAACAGATTTGCGTCCATTAACATCCTTAGAACGCATGTTGTTGTGGGACCTTGGTCTTAAAAGGTTTTTATGTGTTGTTGTGACACATATTGTAATGCCTACTACACATCACATTTTATCAAAAAAAAAAAAAAAAAAAAAAATTAGAATAATAAGCTTTATCTTTATTCTCTTAAGAAACCGCAAATTTATGTGGATAATAAATTGACTAAGAAAAAAATTATACTTTAATTTATGAACATTAAAATTTTTAGCTGATTCAAAATATGTAATGATAAAAGTTATGTTAGCATTCCAAACTTATGGTTTTAATATTTCTTGGCACATGTTATCCTAGAATATTCGTTTAATCACTGAAAAAAGGAAGCATTTTGTAATTCACCTTATTTAGTAAAATGTGATTCATTAATTGAAGCACCATATGGTACACAATTCAGATCTATATGTTTGTAAATTATTCTCTCACCTACGATGTTTTTTTTAAATTGTCATACAAATCAAAACTTTAAAAAACGCTGATGGCATTAAAATAAATAAAATAAATAAGTATTCAATTTTTGCAGGATGATAGTAAAACAAAAACATTTCTTGAGATTCATATATTTGCTAAATTAGCTTCTATTATATTTACTTCAAACATATTTTTAGCCACTAAGAATAATTAATGAATTTTATTCCGGATATTTGTAAGTTCATTCATCTCAAGTTTTATTTCATCAAATCCTTGACTTAAACAATTGGCGATAGCGAATTAGAGAAAATCAAGGTTGACTACATAATTCCAGATAAAACTGGATACTTGGACACGCAGGTGACGTAGACAATTAAGAAACAGAACAGATAGAATAAAGACAAATATAGATTAAAGAGAATCGAAATACATAGTTTATAGTATAACAAGGAAATTAGTTAGTTGGAAATGATTCTTTAATCAGAGAACCACTAAGGAGTAAAGGATGCTATGCAATAGATCTTTCAGGTCACAGACCGTTTTGTATAGAATGTAGCTGTTCTTTTTGTTCCATATCAAAATTACCAAATTTCACGTTGATCATGATATTCGAACATTTTTCGAATACAGCATGTTCCCCTAAAAGCTTTTACAAATAATTCAGAACTCGTAGAAGCTAGTTTCCGTACCGTACTCAGTAACAGCAAGTTAGTCAATGAGACTGATAAATTGGAAAGTTTATAGACTTTATGGTTCCCCAAAAAATAATCAATTAAGCTTCTAAATAAAACTATGTTCAAAAATTTATTGAATTGTTAAAACTAATACAGACGAAGGAGATATATGTGAACGACCTTTAGACTACGATAGAACACCAACGGCCCAAAAACGAAGCATTTTATGAACATAACTTGAAACCAAGTCCTTATTTAATGATGACCATAATAAAGTTCACAGAACCAGCACATTCTCCAACTAGCCAAAGCGGCATAGCGGAACAAATCAACAAAGAAATGAAATCAACAAATAAATAGGGAAGAAAGATGGCATCTGTCAACAAAATATTTTAGCATGTAACATAGAATCTTATTATATATTTTAAAAAGCGATCAAATTCAAATTTCATAGACAAAGATGTTAGCCTGTCGTTTCTAATTTTTGAAACCAAAAAAACCAAATCAAATTAAAATAGTTTTTATTTATTTTTGATTAAATTTTGAACATTTTGTAAAAACATCAAAAATTACCAAAAACGACATGCAAATTTTAAGTGAATTTTGTGATTGATTGTCAATGAAGCGAGCTTGCTCCTATTCCATTTTAATCGTAATCGCAGACATAATATAGATTTTTGTTCTTTTTAACAATTAGTTGACAGAATAAAATAAAAGAAATGAATTTAAATTAAGTGAAAAATAACAACATAATAATTTTTAATGAATATCAAATCGTAAGTTGATGCTAAGATATTCAATGATTAAAAGAAATGAAACAAACCAAATGTATTAACTTGTTTTCGTTACCGGTGACTTCAACGTCCACAACAAATCGTGGTTAGAATTTTCTAAGACGACCGACGACAACAATCATGAAAAGCAGGCAGAAATATTTGCCACATCACAGAACCTGACGCAAATTGTAAGAAATGGTGGTGATCAAAGTTTTCTTCTAGATCATTTATGCCAAATATTACGAGTGTTCATGTCGATAATGGGAAGTATTGGAAATTCTGACCACTATCAAATCACATCAGTTATTAAAACTGATTTACTAAAAACTGGAGTCCCTAAATCACGAAAACTGTTCGAAAATCACCACTTCTCAAAAATAGACACCAATGGTCTCTGAAAATTTTTTTAAAGTTTCCTTTTTGAATGTCATTGTTTTTATACTGATGATGTAAATGTTTCTGCCCAAAACTTTAGTGAAACCATTCCATTCGGTCCTTTCGTCTCAATAATGAAATCTTAACAAAAATATTTATTTTCCAAGGCAGCCAAATTGGCCCTTAGAAACAAACGTAGATTATTTAATATTGATTCTCCAAAAATCTGGTACCAAATGTCCTATTCCTCCTATTGGGTGGGTTGATGGGTGCGTGTGCTTGACACACCTGCATATGATCTTGATGAAACTTTGGAATATGATCCAGGTTAACTCGAAAATGGAAGAACTGGATTCATTTTAAAATTGGACTAAATGGCGGGGGTCTAATGAACACCTCTAAGTTTGAATCTCAATAACTTCTAATCCTGGCTTTCAATCTTAATGAAACTCGGTATATAAGGTTTTGGGACTGTTTGCAATATTTTTGCATACCAACATCTGGTTTATTACTTCCGGTTAAAAAGTTTTTTTTAAGTGTTTATCCCTACTGTAGCCTACAGTTTCAAATCGATTTTCTAGAAACGTCAATAAAAGGTTGGACAAAGGGTTGGGGAGTTCACCATACAACAGTTGGTTTTTGTCACTATGTTTTTAATGTTTGATGGGAGCATACAACATTCGTTCGTAAATAAATTATGATGACACTTTAAAGAAAAATGCAAATATTTATGGTAGGGAGCTAATTAGTTTTTGGGCGATATTCCACAAAGTGGTGGGGAGTCTCCCGAGCACCTGTTTTTTGAAAGCTCAATAACGTCTGTACCTGATAATCGAATTAGATGAAACTTGGTGCATAAGCATTTAGTACGGTTTACAATAGTTCTGCATCCCAACTTACGGTTTTTCACTTCCAGTAAAAAAATTTTTTGTAATTTTTTCAATTTTTTACAGTCTGTATTATACCAACTACCGCCGACAATAATAAAGTGATTATGATGTATCTTATGAAAATGATTTCAATTAGTGTGAAAAGATAATAATAAACTTTTGAAACACATTGATCAAAGGGGGCCCACCAAAACAAAAGTTGTATTCTGACTTCGCATTCGTTTTTAAAATTTGTTGGGAGAATACAGATTCGTTTATTCATCATTTTTGATGACACTTTGAGAAAAGATAGAGATTTGAATGACAAAGAACTGATTAGTTTTTAAACGATATTGGGGTAAGTGGTGGGAGGCCTCCAGAGCACCTCTTTATTTGAAACTTCAATAACACTAATTCCTGATAATTGATTTTGATTAAACTTCGTAAATATGCTAAGACATCATTTGAAACAATTCTGCAACAGTTCAACTTTCGGTTTGTCACTTCTGGTAAACATTTTTTTTTGCTATTTCTATTCGTACGAAAGAATTTATGTTTGTTGGGATACTACAGCTTCTTGTTTTGTTAGGCAAAATCTTTAGCATTGGTTAGCCATTAATTGAAGTATTTGATGGATATTAGCTCACTATATATCCAGAACATTTTGTTTCCAGAGCTGTGGTGAAGTTAGCCTATGCATTAGCGTCGCAATATTTTTGAAGTGAAAACTTTTTTAGCCGCGTTATGAAATTTTGTATGATTGATTGATTGATTGATTGGACTGTAGGACCAAGCACTAGGCGAGACTCCCGGATTACGGCCGGGCCACTTCCTACAGTCGTTTTACATATAACAATAGGTAAGGATAGGTAGGTAATTGTAAGTTAGGAGTGAACGACCCGGTTACAGACACCTGGCAAATCGTATCTAGCTACTACTGTTAGGAGACAATCACAAGGACAATCACTTATACATATAATCTGCAATCGCCAATCAGCAATCCCGTATCTAAAATTTCTCGCCTGCAATCTCCAGTCGGAAACCTGTTATTCATGTAATTTATTAGTATAATAGGATGATGACTAAATTGTAGTCCTCTGCACTCTCCAATCTGAATTCATGTTATTATATTTATGGTTAAAATTATTTATGGTTATATATGGTTAAAAACATTTATATTATGTACATATATATAAAAAACAAAAAACCCCTTTGAAAATTGAGTGAATTTCATATAAAAAAGTATTGGGATTGAATTGGATAAAAATATTATCTTTCACTTGATGTTTTTATTTGAAATGTATTTATTTAAATTTTATAAAACATTATTTTATATAATATAATTAACGCAAGAAAGTTTTGAATTTTTCTTGAAACACAAGCATTAATTTAACAAAAACAATTAACCCTGCTCGTTGATATCGTTCAAAAATCTTTTTGGATTTTATGGATAATGTTAGGATAAATAGAAAGAGATAAATCTATCACATAAAATTATGTCAACAAATGAAATTTTAAACTGAATTTGAAATAATAACTAAATTTCGCTAGTTAAAGCTCTAAGTAGGTTCAAATTTTACACAAAATCGAATAGCACAATAACACCTTTATTTAGTTTTCTAGTAAAAATCAGAGTTAATAAATTTTACATTTAGGGAAGATTACATCTTGGTCGCCCACATCTTTCCATTTTTGAAAGCAATCTTACCTTAGAGTTTAATTATTAAAACCAACACTTTAAAACTATTATATTAGATATAAAACTGATTATTACAATTAATGTTTTCACTACATTTAGTTATACTTATATATTTATCATTTAAGAGATTAATTTAGTTTAAAATTCACACTGTCACTTATAACAAGTGTTGATCAGCCGCGTTATGAAATTTTGTATGGAGTAAAATTTGTATATTCGCGTCATCAAGTTTTATATGCATTTTTGAAGAACAAAAATATATTTTTTAGATCATTTCTATCTATCTATATTTTTTAAATTAAATCTATCTATCATTTCTTAACGATTCAAATTACGATGTGGATATCGTGCTTTACTGATGTTCTGTAGGTAATGAGTTCAATTCCTGGTGTGGTACATATTTTTTTATTGTTTTTTTTTTTTTATTTTTATTAAATACCATTAAAATTATTTTTTTTTATTCATGAATTCATAAAAATAATAAAAATTTTTTTATACGAATTTTAAAAAATTGATCTATAACGCAGTTTTTTAAAGTTATATTGCTACTGTATTTTGCAATTTGCATTCGAGTCATCATGCTAAATAAATATTGCATATATATCAAATTGAAAGTTGCCTGTCCTTTATGCATTATACATTAATCATCATGAAAATTTGGGAAGTTGTTGTGTACACTTAATTTGCTTTTTATTTAACTATCGTTTAAAACGGTAGTTTTCTTTGATTAATGTTTTTTTTTTGTTGAACATAATTTTTATGAAATTAAAAATAACGTAAGAAAGATAGTACAACCTGAAACAATTACATTTGTATATCAAAATTATATGTATTGGAATTTAACATGATGTTACAAATTTTATTATCTTCACCAAATATGTTGTTAATTTGGATTTGTATATAATACATGTTTCTAAAATTAAGTGAAGACTTAATACTTGTAACTTGATACTTGATAACATCGATTAAATCGATTTTAAGCTCACAATTACGAGACGGAAATCGCATAAATTCTATACAAAGTAGCATAGCTTATGTATGATTAAACATGGATGGCAATCATGATAAATAAAATAATTAAAAATGGTGGCACTTAGCCGGTAGTGATTTGCAAACGGCAACAACGCGCATTAATACCAATGAATTTGCTTAGCTTTCCGCAGGAAGATTTGTAAAATTTAAACTTGTTGATCTATGGGTGTGACAACCACGCGTACTTTAGTCCCTGCCATTGGCATATGAGTTATCTTGAGATATCGTATACCACTGGCAATAGCAATGCAATCTCATTAGCCAAAGTGATATCTTAAGGGTGCTGGTGGATGAAGTATTTTCAATCAACGATACCATCCCTTACTCTAAGTTATGGAATATTCTTTGATGATACGCTTTTTTTTTTAAATAGAATGTGTTTGGTAGTAGAAATTACAAGGTGTGTCACAACAACACATAAAAAACTTTTAAGAACAAGGTCCCACAACAACATGCTTTCTAAGGTGTTGATAGACGCAAATTTTTATATGATATGTTTTGATTATTTTAAATATAAAAATGTATATAATAGTTGCTTGGAATACTGATAGATGTGAAACCCAGAGTAATTTTAATGATTTTAATTTAAACATTCTGAAATTTTAATTTGCGATGCTACAATAATTGAAAGATACAAAAAACAGCTACCTCACAGATTTAAGTGTTCACTTCTGTCGGCAGTCCTTAACACTGCCTTCTTTTTTTTCATATGAATAGTTGAATAAATAATGTATGTAAAGTGATATGGAATCTGCTTTAGTGACAAACGATTTCGTTAGATTTACAAAGGTAGCAAACAAAGGAAAGGAATTAAATGTGCAAAAATTTTCTTTATTTGTGGATGCATGGATATAACATAACTTAAACTGAATTTAATAATAATATATGGGGCTGTCAAATTAATTGAATTGTTATACGAGTCATTTATCTGGGAAAATGAGAGGACGAAAATTGCTGATGATAAGGAAGAGGATTTTAAGCGAATAGGAAATACTACACAACATATATACATCCCGCTGTCTTTAGTCGGATTCAGGAAAAGAGTTGCTTCATTGATCATATAGTGTTTTTTAATATCTTTTTTCTGTTAATTGAATTTAATTTTAATTTTTATAAATCAACCGTTCATTAGAATACATATGTAATAGTATTTTAATCTATCTGTGTGTAATTAAATGGTTTATTCTTAAGCAAGAGTTTAAAATTTGAGCGAGGCACGAGCGAAAATTTTAAATTTGCGAGAGAATAAAATTCATTACACACGAATTGATTACACTACTTTATTCTCTGACAAAGAATTGTGTAATATATAAAATAAAAACATTTTCTTCAATTAAAACAATAAATCTTTATTGTTTTAATTGATGAATCAATTTTCTGATTAAAAGAAAGCTTGATAATAAAAAAAACCCATCCCAACAATCAACCAAATTCAACTAAACGAAATAAGAGAATTTATCTTAAAATTTGATTTTTGAACAAAACGTATCAAAGCTATTGTGATTATAATTTGAAAATAATTTTAATAAAATCAAAACAATTTTTTCCAATTGGTATCATACCACTTTAGTAGGGGAGGCGAGCGACATAAAATTGCAAGCATTTTATAAAGACTGATTTTTTAATATAATGTCACACATGTTGAGTAGAGAAATAGTCTTCAGTCAGTCAGCTGGATTCGTTAGCGTTTGGAGTGGGTGGGGCTCCAAAGTTTGTAAAAAAACCATGTACCTTGCAACTACTAAAACCTGAAAATTGGTTTGAGAGCAGTATATTAATTAAAAATAAGTTTTATGATCGTCAGACACACAAATCCTGTAACCGAACGCGTCAATCACGCGTTGAAGTTGTGAAAACGGTACATCGTGCAAGTACTTTCTAAAATCTGAAATTTAGTATACAGGTGAAGAATATTATTATAATCACAAAAAATGTAGTCAGTTAGTTTATTTCTGTAACAGATGCCGTCAGTCGCCAATAAAATCATACCGTTCAACATGTGGTAATATTTATTGAGCACGCCGTATTACAGAACGGCATGATTTTATTGGCGACTGACGGCATTTGTTACAGAAATAAACTAACTGACTACATTTTTTGTGATTATAATAATATTCTTCACCTGTATACTAAATTTCAGATTTTAGAAAGTACTTGCACGATGTACCGTTTTTACAACTTCAACGCGTGACTGCCGCGTTCGGTTACAGAATTTGTGTGTCTGACGATCATAAAACTTATTTTTAATTAATATACTGCTCTCAAACCAATTTTCAGGTTTTAGAAAGTAGTTGCAAAGTACATAGTTTTTTTACAAACTTTGGAGCCCCACCCACTCCAAACGCTAACGAATCCAGGTGACTGACTGAAGACTATTTTTCTACTCAACATATCGACGGCTACAAAGCAATTACGTGTAACTACATTTTATAAAAATGGAAAGGAAGCTCACAAAACGATTTATTGTGATTCTAAACAAGCTTTTAAAAGAAAATGTCTATCAATAAATAAAAACAAATAGCTTTTTTTTTTATGGATAAACAAATTTTATTTTCAAGCTTGTTTAGAATCACAATAAATCGGTTTTTGCGCTTCTTCTCAATTTTTCTAATATTTAGTTACACGTAAATGCTTTGGAGCCGTCGATATGTGACATAATATTAAAAAATCAGCCTTTATAAAATGCTTGCAATTTTATGTCGCTCAGCTCTCGGACTACTTGAATAATGATAATTTTTTTATAGGAAAATTTTCATTAGACAATAGGTTAAGTTCATAAGGCTATAGGTTAGAAAACAATTCAATAATACATACTATTATTATGAAAAAAACATACAAATAAAGCTGATATTGTTAAATGAAAGAGAATATAAGTTTTTTTTTAAATAAGAGTTTTTTAAAAACGGAATTCGTTCGGTGATTACGATTTCGTATTTTCAATAATATTTTAATATTTTTTTTCTTACTATTAAAAAGTCCAGACTAACATTATGAAATACGAAAAATAATAGACTATCGTTTCCGAACGTACAGATTTACAATCTTCTTATATTTTCCAACATTTACTATTTATTAAAACTGGTGTGGAAAAGACTAACAAAAACAACACCACCCGATCAATACTAAGTTAAAAACCTCAAAAATTAAAATGATTGTATCCAGTGCAACTTCCGGCTCTGTCGTACCTGTTTTTCAAACGTTGATTAAAAAAGGCAATAACTTTATATTTCAGTCCAAATCTAAATGCTTAACCGAAACATAAGATTAATTGAATATCGATTTATTTTTCGAATAGCCTTCAAAGAAATAGTGATTTATGAATTAAATTCCACAATGCCACTAAAAAGTTTTTTTTTATATATGTAAACATAAAAAGATAAACATTCGTTTGTTGTTGGGGTTTATGAACTTGCTAGCTACGGATCCGATTGTGCCCAAATTTGAAGGTTATGTTCGAAATTGAACATTTTTATAATATGACCGAAAACAATATTTACTTGAAAATAATATAAATTGGAATACAAGATGTTCTGATGTAACAAAAACATTATATTTACATATAATAATAAACGTAGTTTGTTTGTTAAATGTAAGGTTTGTGATTAATTACTTCGGTCTGAAAGACCTAAGTATTGCATTCATGAGCCAAAAGTGAAATTCTTACCCCCACTTTTTTTGGCATTTCTCAACGGTTTAGCACCTACTGATTCTAAAAAAGCAAAAAAAAAATGTGTCTGTCTGCCGGCCGTCATTACCTGCGCTGCAGGGAAATCTGCTGGAGGGATTTCAAAATCAAAAAATTTTTTTTCTAAAAATAGGTATACCCAAGGGACAGGTCCGCGAGGACGCTGTGCTCGATAACTGTACCGGAAGTTTGTCAAAAAAATCATTATGTGTGTCAAAAATAGCAAATTTTCATATTTTTGGCTTAAGAAACGTTCATTTTAAGTGATTACGAGTAGGAACATTAAATTTGGAGAAATCTTGATGGTAGGGATTCGTATGTGAGACCAAAAACTAGATTATTGCATTATAAGTTTGTTAAAAAAATGTTGTCAAGTGTGTCAAAAGAAAGATTTTTATTTATTTTTTACCCAATTTTTTGGAAAAAAATTAAATTAAAATTTTGTTTCAAATGAAATTTTATTATTATTATTGAGAACTATGGCGTTATAAGTTTGTCAAAAAAATTTGGTCAAGTGTGTCAAAAGAAAGATATTTATTTATTTTTTTACCCAATTTTTGGAAAAAATAAAATTAATAATTGGTATGTCTTGAAAATATATTATTATTATAAAGAATTATGGCATTATTAGTTTATCAAAAAAATAATGTCAAGCGTGTCAAAAAATGATTTCATTGATTTTTTTAGCCAATTTTTTGGGAAAAAAATGTAGCTGTGTTTATGACGTAAATGTAATTGAAAATGAAAATGGACATGGAAATTTGAATTTGTTATAGTTTTTGAAATATTTTTGGAATTTTGAAAAAAGTTTGTATTTTTGATTTTGTAGTATTTTTGCAATATCTTTAGAATTTTGGAAAAAGTTTGAATTTTTGAATTTTTAAGAATTTTTGGAATATTATTAGAATTTAGAAAAAGTTTAAATATTTGATTTTATTCTAATTTTTGAAATATTTTTGGAATTTTGAAAAAAGTTTCGATTTTTGATTTTGTATAATTTTTGCAATATTTTCAGAATTTTTGAAAAAAGTTTAATCTTTAATTTTGTAATAATTTTTGGAAATTTTTTGGAATTTTGAAAAAAGTTTGATTTTATTTAACTTTTACAATATTTCTGGAATTTTGAAAGAAATATGAATTTGTGATTTTGTAATATTTTCTCGAAACGGTAAATGGAGAGGTTTTTGAGTAGTTTGCTGAGGGTATCATCTTTTCACTAAATTATGTTAATTTATGATCTGTTTATAATTTTCCGGCATCGTATTGATGTTTCGTGTTAGTTTTGTAATAAATTTCTAAACAGAGATTAAAAAAAATACTTGTACTTTAACAAAGAGTTATGTTTGATATACATCGCTGCCCAAAACTAAAAACTATGTCCTCATAAAAGTTTTTTGCCGAAAACTATATCAAAATCCTTAACCCAGACCGAAGTCTTGATATCTCAGAGCTGTGAGATTCCAGCCCCTCCATATTTTACAATTTGTAAAAATGTCAGAAAAACTTCAGGAGTGAAAATATTGTACAAACATTATATTTATACCATGAAGCAGAGTTTATGCACGATTGAAGGTGAATGGTTGAGAATCATAAAGAAACCACTGGTAGCACCATGTGAAAAGCCATGGGAAAAAGATGGAGTCTTGCACCTGGAGGTTCCAGTACTATCATACCCTCCAGAGAGATTGGAGGAGTGGCACGTGACGGTGAATGATGTGGTACATAACCACATCTCCTCTTAAGGAGAATCTGCAAACACTCATACCTTACACGATTTCTTAGAGGCATGAAAACCTTAGTATGGCTGAAGCATAATGTAATATTATTTAACAATATCAACATCTACATATGTGGACAGTCTCTGTCTGTCTCTAAACGAGTTGACCAAGCTCTTTTATATCCAAATTATATGGGTTCCGGGTCACAGTGGCGTTAGCAGAAATTGTATATCGGAAGAACTTACTAGGCACGGGACTGAAATGACTTTTCGATATCATCTTTAGGTTGGTTGCTTGCCTTTGGCAGGACCACCTCCATAACTGATAGTCTGTGATCAAACACTAGCAAAAAAGGCTTTCCAGCAGATAACTTCTGCAAAAGTTGTAAGGATAAGGAGGAAGAGGAAACAAAGTTCCATCTACTTTGTACGTACAGCATTCGTCTATAGACGGCAAATGATTTTGGAACGCACATATTAAAAACTCTTGCCGACCTGAGTAACTTCAAAATAAGGGCGAAACATGGCTTCAGCAAAAGTTCCAAATGTTTCGAGTAGAGGACCTATTCTGGTGTATGTCGTATTAAGATGATATGGGATTTATGATAGGATGGCGAAAACAAAAATAAGAAGGGAAAAAGCTATTTTTTTATAATTTGAAGGAATACAACTAAAATTTGGTTGCCAATAATCCAGTTAGTGACATATTCCAAGATCATGTGAAGCAGTCTTCCTCAATGATTAAAGCACAGATATAGCACCGTTTCCTCGAGCAAACAGCAGCGTACCATCAAGGAATATCCCATAAATAAGATTTAAAGTATTGCCGTTGATTGAATAGAGTTCATCTGCCAGCATTCCTAAGGTATCATCTTGACTGGTGTCATCTCACTGTTATTCCCATTGGTATTTGATATCTCACGTTAACTGTTATATCAATATTGGGAACTGCAGTACGCACGGTTGTCACTCCTGTTGATCAAAAATTTAAAAAAACTGATCCATCTATGCAACTGCTTACTTCAATATTATAATCTATTTTGAACTTTTTTTTACACTTCTAAATTGATGACCCCGATGTAATCGTAGAAAGTTCCAACAAACAAATTCAACAGAGTTGGGTGGGTTCAGTGGGAGTTTGGTGGGATCAGTGCATTATTTTGTTGGCGTTGGATGATTTATGTTATGTCAACCCCATTACTCCTATTATTATTTTGGTCTTTTGCTACAACATTTGTACATATTCTATATGTAAATACCTCTTAATTTTTTTTGCTTTTTATCAATAAAAGCGACATTACATATTCTACTACAATATAACCAGTGACGATAAGCTATCTATACCTAAAACTCAATCCGCTAAAACTAGCTCCATTAATCATGTTGATCTTCAAAAAAAACTCTTCGGAAAAAGAAATCTAGAAATTTGAAGCGCAATTACAACGCCGAACATACTAGTGTGTTAATAACGACGCCTATGCTAAGTTTGATGATATCATTAGTAACCTCCCTCTCCGATATAGATTCCATACTCACTCATTTAGCAGAAAGCAGAGATTCGCAGACTAGAAGAATCCAAGTAGTTCTTGTGAAAAACGAGATCTCTTAATGGGAAGAATTTTTGAAAGTGTCATGCTGAATGTGTTAGCACAGAACCAAATGACAAATGTGTTGTTTTCCTATATAACTGACAAAGATTCTAAAAACTTAAAAAAAAACTAGAATTCGGAGCAAGAAATTCCAGCTTAACCGCAGCGTCAGTTGCTTAGCCATATCGTCAATTGCAACCTAGATTGACTCCGGGATTCGGATAAGTTTTAAATATACGGCCCAGAAATATTATATGCTCTATTTCTATATACCTATACGATACTTTGCTCGATCGAGCCAAAATAATATTGAAGCTCTTTCCACTCCCACCTTCCTAAGGATCGAATTCCGAACATTTTGCAGCTTAGTTAATTTTCTGCAAGAAATTTTCTAGTTAATAAGGTGCGAGAGGTTAAGCAAAACACATTTTCGTTAATATGTCAAAAAATAAGGTCAGGCAAATTAACTAACAAATTGTAATATTCCTATTAAAAAATCATCCTTTCCTATGACTCGACCAAACCATAGAACTTTTCACTTCTAGCCTATCAAAACACGACTGTTTGATTGAAGTGATTTAAACAAACAAAAATATACATTTTCTAAAAAATTCATTTCATTTCAAAAAAAACGTAATTTTTCTACGATAACACTTAACAGATGAAAAGTAGATTTTCATGCAGAGCAGGATTAGTTCCTTGTGAAAATGGCCTTTTTTTCCACTAGTTTAAAACTATTTTCGCTAAATAACAAACTGTATTTTGCTATCGTTTTCATGTAGTTTTACTAAGTTTTATAACAAAACAAAGCAACCATGGAAAAATAGAATATGAATTTTGAATGTTGTCGATCTATAATTAAATAATTTATAATAAATATCGTTTATTCTCTTTCCAAATATTAATATCAACTTTATTTGTATGTTTTTTCCATAATAATAGTATGTATTATTATATTGTTTTCTAACCTATAGATTAATAAACTCAACCTATTGCCTAACAGAAATTTTCCTATGAAAAAAATTAGAATTATTCAATTGGTATGATTCAATTGGTCAAATTGTTTTGCTTGTATTAAAATTATTTTCAAATTATAATCACAATAGCTTTGATACGTTTTGTTCAAAAATCAAATTATAAGTTAAATTCTCTAAATTTTTTCAGTTGAATTTGGTCGGTTGTTTTATCATCAGGGTTTTTTTTAATCAGAAATTTGATTTCTCAATTAAAATAATAAAGATTTATTGTTTTAATTGGACAAAACTTTTCTATTCATAAGTAATATGAATTCTATTCATAAGTAATATGAATTCTATTCATAAGTAATATGTACATAAATATTTGTCAGAGAATAAAGACTTCATTCATTGTAATTAATTTCGTGCCTCGCTCGAGTTATAAACTTTTGATTATAAACTAATACATTAAACACTTATTGGTTAAACTACTATTATATATTTATTATCGTAGAAAAAATTGCATTGCAGGCGCGAGATGAAAACCTTTCACGTTCGTGAAATTGTCCCGCTCGACGCTAATGCGCGTGAACAAATTTTCACTCACAAAAAAGGAGTGTTTTCATCTCTTGTATCAAAATGTACTATTATATATTTAATAACGTATAAAAACATTGCATTTCCTACGCGAGATGAAAACACTAAGTTCGTGAAATTGTCTCGACGGTAACTACTAAAGGGTCTTCCTCCTGGATAAACTAGGTAGTACAAAATTTGAATTTATGCCTGTCATCTGGCCTCTACTTACTAACTGTTTTATTAACGTTGCCAGGACAATATTAATTTTCCTTAACCAATCGTAGTTATTGTACCGATCACATAGTAATACGCAACTTTCTTCATGGTTAACGATTAAATAAAATAAAATTTAGAAAAAATTGTTACACAATTTTACTCTTCAAAATCATATACAAATTTTACATTTTGCACCTAATTGTCATAATTTACTATGTGCTATGCTACATGCTATGCCTAGCATAGCATGTAGCATAGCACATAGCTTAAAATTTGCCAAAATTAGTCACTAATTGTTTATTTTGATTTAAGAAAAATAATAAATCAGACTTACCGCAATTCCTCCATATAAATTTCAAGGTACGAGACATCAACTAAAAAGTTCATATTTTGAGCTCGATTTATATGTGACCATATCTGTTCAAAGGCCCGTGGGATAATACCCTGTTGTTCAGGATCACCACGAATTCCTTCCATGGTATACGTTTTGCCGGTTCCTGTTTGACCATATGCAAAAACACAGCCATTGAATCCTTCCAAAACAGATGACACAAGGGGACGAACAATCTCATCATAAACATTTTGTTGTGTTGAACTATAAGTTACATAAAAAAATCAAAAATTAATCCCAGTAAAATTATTATATGACCTTTAAAAGTGTTACATTGAAACATAAAACTTACTTAGCATCATACACAGCGTCATAGGTAAATTGTTTTTTATTTTCCTTGGATAATTCATTTGGATTAACTATTTCAACAACACCCCGAGTTGGATAAACATCAACGACACTTTGAAAATTTCCTAAACGTTCTTTACTACTCATAGGACGACTTCGTACCACCACTTGAACACATTCATTTTTTACTATATTTGTCTAAATAAAAAATGAAACAAACAAACTGAATTAATAATAATCTAAAATTAAATAATAAAATACACAAAAATCGAGAACAGAAATCCGTTTCAACTTACCCCACTTTTAGGTCTATTACTTTGATCCATTTTCTTTATTTTCACACAAGAATAACACAAATAATTATTTATAAATAAATATTAAATATTTATTTAATTCAATTTTAAATCATTTAAACATTGATATTTATTTATTTATATTTTTAATTATATTTCGAAGGAGCTAAGTATTTTTTGTTCTGTCTTTCAATGAAAAAGTTATGAGAGAAAATAAAACAAAATCAATAAAATCATGGACGTCTGGATGTAGATAAAGTAGATTTTTTTTCAATTGAATTTTAACTGTCAGAAAATGGTATAATTTTTGTTTAAATGGTATAAGAATATAAAAAGTACACTTTCTGATGTTTTAGTTTGTAAAACGAATCGTTTGAATTTATCAATTTGTTTCAGTTGAAATGACGGAAGAATTTATAACTGTAAAATTTTTTTTTGATATTTGCATAATATGTTTTGAAGTGATATAAAGGCTAGATATTATTATTAGTGTACTTATTAATTATTAAGAATTAAAATTGTTTAATCAAATTAATTAAATTCAATAATAATCGGGACAAAATTAATTAACGATATAACATACTTTTAATATTATTTTTTCTGATATCTTGATTTGGAAGTGACAACGAATATTTTTTAGGCTATGGTTATATCTTAAGCAAAAACAGAACGATATGTTTAAAATATTATTTTTGCCATACGATCAAAAATATGAACGTACGATAAAAAAATTGTTACCCTCAACCTATCAGAGCAGATATTTTAATCTCTGGAAACAATTCTTATAAATGCATTATGGCTTTCAATAGTCTCGGGTGGTGTGGCGATAACTCGAGCTCCGATAATTCAAGTTCCACAATAAATAATAGATACAGTAATTACATAATAATAAATCCAACAAATGATACATAACAAAAACAATTCCTGCTAAAAGAGATAAAAAGACGATCGATTCAACCGTTCTTGCAATTAAACAAAGTGAGGCTCAAGCTGCTTATACCTTCTCGGTAGCCCACGAGCAGCTTGTAAACATGTTGGATGCCCAAATGAAAGCTGCATTTGTCAGAATGCAACTTCTGCTCCTCCATCTACACTATTCATTTTGGCTATACTCTCCTCTTCCCAAGCACGTTCACTTACTTTAATCTATGGTTCAATTAATATCGAAATTCTCAAATATTTTAAGTACTTAAAACGAAACGTGACCCAGTGAACACTAGACATAAATATGACATCACACGAACGTCATTTATATGTGATAGTTGTAGATGTAGTTGTTACGTAAATATGACATAAAACTGACACTAGTCATGACCATAAGATGGTATCATTTATATTACGATTTAATGACATCATACTTATCTCTTATATTTGACTTTGATATGATGTCATAATTTGGACTTAAATATGACTTTAATATGATTTATTTAAATTTCACTAAAGGTATATCCATTTTAAATACATATATAGTTTGAAAAATTCTGCCCATAGTTAGTGCTTTCTATCTTAACTTAAAGCATAAGGCGCGCTATACACCTGAGCTAAACTATGCGAACTATGTTTTTAAAAAAATAATGTATGTAACGTAATTATAGAAAAAAACATTACGGAAACAAAACATTTAAAAAAGAAAATCAAAACGGAAACATTACATTTTTTTTAAAAAACATTATTCGCATCAAAACATTATTTTTTTGAAAACATAGATCGCATAGTTTAGCTAAGGTGTATAGCGCGCTTAAGGAATAGTGGGTAAGTAATGAGTAATGAATGGCTAACAGGTAAATGTTTTCGTCACTTTTGTCACAGAAATTTTTTATATTACCATGATATCAATCTTATATCATAGCAACGTTATGAATATCACCACAGACATCACATTTATGTCATAGTTATATCATTATTGTTATGTCATGTTCTTACGTAAATAAGTGTGAAATTACTACATACATATGACTGATATATGACCTAGATCTTACATAAGATGTGACTTAGTGTGATGTAATTTTGATGTTACAATAAAGTAAATGTGTTTTCTGGGGACTCGGGTTATTGAAACCTCCTCCATGGGCCTCCTGTTTCAAGTAAATATCGCCGACTAGCTTCAGACTTGTTGTTGTCTCAAGGCATTTGCCAACCGTCCTCTCCTCTCCATCTCGTTAAAAAGAAGAACGGCGAGTTGATCCAACTTCATGGATACATATTCTTCTCTACAATTGATCTCGTTCATGCATATTCCTATTGACGAGCTAAATTCCTTTGACGAGTGCGATATTGCAAGTTCTGCAATTTCTACTCCGTTCAGACTCTTCGCGAATGAGTTTCGCGTTGCGAAACGCTGCACAATCCTTCCAATGGTTTATGCAATCACTTCTTAGAGACATCGTAAAAAACAAAGTTGACTTTCTAGAATCTAGGGCATTTGATTGATTCATCTGGAATCAAACCAACTCCTGAACGTGTTGATGCTATTAATCATTACGAACGCCCTGAAACAGATATGCAACTCCACCGTTTTCTAGGTATATGATCAACTTCTAGCGGATATTAATTCTTCATGCTGCTGGCAATCAAGCCATTCTAAATGATTTTTTAAAAAAGTCTAAAAGAATGACAAGCGTGTGACAATGGTATGAAGACTCCATTCAAGCCTTTTGCAACTGGCAACTTAGTAAGTCAACACATCTGGTCCATCCCTCACACTCTGCCCAACTTGTCGTAAGGGTCGAAGCTTCCGACGAGACACTTGGTGCCGTTGTCCAACAAAAACTGTACGATTGTTATTTGTTGGACATGATTCGTGGAGTCGCAACAGAAATTCAACGTTTATGATCACGAACTCCAAGCATCTTATTCTTTAAAGGTAGAACCTTCACTCTCTTCACATATCATAAGCCCTTTATCTATGTTTTTTCGTAAAATTCTGCAGTCAAAGCAAGTCCTCGACAATTCAGACAGTTAGACTTCATCAGTCAATTCACGAATGATATTCGCCAAATCTCTGAAATCGATAATGTCATATTTTTTTATTAATTAGTTAGACATGTTTAGCACACTAAATATGAAATATTCATTATTCAGACTCTTTGAATATCCGAAGATACCATGTCAACTATAAAGGAAGAAGATGATGAAAATGGAAGGAAAGAGGATATAGGGAGTAGGGACAACTATAGTAATTGTTTTAAATGATGATGTACATTTTCTTTAAATGCCTGAGGGGTAAAATCATCGGGAAATACAGAGGAGGGCATTGAGTTCCACAATTTGGCCACTCTATTAAAATAGTCGTTCTGGAAGGACACAGTTCTACAACGAGGGATTTGTACGACAACATGTACATGTTGTACAGCAACATGTACGACATACTTTCTCTTGTTGAGCCCATATTGATTCCAGAGAATATTCCTTACGACGAAATTGCTTATGCTCAGTTCAAAGATGTCGAATTTCAAAAGTACAGTCTGCCAAAACTCTTTTATGTGATACTTCGACAGGCAATGCTCACCCTTTTATTCCAAAGCAATTTTGCCACTCCGAAAGCCATTCCTATCTCAAATATCACTACTGAAACGGTAGCTTCAGCTCTATACTCAAATTGGATTGCTCGTTTCGGACTTCTTTCAGTAATCATCACTGATCAGGGCTCGCAAATCGAATCCAATATTTTCAGTGAGTTGTCTAAACTTATCAGTTTCGAACGTAAACGATCTAAAAGTTGCAATCCTAAATGTAACCCACTCAAACGTTGGCACCGAACCCTGAAAACTGCTATCATGGTCTATAACCGGATGGACTGAACGCGTATTCTACCGTCAATATTGCTCGGTTTTCGAACCACTTAAATGAAGACTATCGAGAATTCTTTAGCCGAAATTATCTGAACAAGACTTAACTTAAAACTCCCCCACTTCGGGTACTAATCTCAGTCGCGCAAACAAGACTTTGTCTTTTAAAGATAATGTCCATTATGCTCGCTCGGATACCTCCTATTCTTCTCATTCTCTTTACATAAACGAAGCGACGCGACGCAAAAGCCACTGCATCAAATAAAAGGGTTAGATTTAATCCCATTCCTCAACAATGGCTGTTCGACCCTGCATCCACAATTACATGAGCCGGTTGAGCATATAAAACTCCCACTTTCTCCACTTAGTGCTCTGTCACACTAAAACCTCTTCTTCATTCGTATTTTTATTCCGTCTCATCTTCGATGACACTTGGGGGAGTGTTGTGCCAAACATCTTTATTATTTTTTGCTATATTTGTTAGTAACGCCTCGGCGATAATAAAAAATGACATTAGTAGTGAAGTTAACACGTTTTATTATTCATTGTATTTCTCTATTATTATTAAATTCAACTAACTGTTTCCTTTGAGATTACAAAAGTGCTCTAAATATTTTAATTCTCTAATAAAAATTAGTTTTCGAAGAAATACTCAAAATTTTGATTAATTGTTACTTTGAAATTCACATACAAATTAAAAATTTAATCATTCTATGAAAATAAGTGTTACATCCTCATTTGCATTTGTTGATTATTAAATAAATTATTCAGAAATATTCAGTTTATTAAATAATTTATGTATCACGTGAATTATTAGATGTCAATTACCTTGTGAAACTTACTAACCCTCGGGCCAGAGGCCATCGGGTAGTAAACGTTTCCCTCGGTAATTAACATCCTTATAATTCCCTTGATACATAAATAACTATCTGTCTCTCACAATTCAATATCTATTTTATAATAATTTGTTTTTAATAAAATAAAAGTAACATAACTTGCTTGGATATATGTACAAATAATAATACGGATTACTTGGATATCAACTTCAAAGAAATACATCAAAATACTTCCCTCTCAAATTACAACGTACCAAATCGTTGTGGAGGTCTTCTAACTCGCTCTCAGCATGAACTTCAATTGGCACAGATTTTCATTCTCAATTTTTTCGAGATCCAATGGATTATTATTAAATTCTTCATTGTTTCCCTTATATTCCTCAGATGAAAAATTCCTTTTACAAATTTTGAGTTCTGATGGTATCTCCTTACTCTCTGTTATTATCTCTCTATTCAGAAGGAAAACTTTGTAATTGGTTCAAATGTCTCTTAACACTTTTTATTCTCTAATTCAATTATATATTGTTACGTTTTCCTAACCTTACTTCGAATTGGCCTAACTCACAATTCGATAAACGCAATTCCCAAATCACTTTCTGGATTCGATCACTGATTAGTAAGCAAACACGCCAGGTTTTATTAAGTATTCAACACCTTAATTGTTCTACAACAACAGGAAAACAATACAGCAAACAATATTCCTAACTAGAATATTCTTTCAACATCTTCAGAAACTGCAACGGTTGATTGTAGAAATTTCCAGTAACACAACGTACAAAATAATACACAAAATATTTCTATTCAATAACAATTAAAGCTTTATTCACAAAAACTAATTTAAAAATCATTCGAGGTCACTCTTTAGAAACCTTGAGAACATATTAGAATATTCGATTATTTTACGTTATGTTAAATTGATTCATAAAATTATTTATTTTATTTTATGTTGACCCAAGTTCTAAGAATACAACAACAACACTATTCATTTCATTAATTTGTTGTTGTGTTTTGTTTTGATTTTGCTATATGTAACAATATGTGTGTCTTCAATCTTTTCTTAACACCGTCCCTTTAATCCAACCCTTTTTTATTTGGATCAGTATAATCTCGTGGTAATACATTCTATATTACCTTTTAGGTAGAGTTCATATAAAAATCTACCTATTGCAATGGGCTTCATCTCGGAATTTCGGAAAAATTTTCGGAAAATCAAAATGAAAAAAAATTTATATATATATATGTTTTATGTTTTATAGTATAGTTTTATGTTTTATAGTAATGATGAATATTTTTTGAAAATTTGTTTTTCACTCAAAAAATAAAACATTTACAGTTGAGCAAAAAGTTGAAATACTCTTTTAATCTCAGAACTACAAACGACGTTAATGTTTGTAGTAACTTTTTTGTTTGAAGTTGTAATAATTATCACTCAAATCACAATAACAGGTGAATCCTCTACACACAGTAATAATTTTGATAATCCAACTGTACAAGATTGTTCGAAATCGTTTGTAGCATTTTATAGTAACGATGAATATTTTTGGAAATTTTTTTTCCACTCAAAAAATAAAAAAATTTACAGTTGAGCAAAAAGTTGAAATATTCTTTTGATCTCACTAACTTCAAACGACGTTAGTTGTAGTAAACTTTTTTTGTTTGTAGTTGTTATAAATATCACTCAAATCATAAAAACAGGTAAATCGCCTAAACACTGATTGTGTGATATCTTTGATAATCTAAGTGTAGATTCAAATCTAAGTAGAGTAAATCAAATCCAAATATAGTAAAAATAACTTCTAAATGTATTTATCAGAACTAAAAAATACTACAAACGATTACAAACAAATTTATCACTGTGTGTAGGTAAGTTACATGTTTTGTTAATTTGAGTGATATTTATTACAACTACAAACAAAAACATTTTACTACAATCATCTACGTCGTTTGTAGTTTCTGAAATCAAAAGATTATTTCCACTTTTTGCTCAACTGTACATTTTTTTATATTTTGAGTGAAAACAAATTTTCCAAAAATATTCATCATTACTACAAAATACTACAATCGATTTCGAACAATCTTGTTTACTTGGATTATCAAAATTATCATTGTGTGTAGGGGATTTACCTGAATTGATGATTTGAGTGATATTTATAACAACTACAAACAAAAAAAAATTACTACAAACATTAACCTCGTTTGTAATGCTGAGATCAAAAGAATATTTCAACTTTTTGCTCAACTGTAATTTTTTTTAATTTTTTGAGTGAAAAAAAAATTTCCGAAAATATTCATCATAATCAAACGTAAAAATAAATATTTTGATTCCAAAAATTTACAGCGTATTAGGGACATAATAAGGTACGATTTCACCAAATTGTGTGAAAAAAAAATTTTTTTGTGGGTGATAAAAATTAAAAACGAAAAGACCTTTTTTTCTCGGATTTTTCTATTTTTACAGCAACTTTTAGGTTATGTGAAAAAATGGTTTGTATAAAAGTTATAGACCTTTTTATTTAAATAATGATTAAAAAACTTTTTTATTTTTTTAAAACAATTACAAACACCATTTATTACTCACTTATTTTTTATATTTATTCTACCGGTTTCGATTTTCAAAAAATCATCGACTGAAAAATATTTTGCAATTTTTATTACCTACAAGTTTTACTTTAGACGTTTTTCGATAGAAAGTCTAGTTTCGTTGATAATCGTGAAAAACAATTGTCTACCCCTAAAAACTCACCCCATTTCACCTTCGTAGCTCGGATCACCCTTAATTTGTGTTCCCCATCATTTGCTAAATATTTTTTTCCTTATCCAAAAGTTTTCATGCTGTTACTAATTTTTTTCCATTTTTTGCCTGTTTTTAACGTATCTGCACTGGTCTAGGTTTAATCACATCAAACAAAGAACTTATAGCTTGTAAATATTTTGCTATATAATTCAAAGTTCTGTGTCCTTAGAGCACTATAGCTAGTCATTCGCGCTATAGAACTCACTTCTCTCTTCCCAAAAAAAATCTCCTTCCTCTATTCAAACAATTTGAAAAATCAATCCGAAACAAATAAAATTCCAAAATCTTCGTAAAACAAATTCAAACAAATGCAAATTTTTTGCTAGTAAATTTCCGGATTCCAATGATTCCAATAAATGAAATTTTTTTTGATTAATAAATTTTCTGCCTATATTATAAAGAGATCAAAATACATGAAAATTGAGCTTGCCTTAGATCCCCAAATTTTTTTTTATACAAAAACATCCAATTCTCGCTATTTTTCATGGTTTTTCGCAATTCGAAATTGGACGGTGGTCGGCTAAAACTGACTTTAAATTCGTATTCCACAGGTCGAAAAACATGCCCGTAGATAGGTGGCGCCCAAAGTAAGGCCACTTTGTTCTTTTTTGTGTGCCGTTGTTACCTTCATAGTTTCTTTCTTTATTGCAATATTTACTGTCTTTTCAAAAGTTAATGTTTCGTCTTCTTCCATTATGCGTTCTAATATCCCTGTGCCACTAAAACCACATACAAATTTGTCTCTTAATATATTGGGAAGATCATTATTAAATTTACAATTTTTGGCTGCATTTTTGATTCTACTAATCCAATCATTTACCAATTCACCTTCCATTTGATTTAATTTGTAAAAAGCAATTCTTTCTCTATATATCGCAACTGGTTTACTCTAATGATTATTTATAATTTCACAAATCTCCGTATATTTTTTCTGTTCAATTTTATCCGGAATTGATAAATCAATTAATGTTTTAAATACATTTGTCGACAATTTGTTTAATAAAATAAAAACGACGAATTTTTTTATTATCTTTAACTTCTTTATTAAAAAAAAAATATCGATTTTTGCTTGATAAATATCCCAATCAATGATTTTTGGATTAAATACCATAATATTACTATCTTCTGTACTATTACTATATATTATCTGTTAGTATCTAATACTACTATTGTATTTACTTTTCTAATTTTTACCCTCGTCGCCAAATGTTATGTCCTCATATGCATTTGTTGATTATTAAATAAATTATTCAGAAATATTCAGTTTATTAAATAATTCTGTCTTTCAAAATTCAATATCTATTTTATAATAATTTGTTTTTAATAAAATAAAAGTATCATAACTTGCTTGGATATACAAATAATAATAGGGATTGCTTGGATATCAACTTCAAAGAAATACATTACAATAAGTGAGCATTTTTTTATATGTATAATCATAACCTCAAATCAAGGAATACCTAGATATTATGGCGATTATTGTGATATGTATTTAACACATGGATCATTTAGTGTAACGAGGGCACATTGACATACATAAACATACAGATAACCTTGTAAGTAAAGTTTCAACATTTAATTGCTGACACGCAGCAGCGTCTAAACCAAATAATTATCTACACTGCTCTGCTCTGCACTGCACCGCTCTACACTCCCCTGTTCTAGACTGCTCTGCTCTGAACTACACTATAGCACTACACAAGCTGTACATGCAGCTCAGAAAAATAATTCCTTTTTCATTCGAGTCACTACACAACACTCCCTTACCAGTAATTCGGCAGAAAAACGAGAAGAATTAATCTCTTACAGCGTTGGACGGGTGGACAGTTTTCAAAATCTTTGATCACAAATTAAGTAGTCGTAATGTTTGTGGATGCTGGCTTCGGACGTATTTCTTCAAAATGCTTTTCCAATTCCTTGATGAACTAAATTTGAGAGTTCAGATAAAATAGCTTGCAGTTCTTCACTGAAGGAGGAGGTTCTTAAGCCTATGGGAAGCAGTGGCGTCATTTCACCAAAATCTTGGGGGGGGCGAGAATTTTTTTTTTTTTTTTTTTTTTTTTTTTTTTTTTTTTTTTTTTTTAAGGCATTTAAGGCCTTGTAGGAGCGTTGCCAGGTTGATCAGATTTGAATATTCACGACGGTCATTCGCAACAGCGACATAATTAACATGCCAGCCGATTTTTTTAAGGTCGTTTATTACGTCAGTCTCCCATTGTAGTCGTGGTCTACCTCGCGGTCGCCCACTCCCTGGGGTACTAACGTACATTTTTCTAATCATTCCAGACTGTGAATCGGCTCGTAGAACATGCCCAAACCAAGCAATCCTGTTAGAACGGATACAACCTATTATATCAGGACCCTCAAGAAGGTCTCTGATCTCAAAGTTATACCGGGTTCTATACTCTCCATCGTCTGTCTTAAGTGGACCAAAAATGTAGCGTAGGATCTTACGCTCAAATACAGATAAATGCAATTCGTCATTTTGTGTAAGGGTCCACGTTTGTGACCCATACATCACAACCGGTCTAATCAATGTCTTGTATAACTTGAGCTTGGCGTTAGTTGATACATACGGTGATCCAAGGAGAGGTTTAATTGAGTAGAAAGTTCGATTACCTGCAGCGATTCGAGATAGCATCACCTTGTCTTAATCTGGGGTCGACTTTAAAAATCTTTGATATTTCGTTCTCTACTCGTACACAGCATTGAGAGTTCTGTACTGTCATTTTGCATAGTGATACCAGTTTACCAGGAATTCCCATTGACACCAGAGCAGACCATAGAGTCTCTCGTCCGATAGAGTCGTAGGCCTGCCTGAAATCAATGAAAAGTTGGTGCACAGGTATGTTGAACTCTCGGCACTTTTCCAAAATCATCCTTTTCGAGAAAAGTGCATCGGTAGTACCTCGGCCCCGCCGGAAACCACACTGATATTCTCCAAACAGTTGTTCAGCAAAAGGATTGATTTTGGATAGCAAAATGTAAGAAAAGATTTTATATGCTGTGCAAAGGAGAGCGATTCCTCTGTAGTTTGCACATTGTAGGCGATTACCTTTTTTATGGATTGGTATCAGCATAGCTGTGTTCCAGTCCTGTGGCATGGTTTCATTCCTCCAGATCATATGAACAAGTTCAAAAAATCTTAAGGATAGAGTTTCGCCACCATGTACAATCATTTCGGATGTTATATCGTCGATACCAGGTGCTTTATTGCGTTTTAATTTAGACAGCGCCGCTTCGAATTCCTCTTTGGTTAGTTTGTCTACATGTACCTTTGACGCACGAATAAGCTTTGCTCGTCGCCCGACTTGTTGCTGGTCACTTAAGTTGAGAAGATTCTCAAAATAAGCGGCCCAAATATCTAAAATATTTTTAAGGTCTACTTGTAGCTCCTCATCTTCGTTTTGAATAGCAGTCGATCTAGTTTGAGGGCCTTTCTTTAAGGTTTTAACCTGTTGAAAGAAGTTACGCGATTGATGTTCCTTATTGAAGCTTTCAATCTCCTCACACTGTCTCTTCCACCATTCTCTCTTCGTTCATCTACATAGCATTGTAACGGCTTGTCTTGCCAGTTTATAGTTCTCCTTCGTGGACCTGGTGTTGCGTCCTTGTAGACACTTCAGATAGCAATCTCCTTTGTATTGAATAGCATCAAGGCATGCATGATCCATCCATGGCTTCTGGGAGTGGTTCTCTGGTCGTCCAAGTATTCCCTCAGCAGCGCTTAAAACAGCATCTTTGAGCAAATACCATGACTTATCGACGTCTCCATTAATGGTTTCTGATTTATCCAATGTTTTGGCAATATGGATTTGTTTGATATCTCTCTTCTGTTTCAGCACTCTTTAATGATGAGATGTTAAAACGTTTCCGTTGATTGAATTTTGGAATGCCTGGATTTGGGAAGTGGAACCTTATCGTTGCACATACAAGGAAGTGGTCACTTCCAATGTATGCACCTCTAAAGGATCGCACATCCAGAACGCTCAAAAAGAAACGTGATGTTACTAGAACGTGATCAATTTGATTTCGAGTATTTCCATTCGGTGAGACCCAAGTCTGCTTATGAATCGATCGATGCGGAAAGAACGTACTGGCAATTCTCAAATTATTTGATAATGCAAACTCAGTCATTCTCTCACCATTATCATTCGAATTCAAATGCAAGCTGTTGGGACCCACCACATTTCCATAAGAGATATCTCTTCCAACCTGTCCATTAAAGTCACTAAGAACCATAATGAAGTCGCGTGTTGGTGTTTGTTTCATAACCTCTTCCAGTGCTATGTAGAAATTATCCTTCTCGTCGACGGTCTTAGCTTCAGTTGGTGCATGCACGGCAATAAGAGAAATATTGTTATATGTACCGCGTACACGTAGGTAGCAGATCCTCTCACTGACCGGGATGAATTTCATCACGGCTTCTTGTATGCGTACACCAACAAGAAAGCCAGTTCCAAATTCTCTTTGAGAAGGATGACCACTACAGTATAGAGAGTGACTATCCAAATCTTGTTTTCCGATTATCGGCTGCCTAATTTCTTGTAGAGCAATAATATCCATCCTATACCTCTCAGCCTCTGTTTCTAGACTTATAAGAGCATCAGGAGCGCTCAAGCTGCGCACGTTCCACGTTCCAATTCGGATGTCTGGTCTTTTTTCACGTCCAGGTAAAATTCTGTTTTTGTTTCCGGGTCTGTTTTTCTCTTTCTGATAACCAAATTTAACATATTAGTTTTTCCGGGGTTAGGGTGTTAACCTTAGGCCCAACCCAAATTGTCGTGAATGGGTCCGTTCTGCACATTAAGGTCACCAGAAACAACCTTTTTTACACGTTTATATAGCGAGCCGCTTGATTCAAGACAGACGCCCGCTCCAAGCCGCCCCTGACATGGAGAACAGACGCTTGAGTCGCATTGGTTGTAAGGCCCCAATTCGCCGTGATGTAGCGTCATTGACTAAGCAGTTTTTACTCTGCTTGTCTCCAATACACCAACCTAATTCTGTCAGCATTACCCAGGCAGCACGGCGCGGACGTCGAATTTCGGATTTCGCTACCCGGGGCGAGAATTTAGATGACATAAAAAGATTATTTTCGTAAAACATAACATACACATTTTTATACACACATTTAAAAGCATTTAAATGCATGGACTAAGAAATAAAAATAAAATGCTTTTAAGCTACCTTGGTTACTCTGCTAGATCTTTGTCTTCTGGTGTTGTTTCATTGAAGCGAATGCCGCAAAGTTCTGCAAAATCCCTTCATTAGTTAAAAATGAATTTAAATTTAGTATCATCTCTGCATTGTTTAAGCATCAAGAAAGTAGTTTTAATTAAAGTGCTTGTGCTAGAAATTATTATATCTTTGCTTTGTAACTGTTCAGAGAGTGAATTTGTAAACGACAGCAGATCGTGCAGCATAAAAAAAACGATGGTTTTTCTATACGATCCCAGGCATCCCGGGATTTAAAATTTATGAGTCACGTAGTCCCAGGATCCATAAAACACCACGGGATTGCAATCCCTACGTGACTCCTGTTACGTCGAATCGTTTTTTTGTTTGTTTGTTTGTTTTCCTTTATTTGTCTCAGAGAGAAAGAGTTATGTCTACCCTAAACTGACCGGAGCCAAATCGTTAAAATGTGGGGCGAAATGCAAACATTCTTCCAAATACTAGCTAATTAGAATTTCTATTGCGAGAAAGTGGGACGGTGAACACGTGCTAACTAGATTGTGCATTTACTATTTAATGCTTTCCTTTACTATTTGTTTAATATTAAATTCTACAAAAATTCTTTTATTTTAGTTGGACATTTTTCAACCGTTAGGAAATGTGTTTACAGTGGTTCGTACATTTTCAAAATTCTTTCTAGTGCTGACATTACCACCAGCCAGCGAGTTTCACTGTATCCAATAAGTTGGTTATGTTTGACATTACTTTTGTCGCAGAACTCCTTCAACTTAAACCACTAAAGACAGTAAAATATCCAAATTTTTTTAACCCTGCCATTTACATCAGCAGCACTTCTTATTGCATTATTTAGAATACAGGCTGCGAATCCAATACCCAATACATTCTGATTCAAATTCGCGTTTAGCTTGCTTTTAAATTTTCACCCCTTGACGTGACACCACTAAAATTGGTGTTCGTGTTATCAGCGCAAATTGCAACAAATGACAACAAGAAAACAAAATAACAACAAAACTTGTTTAAGCTACTGGAGCTGGCGGCTTATAACAACGCTTTTTTATGTTTATCTGTATCTATATGTCTTTTAATATCATAATGTCCACGCAAATTCACTCCGACTGGTAATACAATAAACTTTTGCGTCGTTATATTTTGATTTTTTTATAAAAGGATAATCCAATTCAATATCGTATGAGAATTTACGTAAACGTTTTCTACCCGTCTTGATCTGCAGGAGAACTTTTTAAATATAATTTTAAAAATTAGTATAAATTTACCTTTTATAGTAGCTTAAAACTTTTGTTACACAAGTAAAGACTGCAAAACAATTGAAACAATTTATTTTAATTTTACAAAATAATTAATATCTTTTCTGTATTCTGTAAGTATAAGAGGTATATAGTATACCTCTCGTTCTATCTTTTGCAAATCTATACCATTTATCAAGTTTTATGCTGTTTACTTTGTTTGTTCTTTATTGAGAAAAAAAATTAGAAATTAGAAAGTAATAATTTTACTTTTGAGCTACCTAGCTAAAGTGTGTTTAAACAGAGAACAGGAAATGTCAGGGTTCTCAAAATAAGTGGGGCATGGAGGGATCAGCTTTTATTGTTTTATAATTTTTTTTTATTTTTGATCTACGGATGTGACAAACCCGCGTACTCCAGTCCCTGCTATTGACATACGAGTTAACGTGAGTTATCACATACCACTGGCAATAGCAGTGAGATATCGCTAGCCAAGGTGACATCTTAGGGGCGGTGGCGGATGAACTGTATTCAGTCAACGGTAGCACCCTCAATCTTAGCTGTGAAATAATCCTTGATGATGAGACGCTATTGCTTCCTTGAAAAAACGAGCCTTCATATACCTATGTGTGGGCTTTAATCATTAAGAAAGATGGTGCGTCACAGGATCAAGGAATATGCAACCGGCTGAAGTATTGGCAACTACATTTTTGTTTTGTTTCAGCAAATTTTTGCCAAAATTTGCTATTTACTTTTTAATTTACTTTTATTTTCTTTATTCTATCATAAAATATTGGCCTATGTCATATTTTGTCAGTGATAGGATTTTTTGTTTAGTTATCCATTCTTTAACAAAAAATATAAAAAAACAAAAAAAAGGAAGATTTACGTCCATCAACACCTTTGAACGTATGTTGTTGTGGGACCTTGGTCTTAAAAGGTTTTTAAGTGTTATTGTGACACATATTGTAATTCCTACTACACAACACATTTTATTAAAAAAAAATAATTAGGTTGTGTTCTCCTGCATGTACTTACTTTTAAGTTTATATAAATTACCAATGGCCAATAACAATTGAAATTTGAATGTTAAATACTGCACTATGAACTCTCGAGGAGCCCTATACTAATGAAATATTTTGTTTCCTCTGACTCAGACACGAATATCTTATAAACAAAACGCAATCGTTCTTCTAAAAGCGGTGATGCTGCGCACCTTATAGTACGATAGAATTTTGTCAAAATACGCACCCACGGCGTTTTTGGAAGAACGATTGTGTTTTGTTTATAAAACTGATTTCATCAGAAGATTAGAAGCAATACGACCGCCTTTCGTATCGGCGGCGCTCTAGTCCTAGATACAAAGAACGATAACGGTTGGAATATTGCGATGAACTGTACTTTAGTTGGGCCAAAATAATATGTAACGTAATAATTATATTATCAGATATATTTCAATTAATAGTATGCGATAAAATTGGTATATTAGTTAAGTAAATCTTCTAAAAATTAGACGAATTTACAAAATAACCGTGCATTGAAATTTTTATAGTGTATAATTCTACCACGATTGGATGGTTTTATTGAATCGATGTATTGAATTATTGATAGTATCAGATCCTTGGGGGGGGCCAATGCCCCCCCCAGCCCTACCCAATTGACGCCCCTGATGGGAAGGTAGAATTTTTATCCAATTTGGTCATGACGAACAATTGCAAATTTAATTATGTAATTTTATGTTAAAACCTAATTGGTTCAGCAGTTCAATGAATATTTGGGATTTAAATTGAATCTCTTAATTAGTAATACATATAGTTGATTCTGAATCGCCAAATCTAGAAATTTGTATATATTGTATACGTTCAAAGCAGCAGTTGCAGTAGTAATGCCTAGTGCGAGCATTATAGGGTCGATTATTGATGTCGAATTGTATTTGTACAAATCATTGTGAATTTTATTGTGCAAACATGGGACTTGGCATTAAAAACAAAGAATGTGCGTACAGAACTAACTTAAGAAATAGAGCAAACGAGATTGTGAGAATGTCTCAATTTAAAACAAAAGCGGTTTCAAGTAACTATGGATGCCGACGAAGAAGTCATAGGAAGCTACCCATTTCGGCTAGTTTCAACCGGTGATTAGGTCATTATAGAGGAAAAGTGCTGTGATAGAAACAGCAAATCAATTATTACTTTCAAAGTTCGATTTTACGTAACTAATGCTTATCATTAGTGAAACGAACATAAAAGAGCATCAAGTACAAAGCGAGATAATCTGGATAAAGAGGGAATCAGTATTACATTAATACTTTAATCAAAAGTTAGAAGTATGTAGTAAAAACAGCAAGACGCAATAACGCGTTAACACCAATAAAGCCATAGATGAGTAACTTCAACAATCCAGAATTTCTGCCTGATCAGGTAACACACAATGAGCAAGGATTCAACGAATATTCTTTCGTTAGAAGTACTGGATGTTAGACGTTAGATTAGCAATCTGAATATCTTAACTTACCCCCAGCTCCCAAATTTCATTTGCATTTATAAAATGTACCAAAATATGTAAATAAAATGTCACTGTTTTAATTTCCTAGACTTCTGCAAACTATCTATTTCCAAACGATTTTTGCTGAACCGTGTCTCCAGCGATATACAATTATGAAACTAAATCCAGTTATCTCTAGATTACGGATATTATGCATATGATTCTCGTTGTAGACATGCACAGATTATTTTGAAACACGAAAACGAAGAATTGGTAAAGATATGAAGGTTGACTACCATCAATCCCATCAATCTCCAGTTTTATTTATTCGAATATAGAAACAATATGCTTCAACGCTCTGCTCTATAGACATTTATTTTACTGTGAAGTTCTAATATATTCAATCCGGCTCGAAGGACTAAATAATCTATTGAAGATTTCCAAATCAAATAAAAGAAAACCTAAAATTCTTTGATTGTTTTTTTAATTTATTACAATAAATTTATTTTTAAAAATTAACATTTAAAAAACAAAGAATAAACATATTTAATATATTTATCTTTCTATTTTTATGACCTTAAACAATAATTAATACAATTAATTTTATAATTATTTTTAATAATAAACTAATCTACAATATGTATTCGTTTTGTTTTTTATTTATAGATTTTTCTAAATTATATAATTACTATTTTAAGTTTGTGAACACAACAAATGTAAATAAAATTTGATATCGAATATTACAATTAATACAATTAACATGAAATAAAATTTAATTATTCGTTTCTTTTAAAATTTTTAATAATAATAATACAGTTATATTTAAAATTAATATGTAGTACATTTTTGATTAATAAATTTAATTTATTATTTCAAATTTTTCATCTATAATTAATATTTTTATTAATAAATCCAATTAACTGGAACCCATTGATGTTCATGACTTAAAGCATCTAATGCTTCTACAACTTTTCTAAAGGAAATGTCAAAGTCTTCATTGACGATTAGCATATCGAAATATTTTTCATATTTTCGTTGTAAAAGTGAACTTTCTTCAACTGTTGATACTAAGTCGTCATCCTAACTCAGAAATAAAAGTTTTTATAATAAATAAAAAGAAGTTGAATTATAAACAATAAATAAATAAAATTACATAAGAGTTTTTTTTCATTTTACCTCATATAATGATGCCAACGATTCTAGTGTTCGCGCACGCCTAGAACTAAATCTAATAGAACTTTGTCGATCAAACTAAAATTAATATAATAAAATTATATAAATAACAATAACTCATGCAAAAATGTAACGTAATTTTAGCATTCAATAGATGTAGACATGCTAACTTTATTTGACTATAAAATTGATTATACTAACCGCTAAATTTTTAGAAGAACCAGTCGCACGTCTTTCCGCATAAATTTGTTTTAAAGTTTCCATTCCCGGTGCCCCAATAAATATAACATAAGGCATGAATTCTGGACTATTGTGAAGAACTTTCAACGCACTTGGTGCACAATCCAAAACGCACATTTTCCCTTTAGCAATTACATCACGAATCGAATCCAAATGTGTACCATAAGTATTACCATTATGTTCACCATATTCCAAAAATTTATTTTCATTTATTTCTTGTTGCATTGTTTCTTGATCGACAAACCAATAGCCTTCTCCTGATTTTTCGAGTGCACGAGGTGGTCGAGTTGTATCTAAAACAAAAGCAAAACATAAAAAAAAAATTTTTAACTAATAAATTAAACTCACGTGGAATTATTGTTGCAAATTTATCTGGATCACTATTTATTAATCGATTCTTAAGCGTTCGTCTTCCAACTCCTTGTACACCAATCAATACTAATGTTTTCCGTTTGAATGGTGGCATTTTTGTGACTTCCTCATATAACATTAAATCAGCCTTATCGAATTCCCCATTAGCCTTTGATTTATACATTGTCTTTTTCTTCTTCTTTGAGATTCTCGTTCCGCATATACCGACTTTATGAACATAATCTGCTTCAGGTGCAACATACGCTTTCCGACGTTCTTCTAATTCAGGTGATGGAATCAAACCCGTTACCTCCTCTACTCCAATATGTTTCGCTTGCCACCAATTTGGATCTTTAACATTTATAATTTGCAAGATATCACCATGTTTGAACGGGAGTCCGATTTCTTGACATGGTAAAAGTGTATCGTATTCTGGCTCATAATCGAATAATGCTCGCATGTAGCACTATTTTTTTTTTTTGATAAAAAATAAAAGAAAAAATCAGTTAGGATTCGGTTACAAAACTTTAAAAATATGTGATTTATTGTGAAATATAAAACATACACCAAAAACCAAACACACACATTGTTCAATCAACGCACACAACACAATGCAGTCAAATCGGAATATAATGATACTAGAACTAAAATATGGTGAAAAATACTTAAAAAATTCGAACCCAAAATTTAGCGTAGATTAAAAATCGAATCAAGACGCCGATGAAATAAGAAATTTGAACGACCATTTCCGATTTTCTTGAAACTTCAGTAATCGTTAATATAACAAAAAAAATTAATACGTTTTTTATTTTTTCTCTAGTTTTGACACAGGATGGTTCGAAATTTGTTAAGAAATTTTGTGACAAGCAAAGTTTTAAATAAAATTGTGCTCGAACAGAATTGCTGGAGGGCATAATTTTTTTTGTTTGAAAATATCAATATTTTGTTTTAAAATATTTATATCTTTATTTTTATATTATATTTTAATTTTTCAAACATGGCGATTTCAAAAAGGACTTTTTGTTCTTTCATTTTTCTATATTTTAAAGATTTATTATTTACCCCAGTTCCTTTCAAAATATTATTCAAATCGGTTACTCCGTTCGAGTACAATTTAAATTTAAACTTTGCTTGTCACTAAATTTCTTAACAAATTTCGAGCCACCCTGTGTCAAACTTAGTGAAAAAGTAAAAAAGGCGTATTATTTTTTTTCTAATTATACTAACAATTACCGAAGTTTCAAGGAAGTCGGCAATGGTCATCCCGGCAAACTCTGTCGTTCTGCAAGAGTTCTTCGCAGTAGTTGTTTCGACTCCTTCGCTTCTTACGTTCCTCTGTATATTTAAGGTGATGGATGTAATACAATTCTTGTTTGTGAATGACATTATTTATTTCTGCCTGATTATGAGAAAATTCAATAGTGATCAGAAAATGTATAATACTATAATACTTTGTAGGCCTTATTGAGTTTATAAGATTAATTAACGAATACCACCGTTAATACTTGCAATGCAAGTATAAGCATTTTTTATTATTTGATTTTAAACTTTGATTGTGATTAGCACAAAAATATGAAATACTAGTTTTTTAGACTCAAGAAAATGGAGAGCAAAGGACATGAAAATAGTATGGATAATTTTTTAAATGGCTATGGAACCCATTCTATTCAACTTTCTATGACTTCATTAATAGAATTAATTAACAACTTTCTATCATTGGTAAGACGTAGGAGATACATGAGAAGCATGCAATGTGCTATCATCAGCAAGATTGTGGATAGAGGATACTATAAAGAGTTTGTAAATTATTTTTGTATAAAAAACAAGGTTGATGAAAGTGCAGAAGCTTGGGGAACACCAGTATTCGTTTTGAAAATATGGGATGCAAGGCAACCTACATTGACTTGGTGCTTTAGAGAGTGTTTGCGACTTGGAACTTCATATTAAGAATGTTAAACTTTATCTTTGGAGTTTAAATTCAGATTTTAAGCTTCCACCTTGGGTTGCACTTAATTAAACATGAATACTAGCATTGATCTTGAAAGTTGGGCATTCAGATTTAGGATAAAGTGTATTAGTACTTGAAAATTGTCACGTTAGACCCCAGACTGAGAACTGAAATGTTCTATGGTGCCATTAACACTTCGGTTAATACTTCATATATAAATTGGTGCTTCGGGTTGAAACTTATCGGGTTTGTTAAACAAAGTATCAAAAATTATTAAATCTTCGTTCTTGGCTTTCCATATCATTTGATAGAAGACTGCACTAAGAATTTACAAATTTCTGTTTGAGATTAGCTACTTGGGATTTAAGATACTAAATTTGAAGCTTAGGACATTGGTTTTCGATAACTATTATTTGCGACTTAGATTTCAAGATTTAGGGTTTTAAATTAGCTTTTTGTACTCCTGATTAGGAATTTATAACTATAAAATTCTTATTCCCTTTTCTGAGAATAAGAATTTTATAGTTATAAATACAAATGACTTTTTGAATATTATTTGGCTTTTAAACATTGGATTTGGTTTATTGTGTTTCAGGTATATTGTAAAATGTAGAATATATGATTTAAAACTCAAAAGTTTGTTGTCCCAGAAGCAGACGATGCAATTTTGTTCTTAACTTTGAACTGCAGATCCAAATTTACTTTTATGTGAATTTGAGCATGTTATAAAACACTTGTGAGTTTAAGCCTCAAATTTAGGACTTTCTAGACCTATATAACTATAGAATCCTTGTGAGCTTAATACACAAAGTTTATGTGCCATGATAAATACGATTCCGCGGAAAAATTGTTTTTATAGGAAGACTTTCACAACGGAACAGCTCAAGCATCCGTACGACCTAAAGATCTATTGGGCTTAATGACAAGCTATTGAGCTTAATTTTAGACACCCAATGCCACGATGACTATGGTGTCCTTACAATTATAACAAAGTTGTTGCACCCAATCCTTCGTAGGTTTTCGTAGCATATTCATACTAACTCCGACTCAACGTATATTGATCTCAGAATCGGCGAATATTTAACACTAACTTTGAGCTGATCATTGAGTTCATTGTTTTCGTATCCTTATACATATATTAAACAAAAAATTTAATTTAAATTCATTATAATCCGATTTCACTACTATAATTAATCCTTAATCAGTGTTCTTAAAATCTAGATATACTTGAGTTGTGATGGTAATCCAATAACCTTTTTTTTATAGTAACAAATGTTTTTTTTTGTTTCGATTAAGCAGTGATGATGAATTTGTTTTGCCACAGGGGGAGATAGACTTATCAAATTAGTACAATTAGTAAGAAATTTTGAAATACAAAAATGCAAAACAATACAAATGAAAAACGTTGCTCTACACAAACAAAATAAAAAAAAAACGAAACATACCAAAAACTTGCCAAGTTACCAAAAATTGAAAGTTAAAATTTTAAATTACAGCTAACTAAATACCAAATAAAATATACTACAGTTTTTACCAATTGAATAATAATAATAATATATATAATTTACTAGAAATTAGAAATAGAAAAATATATGTGAAAAGCTAACAAAAAAAGCACAGCACACAACACTTACCGTTAATTTCTTTCCAGTTTCTAAATTTCTTCCATTCTTTACCTGTCCACCCGACATTACAAGTCTAGCTGATTTCACTTCCTCATCAAAGTTTGGTCCAATTTTAAGCGTGAGCGATTCGTTGGCCCTTGATATTTGATATTGTAAGTCTTCAGGCGTTGAAACTGGTGTTCCATTTACTTCTAATATCACATCACCAGGATGTAATAATCCTTGTCGATCGATCATACCTCCTGCTAATATACGAGCTACTAATAATTGTTTGTGTTCATCTACTTCAACCGTTAATCCTAGGGGTTCGTTTGGATTCCGACGGAGTCCAACCATTTTTATAGTCTCGCTAGGCATTCCGTTTGTTGGAGAATCTACGATTCGTACAGAAGTTTTTTCTTTTGTTAAATAATTTTTATCTTCGATAGATTGATTTTGACCAATATCGTCGTGAGCATCTATTAGATATTTTATGTGTGAACTATTTAATAGTCTAGATAATTCACGTGCTAATATATTGTGTGATAAACTATAACGATGAGCTATTTCACGTCTTAATTCTCTATTGCCTAATCCAACTGGTTCAGGCCTTGGTAAATCTTCAAACGAATCTTGTATCTGAAAGAAAAAGAAGAAAAACCTGTTATTTTCCATTCTTGAATCTAAAGTTTCAGGGTTACTTTAGAACTAAGGACAGTTTAAACTCTAACTTTAAGTCACATTATTTGTTCAATTTTGAAATCACATATATAATTAATTTCATATTTAATATGTTTATAATTTATAGTAATTCACTACTAGTTGGAAACCTAAATAAAACTTATTACTCGGATTTATTTAACACAATTCTTTAATCTTTATTGACCAGTGGTATGAGTTCAATTAAACATTATATATATTTTTAATTACCTATAGACTAAGTAGCATTATAGAATATAATACCGTTCAATTATACAGTGGCAAATATAAATGTATTCAAATACATATCACTTCTTCACACTTAGCTTAAGCCCTGTAATATTATAAATTATTATATTATATGAATCTATTATATGATGAAAATTATAATCTAATTATAATCTATTATATGTTGAAAAATTAAATAAACAAAAGTTAATTAGAAATATTTCAAATTATTAATTTTTACTTTAAAGTTATAATAAATCTTAAATCCAATTAATAAAACAACCTTATGAATTCATTCAATTAATAAGACTTTCCTTATTTCTACAACTAGTTTAATTCATTTGTAAAATAAGAAACTCTTCTATTTCTTAAAAATTTATATGTTTTATTTTCATTTTCTCTTGGTAGAATATAATTGTATTCTTTATTTTGATTATTGATTATTTGGAAAACCAAAACAAAAACTATCCTAGCCTTTTAAATTCGATTTTTAGTGCGCGTCATTTGCTATAGTGTTTTTTTCTATTGTTCAGTTATTAAATTAAAAGATAAAAAAAATTATTGGTTTAATTTTATATGTTGCAAAACAAATTATAATGGCTTTTATTGGACAAATTGAATATTTTTTGGTAGACGAAGATTTTCAAATCTATAAGGAAAGATTTGGAAATATACTGAAGTTAAATAAAAAACAGATGATGCAGTGAAACTCACATATTTTATTACATTTGTCGGTCCAGACACATATAAAATTTTAAAATCCTTATGTTCACCAAAAGCCATCGAAGATACAAAATATACCACTGTTATGGAAGCATTGAGCAATTACTTTAAACCTAAATGTAATATAATAGCAGAACGGTTTAAATTCTACAAACGATCGCAAAGGTCAAATGAGTCATTTGCAGAGTACATTGTTGAGCTGCGTCGTTTATCACAAACATGTGATTTTAAAAATTTTTTGGAGGAAGCATTAAGAGACCGGTTTGTAGTTGGCATAAATAAAGAAAGCGTACAGTCAAAACTATTAAACGAATCGAATTTAACGTTTTCAAAAGCAACGGAAATGGCAATAAATATGGAGATGACGCAAATTGAGCTGAAAAATATAAATCCGGAATTTAAACATGAAATTAACAGGATTAATCATCATCGAAATAATAGTTACAGTTATAATCAAGAAAATAAAAGAAAATTTGAAGATAATCGCAATAAAATGAATTACAATCAACAATATCATCCACAGCTATTTTACGGAAATAAAGGGAAACGCCGATCCAGGTCAAGATCAAGAGGATATCATCGTGGGAGTGAACAATCAAGAGGACGCTCACAGTCCGAACATCAAAGAAAAAATATACAGTGCTTTTATTGTAAAAGATATGGACATTATGCACGAGAGTGTTATAGTAATAAAAATAAAAATGTTAATTTTATTAGTGATGCTAGTTGTAATGTTAATACAAATAATTCTAGTGTAAATGTGAATGAAGATAAAAATTTAAATTATAAACTAGGCTATGTTAACAAGTTTATAGAAAAAGAGGAACCAAATAGTAGTAAATATTTGCCAAATATTGTAGCAAAGCCTCTTAGTGAAGAATGCATAAGTTGTGATGTTGTAAATGACAACCTGAATTTGGAAAAAAGGAAAGTTGATTTAGGTAACATTATATGTGTGAATATAATGAGTGATAGCGATTCAAGAGTGATTCAAGAATCAAATGTATCCCATCTTCGTCGCCAATAATATGTTTATAATTTATAGTAATTCACTACTAGTTGGAAACCTAAATAAAACTTATTACTCGGATTTATTTAACACAATTCTTTAATCTTTATTGACCAGTGGTATGAGTTCAATTAAACATTATATATTTTTAATTACTTATAGACTAAGTAGCATTATAGAATATAATACCGTTCAATTATACAGTGGCAAATATAAATGTATTCAAATACATATCAATATTTTACAACACAAACAAATAAAATAATATTTCTTAACTATCTCGATTTTCATTCTAAAACTATATGACACACATTTCCTAACGTCAAATAATTTGACACCGACCATATTCATAATTTTAATGATTCATCTAAATAATTAAATTAAATTAATTAAGAATCAAAATTCTCTATCCGAATAATACAATTATTACACAATTTAATACAAAAAAGACAACAAAAGACCGTCAATAGGTCAAGGTGACGCCATTTATCTACAGATAATTCGTTTGGTAAAATTATATGGGTGAGTCAACTCATGTGTTTTCTTGTCCTATTATTAGTTCAATAATAATAAAATTTTATTTTATTTTTATTTTTTGGTTCATTCATTAATAAGATAATTTGTTCAAAGTTAGGTCGATAACGCTAAGAACAAAGTTTTTTAATTATCACAAACATTTGGAACTTTCACATTAATATTTACGGAAGCAAGTAATTACATTTATATCGTATGGAAAAAATCTTATTTTCTCATAGTTGTAATAATTATAGTTTTTATTCACTTTATAAAGATAATTTCCTTTTACTTTCAGATCTATCACTTAATCATAACATAATATTGAGAAATAAATAAGATTCGCTAGTCTAACTCCAATTAACCTAATTTTTACAATAATATTATGATTTTGTTTTCATTTTAAATAAATCGCAATTTCTGCTTCTCTAAAGGTTTTTTATAACTTTATGAATGTAAATCAAAATACATAATATGTATTTTATAGCAAAAAAAATATATCTAAACAATGATTCATATTCATTCATTTTCCGGGTTGTAAGTGTTTATATGTTTGCTAAAGTAAGCAAAGTTTTTTGCACAGGAAAAATATGGTAAAATAATTAAAACATTGGAAAAATTGTTGTAACAGTGTTGTTGTGGTTATGTTAGAGATTTAGCGGGCTAAGTTGTTTCTTCTAATGTCAGTGAACATTAGCGTAGGTATAAGTATTCTCTTGTCTTTTTGCATATATTTTTTCTATCTGTTTGTGAGGTCTAACATAAGGTGACCAGACGTCCCGCTTTTGGCAGGACAGTCCCGATTTTTAATAATTTGTCACACATTACGCGGCGTTGTAAAAACGTTCCGATTTTTGTAAAGTATGCACGGCAAGATGGGGAACAGCGGTAGAACGGGAAGAAATATGCGCGGATCAAAAATCACAATAGAGGAAAATGGTTAGAAACATTTTATCATTTTGAAACAAACCATATTCCGTACAATCATGAACACAAAATTGTGGAATATGAACTGTCGTTACCAGGAACGTAAATAAATAAATAATCGTTAAACAGATTGTGGACATCAGAAAAATCACAATTAAGTGTCGAGACTTTGAACTCCATTTTATGTGTGAAATATAATATGTATAAAACAAATTTTTATGAAAAATTGCACGAGCTTTTAAACAACGACAACAATCTACTAAACAAATCGTTTACAATGTTTGCCGTTGCCTCTGACGTAGTATGTTGGATAACAATTTTTTTTAATTCTTGTTTTGTACGCTTAATAATTTAATTTTAAAAAAACTAGTTTTTTTTTTAATCTTTCAAAAACAGTTTTAAAAAAATCGCTCAAATGAGAAGTATGCCAAAGAATAATACACATAATACTGATAAAATACTGGATCTACTCTGAACGCAATCAATTTTGGTCGACTTCATACTTAGAATATAAGTGGCAAGGATGGAATAAAAAATAACTATTTTTAGAAATATTTTAAAGTGTTCACTTTAGGCTGGTCCTTAAAACAGGCTGGTGCGAAAGATTTCTGGAAATTCAAAAGAATCAACTAACCCAATACCAACGGTTTTATTCTATTTCAACGGTTCAAAACAATGGAACGGTAACTGACTGCCCTATCGGATACGAACATATACAGCAAACTTTTTGACTACACTGTTAAAAATATTAAGAAATAATTTTTTTAAAGATGATCCAAATGTCGTAGATCCAGATCAATCAATTTTTTAATTTATGTTTCACTAATATGTTGATCCAACCTTACCCTAAAACATATTAAAATTTGTTCTTGTTCTACTATAATATTAATTTTTAAATATGATATGCATCTCAGATAAAAAATCGGCTTATTTAACAAATGCACAGTAAACATTTTGCTTACACTGTTACTAATAAATTTTAACCATGGCGCTAATGCCGTAGGTCAAGCATTTCTTGAATATTTTTGACAATATGACAGTTCCAACCTTATTCTATTCAAAATATAAAGAAAGAGTTTGTTTTTGTTTTAAAGATATTAGTTTTTAAAAATGTACCTTTCAAGTCAAAAATTTTAGTTGTAAAACTAAAACTTTTGATCTGAGATGAACATATTTTAAATTTTACTGTGTAATTTTTTTCATTTTATTTTTCAGCACACCAATTTGATTTCAAAGTCAACCCTAAGTTTAAATTTCCAGAAAACTTTCGGACTACCCTGTTCCCAAACTAAACAGTTTAAAATGTTTATAAATACACATAGTTATGTTTTATTTCACCTAATACAACTTCAAAAATCGACATTTTGCGTCGTCCAGCTCAGTGTTTCTTAACCGGCAGTCCGCCGGTCCGGTTAAAGGTCCGCGGAAAAAAGTTTAGCGGTCTGCGAATTTCTTTATGTTTATTATCTTTTTATTTATTATCAGAGTTTCGCTTCTTTTACTCCTCAAAATAATATATACAAATTCAAATTTTTATATTTTTAATATCGTTTTTACTCGTAAGAGTACAATTTTAATTTTTTGATTTCATTCCTTTGGAGTTGATTTTATTTTAAGTTTTTCTTTCAATCCATATAGGCCCATAGAATAACGGAAAACGATATGGCTTACGTGTTGTTGTCGGTAATAGGTCAGAAATTTTTTTAATCTCTGAGGTAGGGTACTCACTTAATGGACATGCCGTGTCCACTCGCCCGGCACCTGGGGACTGGAGTTATTAAACTAAGTGTGCTGGAAGTTTTTTTTTGCTTCGTTGTAAGCGATATAACTCGTAAATGGTGCACTTTAGGATACTGGTGCCATTCCATTTTGCACTTATGCCTTAAAAAAAATTGTTAGCTTTGGGCAGGCGGCAAGGTCTGAGTTTTCATCCGATCGCAATCTGCTTGACAGGAATCGAAAGGGTGTAGTGTCAGTTTTAAATAACATTTGTGTTGCCTATACTCATATTCAATATTAACAACAATTACAGTGGTTTGAAAAAACTGCGAAAATTCCTTAGTTCTGCATGGAGGGATCAATTTTTATTGTTTTGAAAATTTTTTTTATTTTTGATCTACGGGTCTGACAACCCCGCGTACTCTAGTCCCTGCTATTGATATACGAGTTAACGTGAGATATCACATACCACTGGCAATAGCAGTGAGATATCACTAGCCAAGGTGACATCTTAGGGGTGGTGGCGGTCGGCGGATGAACTGTATTCAGTCAACGGTAGTACCCTCAGTCTTAGCTGTGAAATAATCCTTGATGATGAGACGCTATTGCTTCTTTGAAGAAACGAGCCTTCATATAACTATCTGTGGGCTATAATCTTTAAGAAAGACAGTGCGTGACAGGTTCAAGGAATATGCAACCGGCTAGATTATTGGCAACTACATTTTTGTTTTGTTTCAGCAAATTTTTGTAAAAATTTGCTATTTACTTTTTAATTTACTTTTATTTTCTCTATTTTATCATAAAAATATGGAGGGGCTGAAATTTCACAGCTCTGAGATATCAAGACTTCGGTCTGGGTTAAGGATTTTGATATAGTTTTCGGCAAAAAACTTTTATGAGGACTTGGTTTTTAGTTTTGGGCAGCGATGTATATCAAACTTTTATCTCTGTTTAAAAATTTATTACAAAACTAACACGAAACATCAATACGTTGCCGGAAAATTATAATCAAAATTCCAAAAATATTGTTAAAATCAAACTTTTTCAAAATTCCAAAAGTATTTCAAAAATAAGAATATAATCAAATATTTAAATTTTTCTAAATTCCAATAATATTTCAAAAATTCTTAAATATTCAAACTTTTTCCAAAATTCTAAAAATATTGCAAAAATTATTACAAAATCAAAAATTGAAAATTTTTTCAAAATTCTAAAAATTATAATAAAATCAAAAATTAAAAATTTTTCAAAATTCTAAAAATATTCCAAAAATTCGTACAAAATCAAAATTTAAAACTTTTTTCAAAATTCTAAAAATATTGCAAAAAAATTATTACAAAATCAAAAATACAAACTTTTTTCAAAATTCCAAAAATATTTAAAAATCTATAACAAATTCAAAAATTTCCATGTCCAATTTCATTTTCAATTACATATACGTCATAAAAACAGCTACGTTTTTTTCCAAAAAATAATTGGCTAAAAAAATAAATGAAATTACTTTTTGACACACTTGACATTATTTTTTTGACAAACTTATAATGCCATAATTCTCAATAATAATAATAAAATTTCATTTCAAATAATTTTATTTTTTTCCAAAAATTGGGTAAAAAAATAAATAAAAATCTTTATTTTGACACACTTGACAACATTTTTTTGACAAACTTATAATGTCATAATTCTCAATAATAATAATAAAACTTCATTTCAACAAACTTATAATGCAATAATCTAGTTTTTGATCTCACATACCAATCCCTACCATCAAGATTTCTCCAAATTTAATGTTCCTACTCGTAATAACTTAAAATGAACGTTTTTTATGCCAAAAATATGAAAATTTGCTATTTTTGACACCCATAATAATTTTTTTGACACACCTCCGGTACAGTTATCGAACACATGCGTCCTTTCGGACCTGTCCCTTGAGTATACCTATTTTTAGAAAAAAAAATTTTGAAATCTCTCCAGCGGTTTTCCCTGCAGCGTAGACAATGACGGCCGGACGGCCGGCCGGCAGACAGACATACATTTTTTTTTTGCTTGTTTAGAATCAGTAGGTCCTAAAACGTCGAGAAATGCCAAAAAAAGTGGGGGTAAGAATTTCACTTAAGGCTCATGAATGTAATACTTAGAACTTTCAGACCGAAGTAATTGGCCTATATCATATTTTGTCAGTGATAGGATTTTTGTTTAGTTATCCATTATTTAACAAAAAAATATAAAAAAACAAAAAAAGAAAGATTTACGTCCATCAACACCTTTGAACGTATATTGTTGTGGGACCTTGGTCTTAAAAGGTTTTTATGTGTTATTGTGACACATATTGTAATTCCTACTACACAGCACATTTTATTAAAAAAAAAAAAGTTGCAAAATTAAATTTCTCAATGAATTTTCCACTTAACGAGATGCGGTTTTAAAATTTGCAAATTCCTTAGAAAACCGAGGATTTAAAAAGAAACCTCTATAAGTCTATAACATGATTTGGACCGAGTTAGGCCCATTTTGTTTTTGAACCCGCGATTGTGACATTGATTTTGTATGCCTGTCGATAGGAACTGAGAATTTCACTCCAAAATGATACTGTTGTGCTTACAATATGCTTGGTCTGTGCCTACCCAACACGCTATTGGTTACTCTGACCTCTGCTAGTAACGTACTCTATGAAAAAATAAAACGTTCTGCATAGTATACGTAAAACGTACGTAGCGACACGACGTATAATTGAGTATTATTGTAATGACAAATAAATTTATTGAAAAAGTAATGAACTACTTATGGTTATGTGTAATCATGTCCCAAATCATGTTAGAGAGGTCTATATTCTAAAATCTGAGGTTTTCTAAGCACTTTGCAAATTTTAAAAACGCATCTCGTTAAGTTGAAAATTCGTTGAGAAATTTAATTTTGCAACTAAGGAATTTTCGCAGTTTTGTTCAACCACTGTAATTGTTGTTAAGTAATATTGAATATGGGTATCCGCATGGAGTGATCAGTTTTTATTGTTTTGTTGTTTTATTTTTTTATTTTTGATCTACGGGTGTGACAACCCCGCGTACTCCAGTCCCTGCTATTGACATATGAGTTAACGTGAGATATCACATACCACTGGCAACAGCAGTGAGATATTACTAGCCAAGGTGACATCTTAGGGGTGGTGGCGGATGAACTGTATTCAGTCAACAGTAGCACCCTCAGTCTTAGCTGTGAAATAATCCTTGATAAGGAGACGCTGTTGCTTCCTTGAGGAAATGAGCCTTCATATAACTATGTGTGGGTTTTAATCTTCAAGAAAGATAGAGCGTCACGGGATCAAGGAATATGCAACCGGCTGGATTATTGGCAACTACAGTTTTGTTTTGTTTCAGCAAATTTTTGTAAAAATTTGCTATTTACTTTTTAATTTACTTTATATTTTCTCTATTCTATCATAAAATATTGGCCTATGTCATATTTTGTCAGTGATAGGATTTTTTGTTTAGTTATCCATTCTTTAACCAAAAATATAAAAAAAGAAAGATTTACGTCCATCAACATCTTTGAACGTATGTTGTTGTGGGACCTTGGTCTTAAAAGGTTTTTATGTGTTATTGTGACACATATTGTAATTCCTACTACACAACACATTTTATTAAAAAAAAAAAAAATATAGGCAACTCAAATTTATTTAAAGCTGACACTACACCCTTTCGATTCCCGTCAAGCAGATTGCGATCGAATGAAAACTCAGACCTTGCGGCCTGCTCAAAGTTAACAACTTTTTTTAAGGCATTAAGTGTAAAATGGAATTGTGCAAAAACTATCAGGCCGAATAAAAGGTTCTGAAGTTTTGAGGTTTCAGCTACAAGATAGAGGGGTCAATTATGTTATAAACAATTATTTGCAAATAACTAAATTCAATTGAAAAACATCGTTTTTTAGACATTTTTTCGCAAAAATTTGCAACAAAACAAATTTTTTTGTTTTTTTTTTATTTTAAGTTTTAGAAAAACATTTAAGGAGCAAAAAAGTTCCATGGCACCAGCATCCTAAAGTGCACCATTTACGAGTTATATCGCTTACAACGAAGCAAAAAAAACTTTCCAGCACACTTTGTTGAATAACTCCAGTCCCCAGGTGCCGGGCGATTGGACTCGGCATGTCTATTATGTGAGGACCCTTCCTCAGGAGATAAAAAAATTTCTGACCTGTTACCGACAACAACACGTACATTCCGTAATTCTATTGGCCTAATATACAGAAAAAGAAAACTACTTTTTCGTTTATTTTAATAAAAAAAACAGTTGAACAAAACATTCAGTCACATTCAGTTTTAAGAGACGGGGAACTTGCCTAGAAACTTCTTTGAATGCAGCAGACCTTCCCGCATACTCCATAGTTGTTTATTTTGTTCCTGTTCCCAACTTTGGATAACCCAATTGAGCGAGATCTTGGGTAATCCAAAGCTTGGTTCTGGACCAATGAACTTTGTAGTGGCGCCCTTCTTGACTAGGAAGTCTGCTATTACATTGCCGTGTACTATAATATACTATAGTACATATATTATCATTAATTAAATAAAATACTACATTCTTCAGTTCTTTCAGAGCGATTAACATAGAAAAATTTAACATTCCCAATAAAAATAAAAAATACCGTTCTTAATCCTAAATCGATATCAAAATTTTCTTTCGAATACTCACAAATTTAATTTTTGCTTCAAATTTGATGCTTTCCTTTGTATTAAAAATAAAAATACATTATTTTTCTGAATGTTTTCCTATCGAAATAACAGGGCGTTAGATTACTATTTTACAACCTAAAGCAGAGCTGTCCAAGTGGGTAGGTGAATATATTATTTTGTATTTCGTGATTGGTATAATGAAAAAAAGAGAAAATTTAAGAACCGAATGCATCCAAAACTAATCTAAATTAAAATTGTAAACAAAAAACTAATTAATTTAATTTAAAAAGTTTATTCATTCAAAATTATTTGGGATGTTGAAATGTAAGAACAAAATTAATGACATATAAAAAAAAGAGAATATCATTTTGAGTAGTCCTAAAATTAATATTTCAATGTAATTTTGAGTAGTACTTTTAGCCAATTATTAATCGGACTCACCCATTATTACATTTTTGTGTCGTTTCATGAAACATGACCTGATCTGGATCAGATCATGCGTCAAGAAATGCAGCTAATATACATCAGAATGAGAGTTTATACTTAATAACTTTGTTTCAACCGGTATAAGATAGTAAATTCGTTCTGTTTTGTCTCATTATTTTAAATAACTGTTAAATTTATATAGCCCGGCTAAGGCGTTAAAAATATTATTAGGCCCGCGATCATTAGAAAGTTGGACAGCGCTGACCTAAAGCGTAAACATTTGAGGCAACATACACTCAAATGAAAAAAAGATAATTGATAACTATTTTCAAAGAAAAGATTCAAATATTAACAGAAATATGTTTTGGGAAATTTTTTTTGAGAAAACTGTTTAATCCAAGCATTTTTGGTTTGAAAAGCCTTACATGGCCATGAACATGGTTTCGGTTGTCTATTTGCTTTTCCTATTTGTAAAAATGGCTCTATTTTTATGGTGAGCGCAAGTGAGTTACTTATCTAATCTTACACTCAAAAAAACATGTTCTATTTCCTATCGAAATGCAGTTGTCTCAACCTCGTCGTGGTGGAGAATATGGCGAATCGATCTCCGAAATTGATTCAACAACTGTACAGTTACAGAACGATGTAGTTAACACAACATCTCGAAATTTTTATTTGAAAATAAGATAAGGTTCAATTAATTTCAAATACTTCTATTTTAAAATGAAAAATTCATTATGTAAGGCCAAAGAAAATGTTTTTCATGGAAATAGTTTTTACCTTTATTCAAGTATTGTTATATTGCAAGTAACATTTTACATTTAAATAAACCTTATTCTATTGTCAGGAATATGTTAACATGTAGTTGTCCCAATAATTTATCCCATAAACTGTTAACTTCGAGATGAGGTTGTCATTACTTTAATTTTTTTTTCAGTGTACTTTTAAACAAGGTTTCGACATTTGTTTGAAAATAAGATGAATTAATCTTGTTTTGTTTTTCAACTGAAATTTATGTTTTTTGGCGGTTATAACTTTTCTAAAATAAATTAATATAATCATAGTTTTTTTTAATTAATTATATTTTTGAAATTGGTGAGTATTATAATTTATAATAATTACGTATGAAATTTATTTATTAGAGTAATATTCAATAAATTAATTTTTATGATCTTACCAATTAATTCGAATTATAGACTGAATTACTTTTATTATATTTTTCACGAAACTTTGATTGTAATTTTTTTGACAGACAAAAATAGTTTAAATAAATGAATTTTTTTTTGACAGCTATAAAAAATTAAGGTTGCCACCGTAATATGGTGGCTCAACTCCTATCTTATCTAGTCTTAGTTTTTACCTGGGAAAACTAAAGTAACATAAACTAAGCAAAAGTAAAATTAGAAATCAAGACGGCCACCGGTACAAGGCTTTGGTACTAACCAAAAAATATATAGGTACTAGCCTTTTTGAAAATGAAAGTAGGTTTTCAACAAGATAGAACAAATGAAAAAAAAATAAATTAATATAAAAATTCCAAAAAATAAATGGGATGTTGCCTCGACCAACAATTTCACTCTTAAGCTAAAAAGAACCACTTTACGCCCATAATACATAAATATCTATTAAAATATTTAAATATATTGTTGTTTTATTCTACAGAGAAAAAGCTTTAGAATGTTTACTTTACGGATGTTAAAATCCGGTCACATTAGGTAGCTATAAAAAATAGTGTTTATTGACGCCAGCACTAAAATTTACTTTGCTATTTAAAGTCTCCGTTGCTAAAATTTCGCTTTCCATAAAGATTGTTTAATAGTGTTTGACTTGTTGGATTCAATAAAGATATTGATCAGATATTTTAAGAAAATTTAAATCGCTATTTAATGGTATCTTCAAATTGTCAATGAATATTTTTCACTAGATGGTGATGTATGGCCATCAACGTGTGGCACTACCAATTCCATTATGTCAAACGAACCCATATTTGGAGTTTTATAATTCAATATATATTGTTACGATTGCAGAAAAATCTAGACGATTACAGAAAAATCTAGACGATTACGGTCACTTCTAGGAAAATCAAATCAACAAAATACTACAACAGATTAATGAAATGAACATTGTTGTTGTTGTACATATTCTTAGAATTAAGGTCTATTTGTTTTATGATTTTATGAATCAAATCAACGTAACGTAAAATAATCGAATATTCTAATATTTTCTCAAGGTTTCTAAAAAGTGACCGCGAAATTTCTAGAGATTAAGAAAAGGTATATAAGGAAATTGTTTCTTGTAGTTTTTAATTAGTTTTATTTAAAACGTGTGACAGTGAAGTTAAAATTATAAAAGTGATATTTAAAATTAGTCTTTGTGTAAAGTTATAAGTGTAATAAAGTTATAAGTTTTATTGAGTAGAAATATTTTGTGTATTATTTTCAACGTTGTGAACTGGAAATTTCTACAATCAACCGTTGGAGTTTCTGAAGCTGTTGAAAGAATATTCTAGTTAGGAATATTGTTTGCTGTATTGTTTTTCTATTGTTGTGGAACAATTAAGTTGTTGAATACTTAATAAAACCTGGTGTTTATACTTACTAATCAGTGATCGAACTCAGAAGAGATTGGGAATTGCGTTTATCGAATTGAGAGTAAGGCCAATTCGAAGGAAGTTTGGAAAAACGTAACATTGGTGACATCGGCGGATTAGTAAGCTGTTAATAATGGTTTTATTAAGTGATTTGAAGGTTCTTGAGTTAAAGAAAGAACTAGAACAACGTGGATTGGCAACAACCGGCAACAAAACTGAATTAACGATACGGCTTCGAGAAGCTATGGAAGCTAGTGGAGTAGTTGTGGAAAGTTACCAGTTTGGAGTGATTAGTCCAAATAATGATCTAGTGGCAGCTGATGAGGAGAAAAGTTCTGTTGCGGAAACAACAACCTCATTGCCACCTGCAAATTGTGATTTTACGCAGTTAATGGCTATGATGCAACAGATAAATTTGAACTTGAATGAAAAACTGGATGTTGTAAATGCTAATATGGATGCCGTAAATGCCAATACGAATCAAAGCTTGGCTGCTACTAAGGAAGAAATTAGCTGCAACATCAATCAACAATTGGCTGCAAATAAAGAAGAAATCAGTTTGAACGTCAAGCAAATAATGGACGAGAAACTTCTCGAAATATCTACTACGTTACGGGAGGAAGTAGGCAGAGTTCATCAAGAGGTGAAAGAGCTAGAGCAGAAAGTACTTGATGAAAACAAAAAGGTACTTGCAAAAGTAGATGATTTCGAGAAACGGTTGCAAGATGTTGAAACGAATAAAGTCACTTCACATGTGGTACAACAAATAGCAAATATTAAACTAAAGCCACCATCGTATGACGGTACCACATCTTTCGGCATCTTCAAGTTCCAGTTCGAGACCGCAGCTGATCAAAATGTTTGGAACGCTGAAAATCGTCTTGCTGCATTGATAGTTGCCCTTAAAGGGGAAGCAGCTGAAGCATTACAAGCAGTACCAGAAAACGATCGCAAAAGTTATGCTGAAGTGATGAATGCGTTGGAACGAAAATATGGCAGCGACCACAAAAAGGAGCTATACCGGATCGAGTTAAAGGGTCGCTTGCAACGGAATGGAGAAAGCATTCAGGACTATTCTTCGGCAGTAGAACGCCTTGTACATTTGGCACACTCGAATACTCCACCGAATTTTATGGAGAAAATGAAGATCGAGGCGTTTACTGATGGTATTCGTGATCCAGAAACACGAAAAGCAGTAATGTTGTCGCCAAAAGCAACATTCGCAGAAACTATTGCTTATGCCTTAACAAATGAAACTGCACAAGCAATTATTAAACCATCAATTAAAATACGCCGGGTAGAGTTGGCTGATGATAACAATTACAAGCCCAGAGCACGAGAAAGTATTCGAAGTGACAGAATACGATGCTGGTTATGTGGCAAGTTGGGCCATATTTCGAGAGAATGTCGAGATGTTAGAAGGAAACGAGCAAGATCAGCATCGCCTATGCAGAGACGTCCAGCAGAAGAACGTGTGCAGCAAGCTAGGGAAGAAGATGGAGCAGCAGCGCATCAGTTAAACTACAACGAGTCAGCCTAAAGGGGCGTAAGCTGGCTCCCACAACCGATTGCCCCATAACCTTCATCCATGTTTCGAGATTAACAAGGAGAGGTGACAGCCTAACTGTTAGGGCTAATATTGATGGAAAAAGTTGTGTCATCACGTTAGATACGGGAGCAACAAATACAATTGTCCGCACTGATGTTGTGAAAGGGAAACTAAAACCAGCAGGAAGATACCGAATGCAGACAGCTACTGGTGAAAGCGCAAGTATCAAAGGAAAAAAAGTGGTCAACTTTGAAATTGGGAATACTCACTTTCAACATGAAGTGGTTGTAGCTGACATTGTGGATGAAGTAATCCTGGGAATGGACTTCATGAGGCCAAATGGATTCGTTATTGATGCTGGCAAAGGAGTACTCACGTACGGAAATGTTGAGTTGCCACTCCAATTTAATGGTGAAGATTCAAATTGTGTTCGTCGAATAATATTAGATCACAGGGAAAAGCTGCCACCCCAATCAGAAACAATCATTTGGGGAAAATTGGAAGGAGGTTCTGGGTCACCCAGGTTGTGGGTTGTAGAAGCCAACAAAGAACATCAAAATTTTAAAGAAGTCGTTATAGGGAAAACTTTAGTTAGATCGGATGCTGATTACAAAATACCAGTAAGAGTTTTAAATCTGTCAGATACGCAGAAAACAATGAAAAAAGGATCAATCATAGGACAATGTGAAGAGGTAGCTAAAATAATAAAGTGCGAGCAGAAAAACATCAATTGCTCGGTCAACACAAAACAACAAAAGGCAGAAATGGAGCAACTTGTGCAGAAATGGACAGAAGGGCTTTCAGAAGAACAGAAGAAAGCAGCACGTCAATTGTTGGAGCGGCACAAGTCTGTATTCTGTAGTACACCTGAAGGGAATGGCAGAACCAATATGGTAAAACATCGTATTGACACCGGAGCAGAAAAGCCGATACGCCAGGCACCAAGACGATTACCATTAGCTAAAAGAGAGGAAGCTGATAAAATGGTGAGAGATATGAAAGAAGCTGGTGTGATTGAGCCTTCAGACAGTCCCTGGAGCTCACCTGTGGTGTTAGTTGGCAAGAAAGATGGGAGCTTGAGATTTTGTGTTGACTACAGGAAACTAAACATAGTTACGAAGAAGGATAGCTACCCATTGCCTAGGATTGATGATACACTGGATACATTATCGGGTTCAAGATTGTTTTCAACACTGGATCTGCAGAGTGGTTACTGGCAGGTTGAAGTTGCGGATGAAGATCGGGAGAAAACAGCGTTCAGTGTAGGAAATGGACTATGGCAATTTAATGTCATGCCATTTGGGTTATGCAACGCTCCCGCAACTTTCGAAAGATTAATGGAACGGGTACTTAAAGGCTTGCACTGGAAAACATGCCTTGTATATTTGGATGACATCATCGTCATGGGCAAAGACTTTGATGATCACTTGAGGAACTTGGCGGAGGTACTGGAAAGGTTGCAAGCAGCAGGTTTAAAGTTAAGTCCCAAAAAGTGCTCACTTTTCAAGGAAGAAGTAAAATATTTAGGACACAAGGTTACGGCAAAAGGAATTCATACCGATTCTGACAAGATTGCAGCAGTTATGAACTGGCCAAGACCGAAAAACCTACATGAACTACGAAGCTTCCTTGGATTGTGCACATATTACAGACGGTTTGTGCCAGGATTCGCCAACGTTGCCAAAAGTCTGCATGAGTTAACCAGAAAAGATAAGGCATTTGAATGGAATGAACCTCAAGAACAAGCATTTGTGGAGCTCCGAAAGAGATTATGTACGGCTCCAATTCTGTCCTATCCTATACCAAATGTTCAGTTTATTTTGGATACTGATGCCAGTAATGAAGGTATAGGAGGAGTCTTGTCGCAGAATATAGATGGTCAGGAAAAGGTGATAGCTTATTTCTCGAAAATGCTATCCAAGCCGGAGCGGAATTATTGTGTAACTCGAAAGGAATTATTGGCTATTGTGGAATCCGTCAAACATTTCCATAAATACTTGTATGGTCAGAAATTTCATCTCAGAACTGACCATGGTGCGTTAAGGTGGTTACTCCAGTTCAAAAATCCAGAGGGACAAGTAGCACGTTGGATCGAACGGTTGCAGGCGTACGATTTGGACATTGAACATCGAAAGGGTACTGCACATGGGAACGCTGATGCATTATCGAGACGACCCTGTCAAGTTGAATGCAAGCATTGCAGTCGTCAAGAAAATAAGGAGAACATCATCGATGTACGATTACTACAAGTGCTACCTGACGATGAATGGACTGCTGAAGCCATAAGAAAAGATCAATTAGAAGATCCGGATCTTGCACCCATCATCGAGTTCAAGGAAAAGGGCTGCAAACCAGTATGGGGAGAAATTTCTGATAAAACTCCAACTTTGAAGGCGTACTGGGCGCAATGGGACAGTCTCCAGTTAGAGGATGGATGTTTAAAGAGAGTATGGGATAGCTCAGATGGCAAGATAAAGCAATCCCTTACAGTGGTACCAAAAAGGAAAATAGAAGCAGTACTAAGGGAGTATCACGAAGGAACGAGTGGAGGTCATCTTGGGATCAATAAAACTCTTGCAAAAATACGACAACGGTTTTACTGGTCAGGGACTCGGCAATCAATTGTGGAATGGTGTCAAAAATGCGACAAATGTGCGGCGGTAAAAGGACCCGCACGAAGAAGTCATGGAAAAATGAAGCAATACAATGTAGGTGCTCCATTTGAAAGGATCGCAATGGATGTAGCGGGACCATTTCCAACAACTGAAAATCAGAATAAATATGTGCTTGTGATCATGGACTACTTCAGTAAGTGGCCGGAAGTGTGTGCGATTCCCAGCCAGGAAGCAACCACAATCGCTGAAGCTGTGATAAATAATTGGATCAGCCGCTATGGAGTTCCTATGGAGATCCACACCGATCAGGGACGGAACTTCGAGTCAGCTGTATTCCAGGAAATTTGTCAAATGCTGGGGATTAACAAAACGAGGACGACAGCTTCACACCCACAGTCAGATGGGATGGTTGAGAGATTCAATGCTACTTTGGAGGAATTTCTAGCTAAAGTGGTCAGTAAGAATCAACGTAACTGGGATCAACACATTCCTTTATTTTTGATGGCATACAGATCAGCAGTTCATGACACCACGACCATGACACCAGCTCAAACTATTTTTGGAAGTGATTTAAGACTTCCTGGTGACCTCAAATTTGGAGCGGTACCATCAACATCATTGTCTGCGCAAGAATACGTCAACCAAATCCGGGAGAACCTTGAGGATATTCACAAGCTTGTTCGGCAGAAGATACAACTGACCAGTGATAGAATGAAAGCCCGATATGATATACGATCTAATAATAAAGGTTTCGAAGAAGGACAATTAGTATGGCTACACAACCCACAACGAAAACGAGGGTTATCACCAAAACTGCAACCTGCATGGGAAGGACCTTACAACATTATAACGAAGTTAAATGACGTGGTTTATAGAATTAAGAAAGGCCATCGAGGCAAAGCGAAAGTAGTACATTTGGAAAGGTTGGCCTTATACAAAGGAGAGCTAGATCCTGTTCGGGACGAACAGGCTTAAGTGGAGGGTATTGTTACGATTGCAGAAAAATCTAGACGATTACAGAAAAATCTAGACGATTACGGTCACTTCTAGGAAAATCAAATCAACAAAATACTACAACAGATTAATGAAATGAACATTGTTGTTGTTGTACATATTCTTAGAATTAAGGTCTATTTGTTTTATGATTTTATGAATCAAATCAACGTAACGTAAAATAATCGAATATTCTAATATTTTCTCAAGGTTTCTAAAAAGTGACCGCGAAATTTCTAGAGATTAAGAAAAGGTATATAAGGAAATTGTTTCTTGTAGTTTTTAATTAGTTTTATTTAAAACGTGTGACAGTGAAGTTAAAATTATAAAAGTGATATTTAAAATTAGTCTTTGTGTAAAGTTATAAGTGTAATAAAGTTATAAGTTTTATTGAGTAGAAATATTTTGTGTATTATTTTCAACGTTGTGAACTGGAAATTTCTACAATCAACCGTTGGAGTTTCTGAAGCTGTTGAAAGAATATTCTAGTTAGGAATATTGTTTGCTGTATTGTTTTTCTATTGTTGTGGAACAATTAAGTTGTTGAATACTTAATAAAACCTGGTGTTTATACTTACTAATCAGTGATCGAACTCAGAAGAGATTGGGAATTGCGTTTATCGAATTGAGAGTAAGGCCAATTCGAAGGAAGTTTGGAAAAACGTAACAATATATTACAATAAGTTTCATAATTCGTGATTTGTGTAAAAATGATATCTATATATAAATACGCAAGCATAATTTTTGCGGTACAATTTTAAAATATTTGCTTCATCAAAAGTGTGGCAAAATTTATGTTGTAGGAAAGGTCTTGAGTAGTAGATGTGTCGAAAAAATTTGTTTTTGAATTTTGACGATTTTTTCAGAAAAAATGGCAAAAATGTGATGATTGTGTTTTTTGACTTTTTTTTTCGGTTATTTTGTAGATAGTTTTTTTGCTGGATAGGTTTTTTTTGGTTTTTTCGGTTTTTTTGCGAGATAGTAAAACTAGGTATCGAATTAATGCAAGCTCTTGAAATAAAAAATGTTTACAGCACAGATTTAAATTTTAAATTACATCTACTAATTTGTTATGTCGCTGTAAACGTGGTATACAATTATACATCATAAATTAAAGAGTTTTGCATTGTCAATTCACAACTCTATTTTTATTTATTTCACTTTATATTTTGGATCTTGTTATCGATTTGAATTAGCCTGCTGCTACCACACAAACTGTTTATTGCATGAAATATTCATTGTTAAAATAACAAAATACAGGTACTATTCTTATTAAATTTTTTTATTCATTGCAATATCATTTTAACGTTATTGTTTATTTAGTTTTCGTCTGATAAAGATATATTTTTTATTTGCTTTAAGATTATTTACGTATAATACAAGCGGTTGATAGAACCGTTACAATATTTTTAGATTTTTTTATTTTTTAAGGAACCAACTCTATTTTTTGTGTCATTGATGATTGTAATTGAGGAGGTTATGCTGTCCACGAGTATGCACCGCCTATATTAGTTTATTTTCACTTGTAAATCTTATATACTAGCCAATATGTCACTGACATTTCAGGTTCCTCACCTCGGTTTCTCAACTCATCAAGTGATATACCAAAGGTAGAACAAGATCGTTAGTCAAATAGTGTTTTGTTTGATGTATCAACTTTAAGTGAGGGACTACAAAAGTTCGCTGAAGGCCTTCGAGATGTTTACCCAAAAAGTGAGCAAAATACAACCGGACTTTTATAAATTACGACACCTTCAAACTAATGATTGGATTACTAACAGTTACGTGAACAAACAGCGGCGAGCCTTTTAATTGGAAATAATGATTGATTTGATTGACGAGGCAGTTAGTGTCATAAGTGCACAAGAATCATAATTATTATAAACGTGTTGGCGAAAATTTGAACAAATTCCATAAACATTTTCGAATCACATCAATATGTACAACTATTTGGTTAAAAAGAAAATTCAGAAAAAAATTCAAACAAAACTAAAAATATTGAACGCATATAAAAACTGTCCAAACAAAACTAAATATTTACCCGCCATTCAAATATAAAACACACAAATGACATAACCGAAACTTATATATACACAAATCAAAATTCTTTAATTTATGTTCTCCTTCCCTACACGTTCCGTACATAAAAACTCCTGTCAATTATAATGAATTAATGTTCAGATCTCAGGGTTAAAGACATTTTATTTATTTTTCCTCATCATAAATTAAATCCTTTATTGCTTTATCTCCTTTATTTAAGTTCATAGCTTCCCACACAAATTGTTATACAAATTAAAATTAATTTATTTTTAAAAATTGTACAAGCGTGACCTAAAAACACTGAAAGGTAGAAATAAATTATAAATATAACTAATCCCTTCTGAAAGGTTTTTTATTTTTTGGTTTTTTAAGTTCATTGTCCTCGTTAGTATAGTTCATTTAATACTTACTTACCTATATTTTTTTTATGACCGTGATAGGTATAGAAACGCTTTTTGGTAGAAATTAGAAATTTTCTGTCAAAATAACAATGAACTTGTTCAATAATATGATTTAGGATCAATAACCTCGGTTTTTTGTTATATTTTTGAATGATTTAGTTGTTGAAGGCATATTCTTTTTTTGGTTTTCTTAACAAATATTGAAAATGGATTTCTACAAACACAGGTGAAACAGGTAATAATTTTTATATTTGTTTTAATACATTTATGTACTTAGTTACAAAGTCAGTAGTTAAGTGAAAATGGTTTTGTTTATTCAATATTTTCGTCAGGTATTGTTGAAATAATAATATCTGTGTTTCTGTGACATACATTACTGTGGTTGTTAAGTTTATGGTTAAACAATTTTTAACAATCTACACAATCGATTGTTTGTATGATAAAAAGTAATTTCGGTGGAGTTCATATGTCATAAATGTAAAGACAAGTTTACGGTTGTCAAATTTGTGATTTCCGAACAAAACGTTGCTTTTGCTAATTTGTAATTGCCTCAATTAAACAAGTCATTTAATACCTCCACAGAGGAAATAAGTCGAAAAGAAGACTATAAAAACACACTGAACCTCATTTGAATTTGAATGGAACTAAACAAACAAAATAGTTTGTGACACCAGAATTGGATATTTTAGACTTCGTCTACATGGGATTCCAACATACTGCTGCGGTTTCAATGACATTACTGAGATACTGTTTTCACAACAAGCTATCCAAGAAATGATAAATAAAGATCTGCCCCGGGCTATATCAACGAAACAGCTTTCAAAAAATTAAACAATTCATTGGTACCGAAATAAATGGAGTACAGTACCGATCGAATTTTGTGGAATGTGATGAAAAATATGATAAAAAGGAATGGAACCCAATGATACCCAACAAGACGGCTCAATGATCTAGACTATACAGACGACATCTGCCTGCTTACAGACACACATACTGATGTGCAAAAGAAAATACAGAAGCACATGACGTAGACATCAACCCTTGCACATTAGGTTGACCATTAATAATTCACAAGTAAATGAAGCTAATAAATTTGTGTACCTTGTTTGTAGTGTAGCAAAAACAGGCGGGAACGAAGAAGAAATCAGTCAACGCATTAACAAAGCCAGGAATACATTAAATATACTTCAAAAGATCTGGAATCCATCTTGTAAGAAAGACAAAGTTACGCATGTCAATTTGCATGTGTCAAGTTATTACTTTTGTATGGTTGTGAAACATGGAAACATACAAAAAGAATCACAAACCAACTACAGGTGTTTGTGAAAAAATGCCTGACACTACGGATCAAATGCTTCTGGCCAAACACCATAAGGAACTTCTACGGCAAACTGAGCAGTTAGACATTGAGACTGATATAAAACAAAGCAATAGATATTGATATAGGACAAACACTGAGAAAATCAGCAGAAGATAGAACAAGGATGTCTATAGAGTGGAACCCACAAGGAAAGTTGGAAGGCTACCAATGACGTGAAAAAAACGGTGCTAGCTGAAGCAAAACAAATTAGCAGGACATGAGGAGAGAACTTAGGCATCTTATATTTTGCTGCTGTGAAATGTCCACTAAAAGAAAAAATTAGGCAACTTACTTTAGGAAGTTATGGAACTATGGAAACTATGGAATTATAGAAATTATGAAAGCTCAAATTCAAAAAAACTAATAGTGTAGAGAAAGGTGTGGATACTCGAGAGATAGGCTGACCAAGACACGGCAGTCCCGGGCTAAAATCCCAGCAGAACAAAAAGTGTTTTAAACTATTTTTTAATAATTTTCAATTACTTCGTTCTGCAGATGAGCATCCACCAAAAAACCTGAATGAATTGATGAAATTATGTTGGACTTAACAGTCTACATGCCAATCCATAAAAAATCATTATCTTCTTTTTGGAAAAAAATAGTGTTGAGTTCATATTGTCATTGGAATAATAGGTTTTCTACTTTTTCGAGAACGATAACAGATATTGGCAGACTCTCAACAAATCCGACAACATTTGATACCACGGAGCCGGTAGATTTTAGATGTTCCAGTTCACAAGGAATTGGATAAAATTGTGTTTATTTGTTCGAGTGAGGGGTGTTGAGTGATGTGCGACTGCAAAAAATATATTTCTTTTCAAGTCAAGTATGACAACATTTGAAAGAGGGTAAACTCAGACGTTGTCGTAAATTTAACAAAAAAAATTTGTTTATGATTTTGTCTTTCTTTCTTTCGAAATAACTAACGGGAAACACTTTTCAATTAACATTACATTTTTATTTTATTTTAAATTGCATAGTTATTTTAATTTTTTTAATGTTCATTTTTAATCACTATTATAAGTTTAATACAAATTTTTCATCAAAGACATTGTGTTTTCTATTATATCTATATAATATCCTACTGTGCCTTTTAACCAATCTTAGTGGAGTTTTTTTTATTGTTTGACAGCGTGGTGACGCAAATAATGCCATTAACGTGCTTGTTTTTTAACAGAAGGTTATGTTTTTCATGTAGACTGAAAAGTCCATTATGTCAAACTTCTTTGAACTCGTCCGCAAATTTCCTCCCCATTGTAATTGTAATTTTATCAATTCTGTCAGGTATGTTGGTTGAGGCTTATTTGCAGACCGGGGTGTGGTCAGTTATTAAAGATTTTCAGGAAGAGCTTGAAAAACACGTTAACGTGCTTGATAGTCAGGTGATATAGAAAAGTTTGATTAAAGCTTCAAAGTTTTAAATTCAAAGTTTTACCTTAATTGTTTACCGGTTTTCAAACTTAAAAACGGCATTTACAGCCACAGATAGGAATAGCGATAATAACAGAATAATATCCAAATAATAGGACGCATTATTTTTTAAAATTCGTGTCCAGGTCAATCTGAGGATCAATCAAATAGTTACTTCCTTGCTTTAACTCGTAATAACGATAATTTTTTTCCCATATATTTTTTTTTAATAAAAAGTGTTGTGTTACAGGAATTACAATATGTATATGTCACAACAAAACATAGATATCTTTTTAGACCTAGGCCTCACCACAACATGAGTTCTGAGGTATTGGTGGACGCCTTTTTAAATGCTTGTGAAACCGTTTGACGAGTAAAACAGGGAAAAGAATATGCTTGAGACATGATGGATCTGATTTCTTATGAACTTATGAATGGACTTATGAATGTGGAGCAATTGATGCGGAGTGAAATATTTTTTATATCTATTGAAGAGACAAAGTTTTTTGACGCGCTCTTTGCCATCGCCATTAACGCTTCTCAGAAGACTAAAATAAGCCGGCTTTTAAACTGGTTTAAAACAGGAGTTATCTAAAGATTACGAAACGGAACTAACCCGTTAAAAACTTTAAAAAATTAATAGGTACTAACAATTGAAAGTCATTAGGTTAGAAAATTTAAATGTAATTACCTCCTTCACTCAATAAAAACAGTTTAAAACAAACTAAAGTGTCATTATTACAACTAAATTATTATTTTAAAATACCAAAATATTTAAACAAAAGAAAATTTTCTAAAATTTGAAGAAAAAAAACTTATATTATTTTTTGTATTGTTTTTGTCAACCGAAAAGTTGATTCCAATGATAAGACAAATTTTTTTAACGACTTTCAATTACTGTAAACTTTTTTTACAGTTAAAAATCTACGTTTTTCTTTGATTCCATTTTTGATGTTTCGACTCTTTGTTATAATGTTATGTTTATGCTAAATTAGAAAATATTATTTGACTCTTTAAAATTAATATACAGAATGTGAGTCATTGTGGTATTATAATAAATTTAAATATATTATTTTATTATGTTCATCGCATCTACGTGTTATTTTTAATGTGTCATTTGAACAAGGTTTCCAATCAAATAATTTATAATTGAAGTTGTATAATTATTATTTACTTATTGCATCAAAATTTTCATTGATTAATATCGGTTGCTAAAACAACATTTTAAAAAAAAAAATCACAACACTACCTAGGTAGTTATGAATAAAAATTTGTTTTATTGGGCGTTTCCATGGAATCAGATCATGTGACCAACAATAACGTTAGTAACTAACTTCAGATGTATTGATACAAACGCATTCCCAATACATATTATTTGAAAAGCGAATTTTTTCGTTTGTCTTAGCGAAAGATCTTATTCGTTCATAATTTTTTTCCAAAGCTGTTTAACCAGTTTTATTAAGTAAACTTAAAACTGTTCATACTTTTATTCACCTTTATATTTAAAAATATGACGTCATACTCTTATTATACTTTTTTTTAAGAATTGTAATAAAAATCACTTCACCGTAAAACATTTTATTATTTTAATATGAAATTAGGGGAATTTGCATTTTTTAAAAGGTAAATCGTTACCCATGTGACGTTATATATTTATACAAACAAACCTATTCCTAAAAACTTACTTATAAAAGCTCAAATTATCCAAACCCATATACAACAACAACAAACTTATAAGGTCACTTTTTCACTTTAATTTATCAGTTCACAATATCTCACCTTTCTCACCCTAAATTTTTTATCTTATCATAAACTTTCACTTTATTTTATTACTATTTACACCATTTTAAACAATTAAAAATAATATTTATACGAGAAACGACAAATAAAAACAACAAGTTTTAAATAATCGAAAAGCAGCAACCATTCATTTCGATGCTATTGAAGGTACTGCCAACAATACAGAAAAAAAAATTATGAATTCATGTTTTCCCTGGAAGTTTTTTGAATAGTTTTATTTTATTTTACGATTCAACATACAAAAGAAAATGACGAAACACACGAAAATAAAAAAAGAATAATAATAATAATTTATTATTACATTGGTGTATATCGCGATGCCGCGATTTAAGTTCAAATTAAACAATAACAACGTACAACTCTACAAAACAACAAACACAAATAAAACGTTTGCTCTTCAATCAACTTAAAAACGTCGTTTTGTTGTTTTTCCTTTACATCCAAACTATATTACTCGATTAAAAAAGAATAAAATATAAAAGTATAATGTAGTAAATGAATGGCGCATTTATATTTGTATTAAGTATAAGAGAGCTTATTTATACGAAAAGCTTTACAAAACAGAGAAAACATAGAAAAAAGTTTGAATTATATAAAACAGTCACGGATGAGATTTGATATTGGTGTATATAGTTCCTGGGCCCACCCCGATTTCATGTGATGATTACCACATATTTTATACCTCGTGAGGCGCCTGTTCTTGAGGAATCCGAAAATTTTTGTTCATCTATTTTCCTCAATTCCGCCGCTTTTTCGTTCAGCAAGCACCGAAAAATGCCGATTGCCCGCGATTAGGGTAACCAGATCGAGCACTACAAAAAAAGAGGACAAACTTTTATTAGGAGAGGGGTCGCGGTTAATATTTTTAAAACTCATCAGAAAAGGTTCACTTTAGCCGTGTTCGATTTGACTGAAACAACTGAAGCAACTGAAAAATTAAATGCAATTGTTGTTGTTTTTTCAGTTGTTTCAGTCAAATCGAACACACCTTTTATTTTCGAGCTAAGAAAAAAAAATTTGTTACAAAAGGAATTACATTTACTATCTGAGCATGCATGCACAATGCAAAAACTATTTTTCTGAGATAGCATATAAGAAGTCTATTTTCATGCCCTGTGAAAATGGTTTTTTTTCACACTAAATCACAAATTGTAGTTGCAGGGTATTTCCATGTAATTTGACAAAGCTTTTAAAACAAAGCCCTCATGCAAAGCCCTCATGCAATTGTCAATTTCTCTAATTTAAAAATTTATAATAAATAACATGTACATGTATAAACGTACTATTTAAGAAAAAATTTCATTTCCTGGACGCTATCACGTCTCGTGAACAAATTTTCACTCACGAAAAACAGTCTCTTGTAGCATTCCTTTTTCATTACTTTATCCTTACTGTTTCATTACTTTTTCGTTAGTTTTCCCCTATTTTTTCGTTAATTTTTCATTACTTTTTCATTACTTTTTGATTGTTTTTTATTACTTTGAAATAAAAAAGCAATTGAGTAAAACAGTGTTTGAAATGAAAAATTAATAAAAAGGCAAAGATAAAGTAATGAAAAAGTAAAGAAAAAGTAATGAAAAAGTAATGAAAAAGTAACGAAAAAATAGCGGAAAACTAAAGAAAAAATAATGAAAAATAAATTAAAAAGTAATGTAAAATTAATGAAAAAGTAATGAAAAAAGTAATGAAAAAGGTAATTCAAAAGTAATAAAAACGTAATAAAAAAGCAATGAAATAGTAATGAAAAAGTAACGGAGAAATTGCAGAAAACTAACGAAAAAGTAATGACAAAGTAATGCAAAAGTATTGAATAGACTTTTTTATTTCTTTTTCATTTTTTTATTTCTTTTTTATATCTGTTTCATTTCTTCTTCATTATTTGTTCATTTTTTTTTTTCATTTCTTTTTCATTTCATTTCCTTTTTATTTCTTTTCTTTTATGAATTCAGAAACTCTTATTATACCAAACTGGACGAGGATTGACTTTAATTGGTGATCACCACACATATTACTATTGCTGATATTAACACATGGTCCGATGATCCAGAGAGCTGGGTGGTTTTTGTCTGAGCAGTGTTGGGTTTATGTGTCAAAAACAATTCGTGTTATGATAATTTTTATCTGGTATTTTAGTGGGATGCTCTATCATTTGTGTTAAACCATGGCAATCTTCAAGTAATTTATGACAAATTTGTGTGAACGAACAACTTTGGCTTATTTTAACTCTTTTTTAAACATCCAAACTGTTGACTGTCGTTGTTTGTCGGTTGCGATGTTATTTATCAATCTTCCTAAGTTAAATTAAGTCGTTCAATTTTTCTTTGCACTATTTAACATGACATTTTTAGTCTTCAGTTAAATTGTATGGAATTCATCGCGAACTGTATTAATGAGATCCAAATGTACTATATTAATGAGATCCAAGTTTGTTTCAAAATTATTTTGAAAAAAAATTTTTTATTAAATTATTTTTGCTCAAGAAAAACGATAAAAAAACTAACCGTTGCCTTATGGATAATAGAGATTTAACAACATTTGCGTTGTGCTAATACTAAAAATTAATAACAAAAAGTTGGTCAAATCTCAAGTTTTTTCATGCACGCGCACTGACAGCTGGTAAAACTATCAGCGAGCGTGCATGGAAAATATATATAGAACAACTTTATTCAAATTATAAATTAAATACCTAAGATGTTTGAGGAATGGCCAAAAAGAGGACAAAAAGCATTATTTTGAAAAAAGATACCGGACACATTTTTTTGGCTTCAAAAGAGGACTTGTCCTCTTAAAAGAGGACGTCTGGTCACCCTACCCGCGATCAAGAACAGGCGAGTCACGAAGTAAAATATATGTGGTAATCATCACATGAAATCAGCGTGGGGGTGGGCCCTAATAATAAGAGGGTAATTTAGTGAAGTAAACACAGCATACCAAAAATAACTGTCTATAACTCTTGCCTACATAGTTAAAAAAGTTATTGCAATTTTTAATATAAGCTTTGCTATATGGGTTATGTAAAGCAAGTTATTATTAAATTGCAAAGTAAATGTTGCATTAAAACTAATGTTATTGTAAAACTACAAATTTTAGTACAACTCTATCCTAATTTATTTGTTATATAGAAATGGTAGAAGTTTGAAAACAACATGCAACGCCAGAAGTTTGAAAAGAACCTGCTAATACAAAGAGAATTAAATTTAAGCAAGCTTTGCATTGTCTTATAATGGAGACATCTGTAGGACCTATATGTGTACGCAATTTGCGTTACATATTCTGCTTTTTCTTAACTTTGTTTAACTCGTTGTCCATAATAACAACGAAGATTGTAAAAGGGCTGTACAAAAACCCCTTGATATTGTTTTTTAGCACAAATTTAACGCCATCGCGAAATTTTTATATTTCCATTTCCACTAATCCATTTTTTTTTTGCATATGGCAAGGTTATTTTTTGCATATAGCGTCAAACAATCAGGCTATGAATATATATCGAGGGTTTTGGCTGCACTTAAATTACGTAACGCAAGATTTAATGATTTTGAAATTGTAACAATTGCAAACGACCACCCCCACCCTAAAAGTCTCGTCACAAAAATTTCAAAATGCGTTTTTGACATTTATTTTTTCAAATAACACTTTAAATCACAACCGCTTTTATTAATTCATTTCATTATCAAAATGAATGAAATAAATTCCATAAATTTATTAAACCAAAAGTTTAATTACTCGAATAGCCCGGTAATAGAGATTAAGTAGCGCCTTTAAGTAAAAAACTATGTAGCATTTTAAAGGCTGATTGAAACAAAGTAGTAGATTAATGAAACGCATAAATTAAGAATCTTCAGTAATACTTCTACCATTATATTAAAATGTAGACCCGTGATTTCTTAGCGCTCGCACACAACTAACTACAGTCAAAATTGTTTTATTTTTTGCCCAAGAAAATCGAAGTTGATGGACGGCGACAAAAAATGATAATATTGTGGCGATATTGGTGTACGATGTAATAAAAGAACGTCGTTATGGAAATGTTTTTGAGAGAAAATAAAACAATATAAAAACATGAAAAAATATTTGAAGATTACAAAAACAAAATAACACGCAAAAGGAAATTGTAGCTTTATCGAATAAGAAAATAAAATAAAACTACGCAGTCTATGATAGCATAGGGGAATAAAAAATTAAATATAAATTTTGGTAAATTTTGTTTATTTTCAAAAAAAAGCTTCGATCAGGCACTATGTTTTTTTTTTTTTTTTTTTTTTTTTAATAAAATGTGTTGTGTAATAGGGTTTAGAATATGTGTCACAACAACACATAAATACCTTTTAAGACCTAGGTCTAGACCTAGGTCCCACAACAACTGGCGTTCTGAGGTGTAGATTAACGCTTTTTTTAAACATCTGTGGGTTGAAGCCACCTGAGACTAAGTGTTCCGGCAAACTATTCCATTTGTACGCAGTTCGGACAAAGAAGTCTCTCTGCGATCTGCCAGTATGACAGCGCGGGATTTTTACCGTTTCACTGGTTGCGGCAGCCGATTGCCGAGTGGAACGGGGGTAAGAATAAGTTTGAGGCATGATGCCGCTGATTTCATCTGAGCACTGCTGATGACGATATTTGTAAAAAACAATGAGGTCAGCAACAGTGCGACGATGTTGTAGGGAATCAAGTTTTGATGTCAAAGTTCGATCACCTACAATTCGTATAGCTCGCTTTTGAACAGAGTCCAAGAGGGCCAAGATGGAAACAGAGGCAGCACCCCAAACTTGACAGCAGTACTCCATACAGGGACGAATATAGGACTTATAAACATGGAGCAATTGGTATGGAGTGAAAAATTTTTTGCATCTATTTAGGAGGCCGAGTTTTTTAGACGCGCTTTTTGCCATCGCCATTACATGATCGTTCCAGAGTAGGTCATTTGAAACTGTGACACCCAATAAACGAATGTTTTTACATTCACCTATTGGTTCATCACACATACTAAATAAAATATCTTTGGGGAACTCGGTCTTTAATCTGGAAACAATCAACAGCTGTGTTTTGGTGGAGTTGAAATTGACAAGGTTTTGGTCACCCCAGTCGGCGACTTTATTCAGGTCTTTGTTTACGTTTATGGCAGCGTCTCTCCGGGCAGGATTAATTCGTTCGTGCATTTTACCTTTTGAAGGAAGGGGCTCGAACGACTTGTGCAGAGTACTATCATCTGCAAAACTATTTATTGGGTTGCTGGTGATTTTCAACAATTCGTTGATATAAATCAAAAATAGGGTTGGGGACAATACTGAGCCTTGGGGTACACCAGCGTTAATTAGTTTAGACTCAGAAGAATATCCGTCTAAGGTTACCGAAATGTATCGGTCGGATAGAAAATTTTGAATCAGCTTCACAACATTGGGATGAAAACCGTACGCAACGAGCTTGTTGATTAAGTTGGCATGCCAGACTCGATCGAATGCCTTGGAGATGTCTAAAGCGATAACGTATGTTTCACCACCTTTATCAAGTATGCTGTTCCAACAATGCGCTACATAGTTTAATAGATCGGTAGTTGATCTTTTGTTTCGAAAACCGTATTGGCTGTCGGATATTAAATGATTTTCTTCCAGAAATTTTGAAATATGTGTATTAATATAATGCTCATAGACTTTAGATAGGACCGATAGTAAAGCTATTGGCCTATAATTTGAGATATCGGATTTTGGTCCCTTTTTGGGGACGGGCTGGACATTTGCCAACTTCCAGCACGAGGGAAATATACCAGATTTGTAGGATTGGTAGAATATTTTAGTTAAAGTTGGTGCAAGTTCTTTGGAAAAGGTTTTTAAAATAATGGGTGGAATATTGTCCATTCCTGATGCTTTGTTGATGTTTAACCCCTTTAAAAGTTTAGCGACTATTTTGGGTTTGAAGTGAAGTTCATTCATATTAACTCCTGAAGACTGGATTTGGGGTATTTCTTTAGGAGTTTCCAAAACAGTGGAGTTCAGAGCAAAGCGTTCAGCGAACAAGTTAGCTTTTCTTGCGGGATCATTGACGATTAAATCACCATCAATAATAGGGGGAATAGAAAATTTTGTACCAGAATTTAAAGAATTAATGGCACTGTAGAAACTCTTGTCAGAAACAGACATAGACGTAAGTTTTGAGGCTTTCGCTCTGTCAATTTCGGACTTTTCGTTTGAGATAATCTGATTAGATATTTTGTTGGCCTTTAGATATTGGGATCGATTAGTGGGGGTTTTGTTATGAATCCAAATATTAAATGATCTACGTTTGTTTCTAAGTGCCGTTTTGGCAGCTTTCGAATACAAGTATTTTTGTTTGGATTTTACTATGGAGAAAGGGACAAATTTATTGATAGCAAATTGGATGGTTTCTGTAAAGTTTTGAGCAGAAACATTTACATTGTCAGTGTAAAAACAATGACGGTCGAAAGGGAAACCATGGAAAAAATTTTGAAGACCACTCTTATCCATTTTTGAGTAGTGAAATATTTTACGGGGTTTGGGAGCTGTAGTTTTAAGTAAATCAGTTTTGATAACTGATGAGATTAAATAATGATCAGAATTTCCAATACTACCTTTCGCAACATCGACACTCGTAATATCTGGCATTGTGGTAAGATAGAGATCTAGTAGAAAACTATTATCACCGCCATTACGGGGAGTGAAAGTCGGGCTTTTAACAATTTGGAATAGGCCCTGAGATGCGGCAAAAATTTCTGCCAGTTTTCCACTATTGTCAACATCGTCGGTCGATTTGGAGAATTCCAACCATGATTTGTTGTGGACGTTGAAGTCACCGGTAACGATAACTTCACAATTAGGGGACTTTGCTCTAATCTCGTCCATAATTTTTGTCAGTATATTAAAAAAGTTTGGGTTACGTTTGTTGGGATTAACCGTTAAAATATTATTTTTTATTTAAATGATTTTAGATGAGTCTAAAAGAAGTTATAATGATCACCGCAAAACGCCACTTATGGAACAGGGTCAAACAAATATGGCTATAACTCATATATAATTTACATTCTTTTTCAAATTTGGGTCAAATCAAGTTAAAACATAATACAATAATATTGTTTCACAGTCTATGCTTAATATTGGTAGTGTTTAACCACAAATAAAATGCCAAGCTTTGCCATATTTCGGTCCTTTTTGGGACATACGGAAACTTTGTGAAATTTTGTGAACTGAAAAGTGAAAAGAGCTCTTGATAAATTTGTTAACTAGCTGTTTATTGTTGATTCGTAATTTTTTAAAACTTTTGATCTACGTGTGTGACAAACCAGCTTGCGTACACCAGGCAGCACCGGCGCTAGTGATTTTGGCGCCTGGTGCAGTTTTCAAAAATGCCGCCCTAAAAAAATCTATTTGTCGTAAATAATCCGTTTCCACATCACCCAAAAGGTAGGATATGCAGTGCATTTTTTTTAACGAGGTATCCCACGTAGGTATAGTTCTCAAAAATAAACATTAAAAAAATAAATAAAAGATTAAATATTGTTATCGTTCTAATCTAGCGTACGAATTTCAAAAACAAAAAATTAATATTAAAAATATATTTAAAAAATAAATAAAGATTTAATATTGCTATCGTATTTAATCCAAGTTGCTCAGAAATTTAATTTCTATAGATATTCTAGCTAAATCTACCAGTCTTTCTTGTCCTATTGTACTACGTAAATAATTTTTAATAATTTTTAATTTAGAAAAGCTACGTTCACCGTAAGCTACTGTGACTGGTATTGTCAATAAAATTCCAAGAGCTACAACTAGATTTGGTAATATCTGGTCGAATTTCTTTTCAAATATAAAATCTAATGATTCTATAGGGCTTAAAGTTCCTAAAATTATACTTTGGAATGTTTTAATTTCGTCCCATAAATCTAAACCTACTATGATCTAAACCTATTCAGACTTTGAATTGAAAGTTAAATGCTTTTCTAGGGAAAGACAATTATTTAAATGATCAGAAGCATTTAATGAAGCCACAGAAATATTATGCAAAAATTTGAAAATATTATTGTGTTCCGAAATTTGATCAAACCGTTCGCTAACAGATTGAATCGCCTGATCAAGGATTTGAAAATAAAATTTAACTTCAAATTTTTGTTCAGGATTTGATATAATTTCGTCTCTACCTTCGTACGAAAAAAGTTGAGGTTTTCGACTAGGACGCCTTGGAGCATCCGGGAAATTTGGTGGAACATCTAATTTTAAAGCTATTTCTTTAGCTTGCAAGATAAACCCCAGAAATTTTTCCTCATTTCGTAAGTTCGTCAAAAACTTTTTTGTGCCCTCTAACAAATGTACTGCCGTCGTTAAACAAATAGCAGGACTTTGTAAATATTTGCTAAATATATTAATTTTATCAAGAATATTATATCAAATAATTAATGAACAAATAAATACAAATTCAATAATTTTGAGAGATAAACTATTCGCGTTATTTCTTGTTATTCCGTCCTTATCCTTGTCACTTCCTATTTGAACTAAAGCGTCATAAATATTACCTAAACTACACATTAAGGGTTCTAAAACTTCTATGCCGCTTTCCCATCTTGTCGTACAGAGTGGCTTGATAGTTAATATTTTCACATTCTGTTTCAAAATGTCCCATCTTGAAACAGAACTAGAAAAAAAACATATAAACATTGGACAGTATCAAAAAAATTTACAGCTTAAAGTGAACATTGAACTGAATCCAGAAGGACTAGGTTAGCTGAAAGTGATGCGCATGGCACAAAAATTTCAATTTGAGCTTGCATTCCAATGTTTTTTCCTTCATATTTGAGACATTATCATAGCCTTGCCCCCTGCAATTACTAATTGAAAATTTTAGAGAAGTTAGTCAGTCTACAACTAAATTCGTTAAGCCCTTACCTGTCGTATCTGTAGCTTTTAAAAAACCCATAAAAAGCTCCTTAATTTCATGTTTGTTTTGATTTCTATGAACAACTCTAACAATAAGTGATAATTGTTCATTGCGGCTCTGATCTGGAGTACAATCAACAATTATCGAAAAATATTTTGCACCTTTTATCATATCATCGATTTTATTTTGAATAACTTTAGACACGATTGAAATTAGTTCATTCTGAATGCTTTTATACAAATATTTGTTTTGCGTCTCATTATTAGTTATCCGTCGTAGGTGTTCTGAAAGAACATTGTCAAATTCAGCAAGTGCTTCTACTAATTTGAGAAAACTACCATTATTTTTGTCGTATAACCTGTCTGACCCACTCCTGAATGCCAAAGATTGCATTGAAAGAAATTTTACAAAAAAAATTTAAGAATTTTTACACAGTGAAAAAAACATTTTTGGTAATAAATTTCGGTAGTTAAAATATTTATTTTATTATTTTAAATTTATTTTTATTAATTGGGTTTTGGCGCCCTCCAACTTTAGCGCCCCGTCAAACTGTTCGTACTGTTCCATGGAAGCGCCGGCCCTGACACCAGGGGCCCTATCCCCGAACACATATTTGTCAATCGACAATATTATCAATTTCACCAAAATGCTTAGCAACTTTGTAATAATTTGGTATTCTGTAACTCTTATTTGTGTATGCTTAGACATAAACCAATTATAACAAATTATAACAGATTTTTGGTACTAGATTGGTACTTTTGACAACTAACTTTTTTAATCTTAAAACATGAAAATAAAAAATATTTAATAAATAAATATGTTTTAATGATATTTATATAAAAATATGATTATTTAATATTATTTAAGACTTAATGTTGCGTTATAAATTAATGTTTACGCCAATCGATGAAATTTGTATAAAAAAGTCAACACACAAAACATAAAGCAAAATTGTGATTTTGACAGTAACTATATTGTTCTTGTCAGATTCACAATATTGTGTTGAATTTTCACCAAATTGGTGTTACATAATACGAAATTCACAATATTGTGTGAATTTACAATATTGTGATGACATTTATGTGTTCGGAAATAGGGCCCCAGTCTCTGCTTTTGACATATGGGACGTGAGATATCTCATACCAATAACAATAGCAGTGAGATATCACTAGTCAAAGCATCTTAGGGGTGTTGGTAGATGAGCTCTAGTCAGTAAACGGTAGCTTAATCTGGGCTATGAAATATTCGTTGGTGATGACATGTTGCGAAAGAAACGATCCTTGGTAAAGCTCTATGTCTAAATAAATATGCCTCTAGCTGGATTATTGGCAACCCCATTTGTGTTTTGTTCCCGCAAATTTTTAAAACCAATTTGCTTTTTGTCTTTTATTTCATTTTTATTTACATATTGTAATTAATTCCTACTACACAGCACATTTTGTTTAAAAAAAAAGTTAAAAACAGCGGTAGGTCATATATGGAAGATGTCGAGTTCATTCAAAATAAGAATAACATTACCATCTAGGCATGTTGTTGGTATTCATTTTAAAGGACGCTGGAAAATAGTCAACAGTTGGTATCAGTCGAATGGAGTAACAATCAATGATCTTAACCCTTAGTGGTCACACATCCTAAAAATAACGTATTGATGACATTAGGTCCAGTTGACTCCAAGCAAAAAACAGTTGCCGTTTGTGTTGTTCTTGATGTATCGCTTATTCTTCAAAAACCAATCGTTTTATTCTACTTTTTAGTAAATTTGAAATTTGAAAAAACGCAAGAAGAAAAATTCGAAAAATTTGACCGTTTATTACTAAAAAATTCCTTAAAATTTCAATTTTTGAGATAAAGCAAAAACACTTTCTGGGTTTAACTGTAGAAATAGTATTATCTCGAGCTATTCAAAAAGTATACTTATTTTGAATATTGAAGTTGTCAATTTCAATGAAATAAGATAAATCAAATTCAAATTGTTTTCTAATCGATATCAAATTTTTCAAAAACAAAAAAATTAAAATCGAATTTTTTTCACTTTTTTCACTTAATGGTCACGGTTACACTGGGTCTAGTTGATCCCAGAAAAAAAGACGTACGTACAAATCGATGTCTACTGACGTTCTGATGCCTCACAGGCTTTCGAAAACTATTGGAAGTTATTCTAGTATCTTCAAACAATATAAAATGACGCCACAGATTCCATTTTCAAAAACATCTTCGTAGCTTCATCAACTCAAAAATGACCTGGGATCATCTAGACACAGTGTGACTACTACGGGTTAAAAGAAATCTTGCTTCGGTCACAAAGAGGGTCTTTTTATTCGAAGTATATAGGAAATGATTAGTGTTAATTATTTTATAATATTAACTAACCTCTCTGAATATCCTAAGCCCATAACAAGGCAACTACGGGTTAAAATTATAAATTAAATTTCTCCAAGGAGTTTATGAATATTAATTTAAAAATTAATTGGGTATTAGAAAAAACCAATGCAGGTTGGCATTTTAGAGATGCAATGCCCTATTGAAAAATTACTCTCAAAGAGAACTGTTATACACTTTCTAATTCGAACCGTAAAAGCCGCCACTGTTGCTGTACTGTACACAAAAGGGTTGCAAACTCATAATGTATTAAAAAGTAAAAACGCTGAAATAAGCGACATTTATTCTATGCATACAAGGAATCAATTTCATTAGCAAGATATAAATTGCTGATCAACTTAAAACCTATCGTCTGTTTAAATGGAAACTTACACACTTTGCTTTCGATTGGATTGTTAATTTAGCAATTAAGCGCGCAATTGCAATGAGAGTTTTGTGACAGTATACAAGACGTCTTTTGCATCGATGTTTGATTCTCAAAATATTCTACGACTTTTTAAATTCTCTGAGAAACACGCTCTGAGCCTGAGATAAAGGCTCTATTCGGAGGCTTGAATTTTTATGTGTAAGCATTAAGCAAGCGTCTTTTGGACAACTCCCACGGCGAGTCTACAGCTGTATCTTGTAGAGTTTTCTTCTCTACATTTATACGTAATGAAGACATTGGGAAAGTATATATTTTAAATTGAAATCATTAATATGAATAACGCAATGCGTAACTTTTATCTGTTCGTTAAAACAAAATGTTCCTTGTGATCAAACGTTATAGCACTTGAAGAAAGTAATGAGAAATTTTTGGTTTTATTTTAATGTTTTCAATAATGGATGTTATTTTATTATAATGTTTGTTGGGGGAAAATTTAATGCCTACGAGTTTGTCATTACAAACGTTTCAGAGCAACTGAAAACAACATAAAACATTATGGCAAAAACAATAAACAAAACTAATTCAGAAAATTGTAAAACATTTCACATAAAATGATACAGGGAAAAAAAATTTCTTAACTTCAGATGAAAATCGTAAACATTAATATTCTAATCAACAAAAACATAAAATTATAATAATATTTTCTTGTTGAAATAAAAATTCATATAAATTGAAATAAATTCAATTTAATTATTTGGCGCTAGGGTCAAAGGCTAGTTGCATTTTAAACGGTTTTCCTTTCGGTTTCTTGAGATATTTAATTTAATATTGCCATTATCAAAAACTTTTACAGTTACATTTTAATTATTTTTCTAAAAATAAATTCTATCCTTACTCTAAAATATATCAAATTTACAAAGAGGTGTTTATTCGTTTTCTTGCGATATTTGGTTTTAAAAATTTTAAGTCCGACTAAAATTCTAATTTTAATTATTTTTTCGAACTTCAGTGGTGAAAATTTTTTGTTAATAAAAATTGTTCGAAAAAATGATGAAAAATTAGAATTTTTGTCGGACTAAAAATCTTTAAAATTAAATGCCTCAATAAAACGGAAAAATGTCTGCTTGTTAATTTGATATATTTTAGAGTAAGGATCCATTTTTAAAAGAAAAACATTAAAATTTAATTGCAGCTAAAAATTTTTGTTAATGGAAATTGTTCTAAAAACTATTGAAAAATTAGAATTATAGTCGCACCAAAAATCTTTAAAATTAAATATCTCAAGAAAGAGAAAGGCCTCTTTGTAAATTTGACATATTTTAGAGTGAGAACAGAACACTTTAAAAAAGGTATATTGCAATTGAACTTTGATCCTAGCGATTTAAAAGGTTTTTAAAATTTTTATTTTTTAAATTAATTAATAAAAACGATTAATTATTTTTTTTCTAAAGATTTACTAATCAGATCAAACAAAAATAAGTTTGCTGAAATCGGTAAGCCGTTTTTGGAGCAATTTAATTACAAAGTTACTTCAGCTTGCCGATCTTTTCATTATTCATGCATAACCCAACATGGTGAGGTATCTAACCCAGGTAACTTTGAAATTAAATTGCTCAAGAACGGCTTACCGATTGATTTCAACCTATGCCTACGTCCCTATGCTTAAACTATGCACTTTAAAAAAATTTTAAAATTTTCCAAGTTTCAGGAAAATCAAAAATGTTCAAGCTCAAATTTCGACTTTTTCACCTCTAGATCACGTTTTTCAACAAATAGGACAGACATCATATTTTCAATTCAATACAAATCATGTGTTTTCTAAAATTATCAATAATTAATTATTTTAAATTTTTTCTATTTTTATAAAAAATAAATTGTATATATAAACTATTTCGCATAAACATTCGATTAAAATTTATATGAATTAAAATTGATTGTTTCATAGAAGATTAAAGGGTAAACAATTTATTGAAAATCTTAACATTTAAATATATATACTCACTCCACCACTGTTAAATTAAAGTTTGATTTAATATATTCACGCGACATTTCTTCGATTACGTTTAATGAATATTATTTGTTTTATTTTTAAATTTCATAATCGAATTCCAATGTTAAGAAAGTTATTTTACCATGAATGATTTTTGTTTTTATTTTAAGCAAAACTATAACTAATTATAAATTCCAGACGATTTTTTATTTATTTATTACAATTATTCGTATCTAATGGATATGTTAATTATGATTTGTGTGAACCAAAATCAACTTATGAATTTTATTTCGATTACAGTAGGTGTGTGCTGTATCGCGAATTATATAGTTTGAGATAGAATCCACTATTGATTCTTACGGTTGTGGTTGTACTTATGAATTCAATATCAAGCCACTAGGTTTGTTGGGTTTATTTATATACTGAAAGAAAGGTTTTGCTTCGAAGTCAAGAAAATATGAAGTCGCAACAACCGAATTGGATGAGTGTGACAGTGAACATTTGGTTGGCGCACAAGAGATTGTATTGATTAATTTTTTTTCCGTATAGTATAGGTACTAAATTATTTATATAACCAGTTTTGACGACTCAGTGAATGACTCCATAATTATCTGATGTATATTTTTAAATTAGATTTCATTGTATAAATTTGAAAAAAAATATTACAATAGTAAAACACCTTTGTCTTAGTGAGACACCTTTTAGAGATATAAAATATTGTATTTTTTTAGTTTTGGTTTCTACAAACAAGTTCAAGGATAGATTCGACAGAACTATAAAATTGACTTATAAGATTTGTTGATTAAAGTATGCATTTTTAATTTTTGGTTTTTGTTGTGCAACTTGCAAAACAACAAAATATGTATTTTAAGTTATTTGTGGAAAAGCTGAGTCGAAGAATTTGTTGTTTTATTATACAGAAATAATTATAGTAATTTATATAATATGAATGAGATCGTTACTAGATGCAAGCGACTGCATGCGATCGTTATTACCTTGTTAAAATAACAGTTAAGATTCTGTTAGTTTCTGTATAACATAACATAACATTACACAACATAACATAACATAACATAACATAACATAACATAACATAACATAACATAACATAACATAACATAACATAACATAACATAACATAACATAACATAACATAACATAACATAACATAACATAACATAACATAACATAACATAACATAACATAACATAACATAACATAACATAACATAACATAACATAACATAACATAACATAACATAACATAACATAACATAACATAACATAACATAACATAACATAACATAACATAACATAACATAACATAACATAACATAACATAACATAACATAACATAACATAACATAACATAACATAACATAATAACATAACATAATAACATAACATAATAACATAACATAACATAACATAACATAACATAACATAAGATAACATAACATAACATAACATAACATAACATAACATAACATAACATAACATAACATAACATAACATAACATAACATAACATAACATAACATAACATAACATAACATAACATAACATAACATAACATAACATAACATAACATAACATAACATAACATAACATAACATAACATAACATAACATAACATAACATAACATAACATAACATAACATAACATAACATAACATAACATAACATAACATAACATAACATAACATAACATAACATGACAAAACATAACAAACGGGAAAAGTTTTTTACGTTAACGCTTGATCCAAAAGGGGTTAAAGTAAATCACAACATAGATATAGTCATCAGAATATGAAGAGGTTATTGGATCAAATAGTTTTAATATTTCTAAATCAACTCCACTCAAAATTTATTATCAGAATGTTAGAGGTTTACGTACAAAAACTATTAAATTTTCCTTAAAATTTTAAATTAAATTTTAAATTTTTTGAAAGTGAGAATGATTATGGCATTGTTGTCTTAACTGAAACATGGCTTTCTCCTGGTGTCTTTGATTCGGAACTTTTCATTAGCAACAACGTAGTTGTCAGGTGTGATCGTTAATATTTTCGTGGTACTTGTCAAAAGATTGATTTCATATAGCCGTTGGACTGTGAGGCTGTGTGGGTTAAAGTTAAAATTTCTTTAAGGAAGTTTGTAATTGCAACTCATTACATTGCCCCTAATTAAAATTTAATCTGTGATTCTGAGCACTGTAACATCATAACGTCTATTGTTGAATGTATTGACGATAGCTTAATAGTACTGGTGTTCGGCGATTTCAACTTATCGTATATATCTTGGCAAATGAACACAAATAGTCTCCGTAATAATAATATCTCTGCTCTTGAGTCTCAGTTCTTTAGCATCCGTAGATTTGATAATTTGATTCCAAGTTACAACTAGTTTACAAGAAAAATTTCCCTGAATAAAACCCAATTTTTCCTATAGATTTTGACCTGCTGAACACGAATATCATTTTTTTAGGTTAGCTCTTGTTTTTGAGATATTCGCGAAAACTTGTTTCATTAATCCATTGAATATGTTTTGTTTGTAAAATATGCAATCCAAAAACCGGAATAACCTTTTTTTTCAAGGAAAAAATTGTTCATCGCGAATATCTCAAAAAAAAGAGCTAAACTAAAACAATGAATATGATATTTGTGTTCAAAAGGCCAAAATCCATCAGGAAAGTTGGGTTTTAGTCGGGGAGACAAAAAAAGATCAAAATTTGTAAACTAGTGTTACTTAATTCTCGTGGTCGGTTACTGGATTTAGTTTTTGTATCTGGAAATTTCTTTGAACCATTGTATAATCTAGAAGAATGTCATGAATGTTTGGTTAAAAACGATGAACATCATAACTCAATTCTTCTAACAATAGATCTTAGTAATACTGAACTTGTAAGTAATGTTAAGAGTAAGTATTTTAACTTTAATAGAGGGGACTACACTAATTTAAATTTATTTTATGATGATGTTGATTGGGGTAGCGAAAATCCGAAATTCTACGTCCCCGCCGTGCTACCTGGGTAACGCTAACAGAATTAGGTTGGTGTAGTTGAGAGGGGCAGAGTAAATACTACTTATACTCAATGATTCTGCACCATGGCGAGTCATTGGCGCCATAAAACCAGTGCAACTCAAGCGTCTGTTCTCCATGTTAGGGGCGGCTTGGAGCGGGCGTCTGTCTTGGATCAAGCGGCTCGCTATATAAATGTGTAGAAAGCGTCTGCTCTCCATGTTAGGGGCGGCTTGCAGCGGGCGTCTGTCTTGGATCAAGCGGCTCGCTATACAAAGGTGTAAAAAGGTTGTTTCTGGTGACCTTAAGATGCAGAACGAACCCATTCACGAAAATTTGGGTTGGGCGAAGGGCTAACACTCCATTTCCGTAAAAAAATTATTGTCATGAATTCTGTACACAGGCCTCGGAATATCTCGGATTCAATATTGGAACGACCTCGGAAACTGTACCCGGACTACGATTTAAAAATGGGAACCTGGAACGTGCTAAGCCTCAGAAGACCAGGAGATCTCCTAAAACTAACACAACATGTCGAGAGCTACACACTGGATATAGTGGCATTACAAGAACTAAGATGGCCAGGGAGTGGAATCCATGAAACAGCGAAAGGATACACTCTTTATTATTGCGGTCATCAAAACGGAGAAGAATTTGGAGTTGGCTTTCTTATACACCGTCGCGTGAATCAGCATGTTATCGACTTCTGCCCAATTAATATGCGGTTATGCACACTGAGAATCCGCACGCAAAAATTCAATGTAACGATCGTCAATGTTCATGCACCTACTGAAGATAAAGCAGATGATATTAAAGACCTGTTCTTCCTAGAACTCGAAGAAGTCATCAATAACATCCCGCGGCACGATATAAAAATCGTGGTAGGTGACTTTAATGCTCAAATTGGTAGGATTGCAGAACTTAAAACACATATCGGCCCCAACAGCTTGCATCATACCAGCAACAATAACGGTTTTCGCGCAGCCGAGCTGGCTATGATGTATAATCTAGTAATTTCCAGCACTTTCTTCCCTCACAAGAGAATTCACAAAGCAACGTGGAAATCAAATGACGGAAGAACAGAAAATCAAATCGATCACGTCATGATCTCTAAGAGACACTCTACAAGTGTAACTGACGTTCGATCATACAGAGGTGCTGATATGAACACCGATCATATGCTTGTCATCTTTAAGTACAAGTGCAAATTATCATCTACATTTAACAGACAAGCAAAAAAGACCGTGCGCTGGAATGTCGAAGCATTTAAACAGCCGGAAACGCTGAATAGATATCAGGAAATAATAACACAAAACATAGAAGAGCATGACATCTCTTCTGAGATGTCATTAAACATACAAGAAGAATGGCAAACGCTTCAATCAACCATTATAGCCGCAGCACAAACTACAATCGGAAAACGACCACCGAAATCACACAACGAATGGTTTGACGACGAATGCCGCCAATCCGTTGAAAATAAACAAAAACTGCGAGAAAAATGGTTAACAAGGAACACCCGAAGCTCCCAAGCTGATTATCTATGCGCCAGAAAAGCCTCAGCAAAACTTCTACTTAAAAAGAAACGCGAACACATGAAGAGCTGCATCGAAAACATCGACCTACATACGGCCAACGGAAATTCAAAAGAGTGCTTTGCCAATGCACGGAATCTGACAAAAAATTTCCACCCAAGATCTACAGCCATCAAAAATGAAAACAATGAACTTACAACAAGTGAACGCGATGTGCTGGCAGTGTGGCGATCCCACTTTCAAGACCTACTGAATTGAACGAATGAAGTTCATCCTATTCGAGCAATTGCTCCGTCAAATGAGGAGATTTTTGTCCCTTACCCAGCAATAGAAGAAGTGAAAGCTGCCATTAAAAAACTGAAAAATGGCAAATCACCAGGTATCGATGGTATTCCCGCAGAACTTTTGAAAAATGGAGGAGCAGCTCTGGTCTCACGTATATATGATCTGATTCTTGCAATCTGGGACCAAGAAGAACTACCTGCTGAATGGAAAACAGCTCTCATTGTTCCGCTGCATAAGAAAGGTGACCGTCTAAAGTGTGCGAATTATCGTGGCATCGCACTGTTGAACACTGCATATAAAATACTAGCTAATGTCGTACTTGCTCGACTCATCCCGTTCGCCGAATCTATCATCGGTGACTATCAGTGTGGTTTTCGTCCCAACCGTTCAACCACAGATCAATGTTTTACCTTAAGGATGATTCTAGAATAATGTTGGGAGTACAACATCAGCATTCACCAGCTCTACGTTGATTTCAAGCAAGCATATGAAAGTATCATCCGCGAAAACCTTTGGTCCGCACTCATATGCCTTGGCATCCCAGAGAAACTTGTTTCTCTGTGCAAACTCACAACATCGGGATCAAATTGTAGAATAGTAATCGAAGGGTCAGTTTCTGATCCTTTTGATATAACATCAGGTGTTCGACAAGGTGATGCACTTGCGCCCGTACTGTTTAATTTGGCGCTGGAGTACGCGATAAGAAAAAGCCGAATTGAGACACAAAACTGCATTTATAACAAATCTAGTCAAGTTCTTGGCTACGCAGATGATATTGTGCTTCTCGGACGTAGAACAAGCGATATTAAGGATAATCTCTCTCAGCTTGAAAGAAATGCTTAACGACTTGGATTATGCATCAACACCGGCAAAACCAAAGTGTTAACAACATCTAAGAACATACCTCCCGGAAATCTGGATACTGGCGACTATGAAGTGGAACGCGTGGAAAACTTCAAATACCTCGGGACTGTAATAACATCGTCAAATGACATGCAGGCAGATATCAAAGCCCGTGTCTCTGCCGCATACAGAGTTTTCTACGCATACTCAAAACTTCTGCGATCAAAATATCTTTCGCGGTCGTGTAAACTCACACTTTACAAAGCATTAATTCGACCTGTGCTTACATTTGGAAGTGAAAGCTGGACACTGACTTCCTCCGATTGTAGAATTTTATCAACTTTCGAGAGGAAGGTCATACGAACAATTTATGGTCCATGTAAAGTTGCTGAAAATCAGTATAGAATCCGAATGAATCACGAAATCAGACAGCTTCTTGAAGGCTGTGATGCAATCGGATTCATTAAATCCAACCGGATTAGATGGTTTGGTCATGTAGAAAGGGCTCCATTGGATAGAATGATAAAAAAAGCGTCCCAACAACAACCAGCTGGTGTTCGTCGAAGAGGAAGACCTAGACAACGCTGGCGTGATGACATCATCCAAGACCTTCGTGATATAGGATGTCGAAACTGGGGTCAACTGGTCATGGAACGAGATAATTGGAAGCTGATTGCACAGACGGCAAAATCCCCCCATGGGATGTAAACGCCAGAGAGAGAGAGAGAGATGTTGATTGGTTAGCGTTGTTTGATTTTTGTGACTTTGATCTTGCAGTGGGGAGATTCTACGAGGTAATAGCTCTAGGAATTAAAAAACTCATTCCAATTTGTGCAGTGTGCCAAGCGAAAACAAATCAATGGTCGGATAACGCGCTTCGACGGGCCAAAAACCGTTTAGATCGCTTACGAAAAGAATATGGGACCCGTGTTCACTTATCTAGCTATTGTGCGTTTAGAAAGGTGACGTGCCTTTAAAAAAATTGCAACGATTAAAGTTTCGTAAATATGTAAGTGAAATTGAACTAAGAATAAACAGTAATCCTAAGAAAAAATTGTTTAAATTTTAATATGTAGGTCAGTTAAATTATATTTTGTTGATCAATTGAATAAATAAATAAATAAATAAACATAACATAACATAATATGATGTAACATAACATTGTTATGCGCATAACACAAGATAACGTAACGTAACATAATATTGTTACATGCATAACCTAACGTAACATAATATTGTTACTAAGTGCACTAAAAAGGAAGATAGAAACAACAGACATAACTGTTGCTTTAACAAACATTTTTGTAACTTTTGATCCGAATTATGATTTTATTTTACCAAAACCTTTAAAAAATATTGATAATTAATAACTGCAAACAAAACAACGACATAATTGTTAACCTCACAAACACGTTTGTTAAAATATTCTAATACCGGAATTAATGTCGTGTACGGACTCCAACCTTCGTCCATTACTTCAGTAAAGAGCTTCAATGCCGGTAAACACATTTTAATACTTTTGAAACATGAAGAAAATCTCACAGCTCTGAGATATCAAGACTTCGGTCTGGGTTAAGGATTTTGATATAGTTTTCGGCAAAAAACTTTTATGAGGACATGGTTTTTAGTTTTGGGCAGCGATGTATATCAAACATAGCTCTTTGTTAAAGTACAAATATTTTTTATCTCTGTTTAAAAATTTATTTCACAACTAACACGAAACATCAATACGTTGCCGGAAAATTATAATCAAAATTCCAAAAATATTGTTAAATTAAATAAAATCAAACTTTTTCAAAATTCCAAAAATATTCCAAAAATTGGAATAAAATCAAATATTTAAACTTTTTCTAAATTCCAATAATATTTCAAAAATTCTTAAATATTTAAACTTTTTCCAAAATTCTAACAAAATTATTACAAAATCAAAAATTGAAAATTTTTTCCAAATTCCAAAAATTATAATAATATCAGAAATTAAAAATTTTTCAAAATTCTACAAATATTCCAAAAATTCTTACAAAATCAAAAATTAAAACTGTTTCCGAAATTCTAAAAATATTGCAAAAATTATTACAAAATCAAAAATAGCAACTTTTTCAAAATTCCAAAATATTTCAAAAACTATAACAAATTCAAAAATTTCCATGTCCAATTTCATTTTAAATTACATTTACGTCATAAAAACAGCTAAATTTTTTTTCCCAAAAAATTGGCTAAAAAATTAAATGAAATCATTTTTTGACACACTTGACAACATTTTTTGACAAACTTATAATGCCATAATTCTCAATAATAATAATAAAATTTTATTTCAAACAAACAATTTTATTTTTTTCCCAAAAATTGGGTAAAAAAGTTAATAAAAATCTTTTGAGACACTTGACAACATTTTTTTGACAAACTTATAATGCCATAATCTTATATATTAATACGCTAGATCAAAACTTTGTGGAGCCTAAGGCTTTTTTATTCGCAGATGGATTCATTTCAAATTTTCACAGCTAACTGATATTAGTGTAACCTATAATCGGATCATAAATAAAAAAGTTATTATATACGGAAAACTTTTTATATACATATGCATTATAAGTTTACATACATATAAAAACGAAATTAAAAATTTATTTTATTTTTTTATATTTTCTTTTTTATATATTAGCGAACAACGAACAACAAAAACGAAACTTTTTTTTCTCATTCATTTCAGTCGTCTTTTGTCTTTGAACAAAGGATGGTTTTCGAGTCGTCGGAATAAAAGAGATTATATGCGTAATATGCGTAATAATGTTGATTTTATGAATGATATTTTATGAATGATATTTATGATGATATTTTTTGAATGATATTTTCTTTTTTATATATTAGCTATCGAACAACAAAAACGAAACTTAAAAATTTATTTTCTTTTTTAAATCATTCATTTCAGTCGTCTTTTATCTTTGAACAAGGACGGTTTTCGATATTATTTCGATTATTTTGTTTATTGATATAAAGATATTTGCGTAATATTTTTCTTTGTTTTCTTATTATAGGAGGGCTATTATTTTGAAAACGTACATTTTTTTGTTGATTTTTAAATTTTTGATTTTTAAAAAATCTGAAATTTTGATATTTTGTTGGTATTGACGAAAGGAAAAAAGTTGTTTCTGCTTTTATTTTTTGTGTACTCTGAATCGGCGTTATGCGCGGTTGAATTTTTGAGGCTTTTTCACGTAGTTTTGTAATGGTTTAAAACTTAAAACTTTTTTTTCTTTTTTTATATTTATTTTCTCTTAGTTAGTTTATACATTTCCTTTGAAGTTTAGAGAATTTAGTTTATGAATTGATTTAGGGGTCGATAGACGTAATATTTTCCTTTGTTTTTTTATCACAGGAGGGCTATTATTTTGAAAACGTACATTTTTTTGTTGATTTTTAAATTTTTGATTTTTAAAAAATCTGAAATTTTGATATTTTGTTGGTATTGACGAAAGGAAAAAAGTTGTTTCTGCTTTTATTTTTTGTGTACTCTCAATCGGCGTTATGCGCGGTTGAATTTTTGAGGCATTTTCACGTAGTTTTGGTAATGGTTTAAAACTTAAAACTTTTTTTTCTTTTTTTATATTTATTTTCTCTTAGTTAGTTTATACATTTCCTTTGAAGTTTAGAGAATTTAGTTTATGAATTGATTTAGGGGTCGATAGACGTAATATTTTTCTTTGTTTTTTTACTATAGGAGGGCTATTATTTTGAAAACGTACATTTTTTTGTTGATTTTTAAATTTTTGATTTTTAAAAAATCTGAAATTTTGATATTTTGTTGGTATTGGCGAAAGGAAAAAAGTTATTTCTGCTTTTATTTTTTGTGTACTCTGAATCGGAGTTATGCGCGGTTGAATTTTTGAGGCTTTTTCACGTAGTTTTGGTATTGGTGTCAATGTTTTGTGAACAGGTGCCACAAATTTCATCCGACTTAAGTATATTTTTGCAAGTAAAAAGAAAAATAACTGAATAATTGAAACTAGGAGGGCCCGGCGTGCTTCGCTACGCTTATAAATAAAGTTTTTGCGTAGACATTTTGTTGATGTAGAAGCAATGATTTCAAAAAGTGGTAATGAGAAATGCTAGCATATAATTTTTAATTTTTCTTTTTAAATATATGAATGAAAAATAATCAAAACTCTAGCTGATCAGTTCGGATATATGAAAAATTAGCGATCAAATAAGTTTTCAACTAAGCTTATTTGATCACTAACTTATTTGATCGCTAATTTTTCATATATCCGAACTGATCAGCTAGAGTTTTGATTATTTTTCATTCATATATTTAAAAAGAAAAATTAAAAATTATATGCTAGCATTTCTCATTACCACTTTTTGAAATCATAGCTTCTACGTCAACAAAATGTCTACGCAAAAACTTTATTTATAAGCGTAGCGAAGCACGCCGGGCCCTCCTAGTTCTCAATAATAATAATAAAACTTCATTTCAAACAAACAATTAATTTTATTTTTTTTTCCAAAAAATTAGGTAAAAAAATAAATAAAAATCTTTCTTTTGACACACTTGACAACATTTTTTTGACAAACTTATAATGCAATAATCTAGTTTTTGATCTCACATACCAATCCCGACCATCAAGATTTCTCCAAATTTAATGTTACTGCTCGTAATCACTTAAAATGAACGTTTTTTAAGCCAAAAATATGAATATTTGCTATTTTTGACACACATAATGATTTTTTTGACACACTTCTGGTACAGTTATCGAACACAGCGTCCTTTCGGACCTGTTTCTTGAGTATACCTATTTTTAGAAAAAAAAAATTTTGAAATCCCTTTAGCGGTTTTCCCTGCAGCGTAGGTAATGACGGCGGACGGCCGGCCGGCCGGCCGACAGACAGACTTACATTTTTTTTTTTGCCTTTTTAGAATCAGGAGGTCCTAAAACGTCGAGAAATGTCAAAAAAAAGTGGGGGTAAGAATTTCACTTTGAGCTCATGAATGTAATACTTAGGTCTTTCAGACCGAAGTAAAATTATTTTCAGAAGTGGTGATGAAGTTTACGTTTTGTTATTTTTTTAAACGGAGCTCTGAAAATAGTATTGCGGTATACGGGCGGTTTTGAAAAATCAAAAAATTTCTAGTATAAAAAACGTTTACTCAGTTGACAGAAATAGGTAGCACTATCGTGCATCCGAAAACGCCCTTAAGATTTATATATAATATAAATATGCCACCCAACTTAATCTAATGTAATGCCGTTTTCTTTTTGACAAAAAAAGTGATCTTAGAGCAAAAAAATCAGCTGTCAGATCACTTTTTTGCATTTCGTATTCTTTTTGTACAAAAAGATTGTTTTTTTTTTGATCTGAAAATATTTGTCTGAATCTAGATTTTTTGGTAGATCAAGCTGTGAATACAATAAAGTTACACAAATACGTTTACACATCTGTCAAATTATTAAACAAACAAGACGCCATTTACTTATTATTATTTTTTTAAAGGGAAAAAGTTATTGTTTAAATAAATGTTTTGTTTAAATCGTGTTTTAAATTAAAAATTAATAAAAAATTAAAAAAAAATTATTTAATTAAATACTATTAATTACAAAAACATTAAATGACAGTTCACAAACACAACTACAAAACTATATCAAATTTTTTCATATTCTTTTTATGAAAAAAAAAAATCACTTTTTCTGCTCTGGCAAAAAGAAAACGACATAAATTAACTTTTCACACAGTACAAAAAATTAAATGTAGGAGTAAAAAACTAATAATTTAACAAATACCAAACCATCTCAAAATTGCTAAATTATTTTAATGATTTTATTAAAACAAAACTAAATATAATTCAATTAAAAGTCAGAGCGATATAAAATTGTAATTAAATTTAGCATGACATAGCAGTAGTAGTTCATATCCTAAACCAACATACTTAAATTTATGTTACTTGATCTCTTTATTGTACAGAAAAAAAACACAACATCTTAACCTTTCAATTAATTTTAATTATAGTTTTTTATGTTATTTCAAATGACATCTTAAGAACTTAAATGAATTTTGATTTAATTACAAAGAGCAAAAGAAAATATCTAGATATTAGGAAGTTGTATGTTTTACCATAAATTTTAAGTGGAATTTAATGGTGATTTGATTTGTTGTGTTACTGTCATTTGAAATTAAACCGTTAGACAGACTAGTTTCTTAAAACTATTTTATTGTACGTTTTTTGAACAAAAATTTTTTTGTTTAAACCTATAACAATTAAACCTCAGATAAGACGAACTAAAATTTTAATTCTATTCATACATTATTTCTACATACATATATAAAAGTGAACCAAATTTACATTCAACCCGCATAGACAAACATCTAATTTAATTAACTCACTCACTCACTATGTCAGTTTTTGTTCTATATTCGTTAAGTATTATCCATTTATTATTTTCTAAACAAAGTTCAAAGAATGTTACTATGTCAAATAAACAAGTAAACCAGAAAAATTTGTGTCAAATATATTACATAATTTAAAATTAATTTATTGGTTTTACCTTAATTAACTGTGTTACGGCGGGACTATCTAGTAAACCTTTTAAAAAAACTAAATCTGTTTCATTTGCACCAGTTTTTCCATTTAATTCAGCTAAATTATCACGAACATGTTGGAATGCATCTGAAAATAGAACACAAAAAATAATTAGTTATTGGTGGTACATATTTTTGTTCATTTTATGATAAATCTGTATATTTTTGCCGTCTATAATCTATATGATAGATCCATGCCAAAAAACGCACAAAACTACTAAAACAAATTGCTTTGTTATTTTTATTTTCTGTGTGGTCGGTCAAACAAGCATAAATTCTATAATAATATTACACAATAAATTTAATTTTAATTTGACCGAATTTGTTATTAAAAACTATACCTAAGTTTTTGCATTTTTTAAATACATATATATTTATAGAAAATCAATTTATATTTTTCTAGATCTTTAAAATTTTTCTAATTGCTGATTTTTGGACTGTTAGACTGTGTCATTATTCTCCTTTTAAGATCTGACCTGAGGCAATTGATCAAAGAATGTGACAACTCAGTTTTCTACCATTATTGGGCTATTAACGAATATCAGACGGGCAATATCAGTGGACATTTTAATCCCCATATTCTTTGGTAATATATCTCATTTGTTTTTATGAAGAAATAAAACCACACATGCACTATATGATGTTTGAAGGAGTATATCGCACAATTTAGGTGTATTATATTAGTAGAATTATTCACACAACACCAATTTCACAAGTACCCGAGCAGAAATTATTTAGGAGAAGCCTGAATATAGTCAGGGTGTCATCAGGGTCTGATCAGTCCAGAAAGCGCAAGCCCTATTAGAAATTTCATTTGGTTAAAATTCACTAGATCCATGCTAGACTATCACTGAGAAAAAAACCAACATAAAATCAAAAAAAAACATTTTAATTCAAAAAAAAAATAAATATGAAATCATACTAAACGTGGAAATTTTAGTTTCAAAAAATTAATTTTTGATTTTAAATTACTATTTTTAAAGAAATATTTAAAGCAGCTCAATTTGAAAATAAAACTACACACTTTTAAAATAAAAGCTTATCATTTATATTTATTAAATTGATAATTTTTAATTTAAAACTGAAAGATGATATATCTAAATGGGACATTTTTGATTTCTGTAAATCAAATTTAGGAATAAAAAACTATTACTATTTTCAATAAATAAATAAATCAAAATATGTTATGTGTGATTATTTTTATTTGAATTTAATTCAATAAACATATTACATAAAATAGGATATAATTTAAAATTAGTTTAACTAATATTTCTTGGAATTTAAAACCCAGTACTGAAACTGTATATTTGTATTTTATTATAAGTCATTTTGGTTGAACATATTGTATTTGGAAATCTTATAAGTGCACTACACTGAAACTGTCTGCATCAAACAAGTAAATTAACTAATTATGTCTAAAATAAATCCTCTAACATCAGAATGTTTTCCTCTATCATCACAATTCTGCTCGAGTCCAGAAAAAGAAATGGCACCAATGATATTTTGTATTGACGTTTGTTTGAGTTTCCAAAAATGTAAATAATAAACCATTGGCTCCGCTGAATAATCTCAACAACTAAGGAAAGAATAATAACAAATTCATTGAATTGAAAACTATCTTAATAAAAAACATGATATATTACTTACCTTTGAGAACAGAAAACTAGCTTTGAAATCGCACTCGTTCAATAACTATTTTAATATATAATTAAAGAAAATAGTGTCTACTAAGCTTTACGTTACAAATTACTTAAAATTTATAATTATTTTGACAAAATCTATGTAATTTTCTCCAAAATGTTTTGACACATCGATAACACAATATTAGATTTTTAATTTTGGACTGTCAAAGGTTAAGTATCGTTTTAAAATCGAAAAGATCCAATTTTATTTGCAAACGTAAATTTTTAATTCAATGGTTTTTCGCAAAAAATTTTTAACTTAAGTTGAACCGCTTAAAATTTAAAGTGTAGCACTATTGAATGTAAGAGAAACATTTTAATATCAAAATTAATATTTTATTTTTAAAATTTTCTACTTTAACTTCGAAAAAACTTTTGAATCAAAATCATTTCAATATTGATTTTAAAACTTTTATGTTAGATTATTCAAAAACCGTAGATTTTTTAATTCAAACATGATCTGATTAAATTATACAGTGTGTTTTTTTTCTCAGTGTAGAAATATATACATAGTTAAAATAGTTTCATCTGTTTCCTTTTGAAAGACTATAATAAAAGTGATTAAAGTGATTTTAATTTTTTTCCACTGTATTTTTTTTAATTATATACAATAAATTGCATCTAATATATATTATATATTTATTTAATATATAAGTATATGCCTGCTTCGTACTAAGACAAACCTAATCAGGGCCTTATTTGAGCCCTGACAAATTTCTTCTCGGGTAGCTGTGTACCCTTAAAAGTTATTGCACGTTGTTTTGACACATATTGTATAATATTCTGATTTTTTAAAACAATTTTTTGTGAAATAAAAATTTTCTTAAATTTTATCATCATATAATTTTTTTTTTCTTCAACAAAATAAGGTTCCACTTATGTTAACTCAAAGGTATTAACATCTCATTGCTAAAGAAAGCTGAAGCTAAAGGAAGTTATCAAAACCATATCGCCGAAACATTGGAAAAATGCTTTGAATCCCATATGCCATGTTGACCGTTTGTTTTTAGTATACATTCAGAATGATTAATTGCCGACCGAGTCTGAAAGCGCACATTCTAAATAATGTATAGAAAAGGTCACTTCGGTCGGAAATCGAACCCGGTTCCCTTGAGTTACAAGACCAGCGCAAACAAAAACTGGGCATCGTTGAAACTATTTTTATTGATTCTCTCCTAAATTAACGCCAGCTTAAACGCTAAGGTTGGCTTTAGAATCTTCTGTGATAATATCACTGGAACGTCGATAGTATGCAACTGCAAGGTGGCACTGTAGAATAATGTGGAAATTATAATATTGTACAAATTTTAAACCAGCTCGAAAAGACTGTTGTTATGGTTGTCATGGACAATAGATTCACTTGAGATTTCATTTGATTCCTTTTTGTAAAGCAAATGAACAAATCCATTAGTGTGATAAAAAGTAGTCAAGAATGATCCGAAGAACTTAAGAATGTTTAAGCCACCGTTAGCTTAATAATTAATTACATTCACGTTAAAAACAATGGAAAAATGGTGATGAATTACCAAAAACAAATCGACACCATATACGTTCACGTATTTTAGAAAGGTTACCTTTGCAAATGGTCAAGACGCGTACGTGGTCAGTAGACAACAAAGAAACTATATTACTTCGGTTTTGAAAAAACCTAAGTATTGCATTCATGAGCCAAAAGTGAAATTTTTACCCTCACTTTTTTTGGCATTTCTCGACGTTTTAGGACCTACTGATTCTAAAAAAGCAAAAAAAAAATTTAGCAGTTGTATGACGTAAATGTGACATGGACATTTTTGAATTTGTTATAGTTTTTGAAATATTTTTGGAATTTTGGAAAAGTTTTAATTTTTGATTTTATTATAATTTTTGGAATTTTGAAAAAGTTTCAATTTTTTATATTGTTATAATTTTTACAATATTTTTAGAATTTTGGAGAAGTTTGAATTTTTAAGAATTTTTGGGATATTATTGGAATTTAGAAAAAGTTTAAATATTGGATTTTATTCTAATTTTTGGAATTTTGAAAAAAGTTTGATTTTATTTAATTTTTACAATATTTTTGGAATTTTGAAAGAAATATGAATTTGAGAAATATGAATTTTCTCGAAACGCTAAATGGAGAGGTTTTTGAGTAGTTTGCTTAATGTATGTATCATTTTTTTACTAAATTATGTTAATTTATGATGTTACTTCGGTCTGAAAGACCTAAGTATTACATTCATGAGCTCAAAGTGAAATTCTTACCCCCACTTTTTTGGCATTTCTCGACGTGTGTCTGTCTGTCGGCCGGCCGCCGTCATTACCTACGCTGCAGGGAAAACTGCTAGAGAGATTTCAAAAATTTTTTTTCTAAAAATAGGTATACTCAAGAGACAGGTCCGAAAGGACGCTGTGTTCGATAACTGTACCGAAAGTGGGTCAAAAAAATCATTATGTGTGTCAAAAATAGCAAATATTCATATTTTGGGCTTAAAAAACGTTCATTTTAAGTGATTACGAGTAGGAACATTAAATTTGGAGAAATCTTGATGGTCGGGATTGGTATGTAGGATCAAAAACTATATTATTGCATTATAAGTTTGTCAAAAAAATGTTGTCAAGTGTATCAAAAGAAAGATTTTTATTTATTTTTTTACCTAATTTTTTGGAAAAAAAAATAAAATTAATTGTTTGTTGGAAATGAAATTTTATTATTATTATTGAGAATTATGGCATTATAAGTTTGTCAAAAAAATGTTGTCAAGTGTGTCAAAAGAAAGATTTTTATTTATTTTGTTACCCAATTTTTTGGAAAAAAATTAAATTGTTTGTTTGAAATGAAATTTTATTATTATTATTGAGAATTATGCGATTATAAGTTTGTCAAAAAAATGTTGTCAAGTGTGTCAAAAGAAAGATTTTTATTTATTTTTTTACCCAATTTTTTGGAAAAAAATTAAATTGTTTGTTTGAAAGGAAATTTTATTATTATTATTGAGAATTATGGCATTATAAGTTTTGTCAAAAAAATATTGTCAAGTGTGAAAAAGAGAGATTTTTATTTATTTTTTTACCCAATTTTTTGGAAAAAAATAAAATTGTTTGTTTGAAATGAAATTTTATTATTATTATTGAGAATTATGGCATTATAAGTTTGTCAAAAAAACGTTGTCAAGTGTGTGAAAAGAAAGATTTTTATTTATTTTTTTACCCAATTTTTTGGAAAAAATTAAATTGTTTGTTTGAAAGGAAGTGTGTCAAAAAAATCATTATGTGTGTCAAAAATAGCAAATTTTCATATTTTTGGCTTAAAAAACGTTCATTTTAAGTGATTACGAGTAGGAACATTAAATTTGGAGAAATCTTGATGGTCGGGATTGGTATGTGAGATCAAAAACTATATTATTGCACTATAAGTTTGTCAAAAAAATGTTGTCAAGTGTGTCAAAAGAAAGATTTTTATTTATTTTTTTACCTAATTTTTTGGAAAAATTAATAAAATTAATTGTTTGTTGGAAATGAAATTTTATTATTATTATTGAGAATTATGGCATTATAAGTTTGTCAAAAAAATGTTGTCAAGTGTGTCAAAAGAAAGATTTTTATTTATTTTGTTACCCAATTTTTTGGAAAAAAATAAAATTGTTTGTTTGAAAGGAAATTTTATTATTATTATTGAGAATTATGGGATTATAAGTTTGTCAAAAAAATGTTGTTAAGTGTGTCAAAAGAAAGATTTTTATTTATTTTGTTACCCAATTTTTTGGAAAATATAAAATTGTTTGTTTGAAATGAAATTTTATTATTATTATTAAGAATTATGGCATTATAAGTTTGTCAAAAAAATGTTGTCAAGTGTGTCAAAAGAAAGATTTTTATTTATTTTGTTACCCAATTTTTTGGAAAAAAATTAAATTGTTTGTTTGAAAGGAAATTTTATTATTATTATTGAGAATTATGGCGTTATAAGTTTGTCAAAAAAACGTTGTCAAGTGTGTGAAAAGAGAGATTTTTATTTATTTTGTTACCCAATTTTTTGGAAAAAAATAAAATTATTTGTTTGAAATGAAATTTTATTATTATTATTGAGAATTATGGCATTATAAGTTTGTCAAAAAAATGTTGTCAAGTGTGTCAAAAAATGATTTTATTTATTTTTTAGCCAATTTTTTGGGGAAAAAAATGTAGCTGTTTTTATGACGTAAATGTAATTGAAAATGAAATTAGACATGGAAATTTTTGAATTTGTTATAGTTTTTGAAATATTTTTGGAATTTTGAAAAAGTTTGTATTTTTGATTTTGTAATAATTTTTGCAATATGTTTAGAATTTCGGAAAAAGTTTTAATTTTTGATTTTGTAAGAATTTTACGAATATTTTTAAAATTTTGAAAAATTTTTTATTTTATTATACTATTTGGAATTTTGAAAAAATTTTCAAATTTTGATTTTGTAATAATTTTAGCAATATTTTTAGAATTTTGGAAAAAGTTTGAATTTTTAAGAATTTTTGGATTATTATTGGAATTTAGAAAAAGTTATTTATTTGAAATATTTATTTGATTTCATTCTAATTTTTTGAATATTTTTAGAATTTTTAAAAAAAGTTTCATTTTTTGATTTTGTAAGAATTTTTGGAATAGTTTTAGAATTTTGAAAAATTTTAAATTTTTGATTTTATTATAATTTTTGGAATTTTGAAAAAAGTTTTAATTTTTGATTTTGTAATAATTTTTGCAATATTTTTAGAATTTTGGAAAGGTTTGAATTTTTAAGAATTTTTGGAATATTATCGGAATTTAGAAAAAGTTTAAATATTTGATTTCATTCTAATTTTTGGAATATTTTTGGAATTTTGAAAAAGTTTAATTTTATTTAATTTAACAATATTTTTGGAATTTTGATTATAATTTTCCGGTAACGTTTTGATGTTTCGTGTTAGTTTTGTAAAAATTTTTTAAACAGAGATAAAAAATACTTGTACTTTAACAAAGAGTTATGTTTGATATACATCGCTGCCCAAAACTAAAAGCCATGTCCTCGTGAAAGTTTTTTGCCAAAAACTATATCAAAATCCTTTGCCCAGACCGAAGTCTTGATATCTCAGAGCTGTGAGATTTCAGCCCCTCCATATTTTCGTGTTAGCTTTGTAATAAATTTCTAAACAGAGAAAAACCGAAACCCGGTTTTTTAAATTAACCGGGTTTTTACATGCCCTACTAACATACCCATCCCGACGATCAAGATTTCTTCAAATTTAATGTTCGTACTCGTAATCACTTAAAATGAACGTTTTTTAAGTCAAAAATATGAAAATTTGCTATTTTTGACACACATAATGATTTTTTTGACATACTTTCGGTACAGTTATCGAACACAGCGTCCTTCCGGACCTGTGCCTTGAGTATATCTATTTTTAGAATTTTTGAAATCCCTCCAGCGGTTTTCCCTGCAGCGTAGGTAATGACGGACGGCTAGCAGATAGACACACATTTTTTTTTTGCTTTTTTAGAATCAGTAGGTCCTAAAACGTCGAGAAATGCCAAAAAGTGGGGGTAAGAATTTCACTTTGAGCTCATGAATGTAATACTTAGGTCTTTCAGACCGAAGTAATATGATATAGGTCAATATTTCACTATAGAAGAAAATCGTATTCTAGACCGAGTTGTGAAAATTTGACCTTTTTTTAATTTTCCCTGAAACTTGGCATATGTATGGAAAATTAAAAATATGGCTTATTTTACAAATTTTTTATTTAAAGTGCATAGTTTGAGCATAGGGGGTACCCCAACATTCATGAAAAATGAAAATTCCGCCAATCCGATGTAACCTTGGAATTAAATTCCTCAAGAATGGCTATACCGATTTCATCAAACTTTTTTTTGTTTGATAGATGATTAGTTAATCATTTTAAAAAATTAAATTATTATTTTTGTAATTAATTTTAAAATAAAAATATTAACAAAACTTTTTATAAGATGGAGCTAGAGTCGAAGATCATTAGGAATTTAACTAATTTTTTTTTAAATAGTTCTATCTTTACTCTAATATATTTCAAGTTCACAAAAAGGCGTTAATTCGTGTTCTTGAGAAATTTAATTTTAGAGATTTTAGAGATCTAATTTATTTCATTTAAAGCCTCAACTTGAATTACAAAATACAACCAGTAACGACATCGATGACAACTGACTAAGAAAACAACCAGGGTAAACACAATAGACTCATAGGACGCAGTGCTACTTGAATTGATCGTCCGAAAGCCCTAAAAAGATAACGGCACAGTTTAACACTGAGAATAAGGAGTGAGATATAAAGAAGCTGGTCTGGATCTGAATCATGGACGCATGAAAGCATATCCTAGTCCGTCAATGAGATGCGGTTACGATTCCAGAGAAGTAAAAAAATCAACCATCTTCAAAGAAAAACCTTGTCTTGAGGTACCTAAAGATAGAATTTGCTAAGCAGTTTAACTTACTTCAATAGAAAATGTGCAACCAGGCTAAGCAACAAAAATGTGTGAAACAACAAATCCATTAAGTTATCGCTAAGCAATAATGTAATCAGATGGTATGCTGATGATACTAAAACTAAGGTGTATGCAAGAGAAGGCATATCCAACAGAGAACAAAATACTTTGAATAAACTAATAATTTTAGTATCTTTCAGGTGTTACAACACGAAAAAGGTTGTACAACTGGTTCAGTAATTAAATGGTCCATTAGTGCAACCAGTAATACAGCAATGTCCGAGTACTGGCAACCATGACTGAGCCATTCACATAATTAAATGAATGATATTTTCGAACAATAATTGACTGCTCTTCAAGGGCTAGAGTAAAAAGCCAGCAATGGCCCATACAAGTTTGTACAACAGGTCCAGTAATATTCCAATACTGGCGATCAGTAATGATGAATAATGGCCCAGTAATGGCAACCAGAACTCATAGTACTGGTAACCATGACTCGGTCATTAACAATTAACATAATTTTGCTAGGTGATAACTTTGGACAACAAATGGCTGCCATTCATGGGCCCGAAAAAACGACATAGACCTGCCAATTCATGGTTCTAGTACTGGCCCAATAACAATAACCAAGTACTGTTAACCATTAATTGGCCTGGTAAACCGTCTTTGGGCAAATATGGCACATTTCAGCTTGAATACACTAAAAAAAAATTGAAGTTCATGACAACCTCATCTTGAAGTTGGAAGCTGATTATTCATGCAAAGAAAAATTATTTGCAAACAATTTCACTGTGATTGGGACAACTACACGATAACATTTTCCTAACAATAGAATGAGGTTTATTTAAAATATAAAGTGTTATATCCAATATAACAGTAGTTGAATAAAGGTAATAACTATTTCACTGAAAAAAATTTTCTTTGGCCTTTTATCATGAATTTTTCATTTTAAAGTTTAAGTATTTGAGATTAAATGATCTATATTTTATATTCACATAAATATTTCGTGTGATTGTCTCAACTTCATCGATTTATAATTGTAGAGATGTTGAACCAATTTCGTAGTTTGATTCGCCATATGTGACCGCACGGTGAGGTTGAGACAATTGCATTTCGGTTGGAAATAGGACATATTTTTTTCAGTGTAGAAATTACCAGCACAAAAGGATAACTACTTTGTCAGTTAAGCACAAATCGAAATTAGGTAGAAATGTGTGCTTTACAAGGAATATATAGAATTTTCTCATCAAGCATGAAGCCTTTTTTGGTATAGATATAAACACTATATAAGCAAGAACGTAGGTTGAAACTACCCTGGTTAAACATTCCAATTGAAACCAATTGAAAAAAATTAATTGGATTAATCGGAATTCTGCATTGGGAATTTTCATTTAATTCCTATTCAAAAAATCTCTTTCCAATACAATCCTATTCATTCCTGTTAAATATCTCTATTTTATTTTTCAACCGGAATCTATAGGAAATGTATATAAATAGGAATTAATTGGAAATTTCCATTGCAGAATTCCGATTAATCCTATTCATTCCTATTAAATCTTTTCCAATTAAATCCTGTTAAATTTATAAGATTGTTTAATTTTTTTCTAAGTTCCTTTTTCCTATTGAATCTCTTAACTTTTGATTGAGATTCAATTGGAAATTTCCTTTAGAATCCTACAGAACCTCTTTTCCTGTTAAATCCCATTCATTCCGATTGAATTTTAATTGGTAGATCGGCGTCTTCCTATTAAACCAATTCAATCCGATTTAATCCTATTGGAATTATATTGGATTTAATAGGATTCAATGGGTTTGAATTGGAATTTTTAACCAGGGTATGGAGTTATTAGCTATAACCTAAATTAATGCAATAAATTTAAGACAGCATAAAAAATTTAATTGAGTTATTTAACTAAACAATAACTTTTCATGGAACAGCAAGAACAAACCAATACGAGTTTTACAGCACACTGCTTCTTAAGAACTATGAATTAAATAATTATAGGTCAAAAATTCAAAACTGTTGTAATGTTAGATTAAAATTATAATTTCTGTTCAAGCATTAAAATATACAAATCTAATTTATTGTATATTCATTAAAATCATGCTCTTAATAATTCCTATTTTTAAGGAAATAATCCAATTAACTACATGTGTAATAATAATATCATTTGAATTTCCTTACATCCTTAATTTTGAAAAAAATATTATTTCCTTTCTCTTTAGGGTTTCAATTTATTTGTACGACTTCAAAACTCAACAATTTCATAGAAGTATAATATTTTTATGTCCCAAATATTCTAATTAGTTCAAACTTATGGTGACTTTATTTTTCCCCTCTGACAAGAAAAAACATCCTTCGTATTCATATCACCTGTTAATTTAATCAGTTAAGACAATCTTAATTTTTACTGATATACCGGCAAGAGGATTTCACCTTTTTTTCTTGATTATGCTATACTAAGTTTTTAGGTTCGTTGCCCTGCTTGAACTATTATTCTTTCTTTTATAGAATCAATTTTTATTTTCAGGTCATATGAAGTAAAAATATATAAGGAAATTTATGTGGTTTGTTTGATGTTCTATTATTTATTTTTAAAATAAATATGAATATGTAATTTAAAACCTTAAGAAATTATGTAGAATTTATTTTGTTTTAATAGACATGATATGAGTAAAACGTACTTAATGGGACTTCAGAGTAATAAACTAAAAAATATATAGTTACATCATTATGGTATAAAGATAACGAAAATGGATGATCTAAGGAAAATTGGTATACAATAAAGTATAAGCATTAGTATTTTTTTGTTGAAAACGATAAAAAATTATCGATAAAATTAATTTTAAAGAATATTATAAGCCAATTAATTTTGAAAAACAAACATTCATTACTTTCCTTGCAATCATTAATTTTGTTTTCCTAAGTACATTAAATACCAATTAATTTTAAACTCATTAAAACTCTTAATTCAACTCAAACAAAAAATAAATTGAAGAAAACACTCCTACATATCACTTGGCATTCGTTATGGGAAATTAACCATACTTCAACGATCAAACATCATAATAATATTCAAAATATCATTATTTTTGTTTGTTTGTTACACTTCTCGGTATTAAATGTCGGGAAAAATGAAAATATTGTGTTAAAAGAAAAACTTTCGAAAAATTTATCATCATCGCTCAACGTTTCGTAGAAACAATACATAAAAAAACGTTATGTAAATAAATCGGAAAATTGTCTATATTCATTGGAATATTGCCAAAAATCAAAATTTATTTTTTTAACGACTGTCATAGAAAATAATGTTTTCTATCTATCATTTTAAAACAGAAAGTTGGCTTTTGCTGTTTAGCGTGCATTTTTTAATTTTTTCTGCTCTAATGCAGAAAGTAAGACAAAAGACATAATAGACAAAGACATAATATTAAATAATTTATAACATATTATGAATTATTTTTTATTTAAAAATAGATAATTTATTAATTTAAATTTTTAGCTTGACGTTCGTTCGATATGTTTTTTAAACAAAAACTAAATAATATAAATGCCTCCTTAGCAACGCATATCTTACTTAAAAAAATATTGTTTTTTAAAAATTAAAATTATGATTTAAGCTTTTTTAATAATAAACAAATATGTCGGCAGTCGTTAAAAAAATAGTATGTATACTTTGAGCAGAAAGTAACATTGCTGCTCTGACATGATTGCTGGTTTCGGCTACGCCTCAACCAGCAACTTTCATGCACGAGCAGCAATGTCGTACTTTCTGCTCTTAATATACAATGTACTATTTCTGTTGAATATGCAGAAAACTAAATAATGTCGTCATTTTTATTACAGTTTGATGTTATTGAATTCGTAGAATAACGTCATTGAAAATAATGTTATGGGTTATGATTAAATTTTTTCTAAGATATCCATACTTCTAGCATGTGGTAATTTCAGAATTCTCGAATTTGAAATTATGTAAATAATTTCGCAAGTATATTTAGAAATATTTAAGAAATTTTCTAAACAAGCTTTCTATTCAAAATTGAATTCGCTGCTGTCGTGTATTTATGAATCTACCTTTATATCACAAAACAAATAATTAACATATTGTTACGTTTTTCTAACCTTAATTTGAATTAGCCTTACTCTCAATTCGATAAACGTAATTCCCAATCTCTTTCTGAGCTCGATCACTGATTAGTAAGCAAACACACCAGGTTTTATTAAGTATTCAACCCTTTAATTGTTCCACAACAACAGCAAACAATATTCCTAACTAGAATATTTCTTCAACAGCTTCAGAAACTCCAACGGTTTATTGTAGAAATTTCCAGTAACACAACGTTAACACAAAATCTATATATATAAAATTGAAAGTATGTATGTTTGTCGTTTATGCATTAATAAACCATTCATCCGATCATCATGAAACTTTGGTAATTTATTGTGTACACTTGCGCATAGGTAACAGGCAAATTTTTTTTTGAATGGAACCCCAGGGAGGGCCATTATAATTATCTTAAGGGGTTCTGCCTAAATGTTGATAATAATTTAATTTGATTTTTCTTTAAATATCGTTTTATACGGTTAGATTCCTTTGATCAATTTTTTTTGTTGAACATATTTTAATGAAATTGAAAAATGAAAGTATAATCTGAAACAATTACATTTGTATATCAAAACTATATGTATTTGAATTAAACACATAATGATGTTACAAATTTTATCATCTATACAATGTGTTATTGTTATTGGTAATAAACTAAATATGTTATTGGTTTGCAATTGTATATGTAATGCATGTTTCTTCAACTAAGAAAGATAGTTGATAACATCGATTAAAAGCTCAAAATTACGAAATGGAATTCGCACAAATACTATACAAAGATGCATAGCTCATGTATAATCAAACATGGATAGCAAGTATGATAAACAAACTAATTAAAAATGTGGCCCTTAGCCGGCAACACGTTTGCAATAGTGAGTTTTCTGCATAGGATCTTGATGAAACTTTGGCAAATGACACAGGTTCACTTGAAAATGGAAGATCTGGATTCATTTTAAATTTGAACAAAATGGCGGGGGGTCTCCCGAACACCTCTAAGTTTAAATCATGAATAACTTCTGATCCCGGATTATGATCTTATTGAAACTTAGTATATAAGGTTTTAGTACTGTTTCCAATATTTCTACATATCAACTTCCGGTTTGTCAATTCCAGTTAAAAAGTTTTTTTTTCAGGTGTTTATCCCTACTGTAGCCTACAATTACCGATCGATTTTCATGAAACGTTAGTAAAGGCTTTTAAATAACATGAGAAAGATTTTGATAGCTTTTGGAGCACAGTGGATGAAGGGTTTGGGGGTCCACCATACAACAGGTGGTTTTTCCACAAAGTTTTTATGTTTGTTGGGAGCATAAAACATTCATTCGTGAATGAATTTTGATGATACTTTGGACAAAAGATGCAAACATGTATGACAAGGAACTGATTAGTTTTTGAGCGATAGTGAACAAAATGGTGTGGGGTCCATGGAGCACCTGTTTTTTTGAAAGCTCTATAACATCTGTACCTGATAAGCGAATTGGATGAAACTTGGTACATGAGTATGTAGTACGGTTTACAATAGTTCTGCATTCCAACTTCCGGTTTTTCACTTCCGGTAAAAAAATTTTTTTTGTACTTTTTTGAAGTTTTTTCAGTGTCTTTATGCACACTACAGCCTACAATAATGAAGTGATTATGATGAAACTTATGAAAAGAGTTCCAATTAGTGTGAGAAGATAATTATCATCTTTTCGGACACATTGACCAAAGTGGTAGGGGGTCTACCATGCAACTGACTTTTCACGCTTTGTTTTTTAAGTTTGTTGGGAGCATACAGACTTCATTCATTAATCAATTTTAATGACACTTGGAAAAAAGATGAAAACTTAAGTAACAAAGAACTGATTAGCTTCTGGATAATATTGGAATAAGTGGTGGAGGTTCTCCCGAACACCTGTTTACTGTGTCACACTTTTTCAATGTTTGTTGGGAGCACACAGCATTCGTTCGTGAACGAATTTTTATGACACTTTGGAAAAAGATGCAAACATGTATGGCAAGGAACTGATTAGTTTTTGAGCGATAGTGAACAAAGTGGTGGGGGGTGTCCCATACATCTGTTTTTTTTATAGCTAAATAACATCTGTACCTGGTAATCGAATTGGATGAAACTTGGTACATGAGCATTTAGTACGGTTCACAACAGTTCTGCATCCCAACTTCCAGTTTTTCACTTCCGGTAAAATTTTTTTTTTGTAAATTGTTGGCAGTTTTTTCAGTGTCTTTATGCACACTACAGCCTACAATAATGAAGTGATTATGATGAAACTTATGGAAAAGGGTTCAATTAGTGTGAGAAAAAAATTATCATCTTTTAGGACACATTAATCAAAGTGGCGGGGGGTCTACCATACAACTGCTGACTTTTCACACTTTGTTTTTAAAGTTTGTTGGGAGCATACAGATTTCATTCATTAATCAATTTTAATGGCACTATGAAAAAAGATTAAGACTTTAATGACAAAGAATTGATTAGTTTTTGGACAATATTGGGATAAGTGGTGGGGGTCCTCCCGAACACCTGTTTATTGTTTCAATGTTTGTTGGATGCATACAACATTCGTTCGTTAAGTAATTTTGATGACACTTTGCAAAAAGATGCAAATATGTATGGCAAGGAACTGATTAGTTTTTTTTAGCGATAGTGAACAAAGTGGTAGGGGGTCCTCCAAGCACCTGTTATTTTGGAAGCTCAATAGCTTCTGTACCTGATAATCGAATTGGATGAAATTTGGTACATACACGTACACGTACACGAAATTTGGTACATTTAGTACGGTTTACAACAGTTCTGCATCCTAACTTCCGGTTTGTCACTTCCGATAAAATTTTTTTTTTACTTTTTCTCGTACAACAGAATTTATGTTTGTTGGGATACTACTGCCTGCTTTAATATTTTTATTATTAGAACTACGAAGTCTATAATATTGGTTAGCTTTTAATTAAAGTATTTGATGAATATTAGCTCATTATATATCCAGAACACTATGTTTCCAGAGCTGTGGTGAAGTCAGCCTATGCATCAGCGTCGCAATATTTTTTAAAATAAAATGTGTTGGGTAGTAGGAATTACAATGTGTGTCACAACAACACATAAGAACATGCTTTCTAAGGTGTTGATGGACGTAATTTTTTTATTTTTTAAAAGAATGAACTTTTTGCTTGCTCGAATAAATGAGCTTCCATATAATTATTATATATGCTGGCTTGAGGTAAACAATGCGTTATATGATCTTGGTATATGCTTCTAGCACTAGGATAATTAGGAACCTAATTTTAGCTTTGTTCATGCAAATTTGAAAAAAAAAACAGTATATTGTTTTTATTTCCTCCATTCTATCATGAAATATTGCCCTGTATCGTACATTATTATGTGAAGGGATTTATTATTAAGTTTTCCATTCTTTAAGAAGAATATAAAAAAAAGAAATTTTGCGTCCATTAACGTCTTAAAAAGCATTATGTTGTAGAGCCTCTGTCTTAAAAGGTTTATATGTGTTGTTGTGACACATATTGTAATTTCAAATATGTCACATATTTTGAAATTGCACAAAATTTTTTGAACTTCCGTGAAAACAAAGATGTACAATGTCATTGCAGCTACAATTTTGAGTGGAAAATTCGAAGAGGAAGATGTAGTGTTGCCACGACAGACAGGCCACATATTTCAATGATCCCAACAGATTCAAACGTTTAGTTTCCAGTGCAACTCGCTTTTGCAATTACAATCAACAAAGCACACGGACAGTTACTGCAAGTATTTGGACTAGATTTGGAGAATCCATGTTCTTCTCACATGGACATGGACAACTTTATGTGGCTGGCGCGTTAGGAAAACCTTCTGATTTATTCGTGTACGCACCAGATGGAAAAACAAAAAATAAAGTGTGCCCACAAGTACTCGAATAAATAAATAGAATTAAAACGACATTTTGAAATTCGTTCCATATTAAAATAAATAAGTTGCAATAAAAACGACACAATGTTAATTTAATGTTATCTTTACGAGTTTCTCGAGTTTTCTTTCTTATGAGATAGCGGCAATATGCGACCAATGTTAAATAAAAAACTTAACTAAACTTTTATGCTATTTGGTGTAAAAAATTAAATTTTGAGAGATTTTGTGAGTGATTAATATCAAATTAATTATTGTAATTCACTTGAATTTTGCAATTTGACAGCATTTTTCATTTTCATTTCTCAGAAAAACTTCTTTAAAAAAGTTTTGGTGTGTTTCGTGTCGGGTACAAATACAATGCATGAGCACTGTGAACATTTGTGAATCCATTTTTGTTCTGTATAATGTTCTATATAGAGATGAGTGTTGACACACCTCTACTAATTCAACAAGTCATTTAAATTTTTTTATAGCTTACTCGAAAACATATTTGATCGCCAATTTTTCATATATCCAAACTGATGAGCTAAAGTACTGATTATTTTTCATTCATATTTTTAAAAACAAAAATTAAAAACTACGCTATCATTTCTCATTACTACTTTTTGAAATCATTGCTACTACGTCAACAAAATGTCTGTGCACAAACTTTATTTATAAGCGTAGCAAAGCACGCCGGGTCCTGCTAGTAATACATAAAATATTTCTACTCAATAAAACTTAAAACTTTATTCACAAAAACTAATTTAAAGATCACTTTTATAATTTTAACTTCACTATCGCAGGTTTAAAATAAAACTAATTCCTAATCTACAAGAGGCAATTGATTATATACTCTTCTGCTTAATTTCTAGAAAATTCGAGGTCACTTTTTAGAAACCTTGAGAAAATATTAGAATATTCGATTATTTTACGTTACGTTGATTTGATTCATAAAATCATTTATTTTATGTTGGCCTTAATTCTAAGAATATGTACAACAACAACAACACTATGTATTTCATTCATTTGTTGTTGCGTTTTGTTGTGATTTTATTTTTCTGGAAGTCAATGTAATTGTAATAATATAATCTTTGTTTTAAAAGGACCAAAGAAATAGTTTGGTGAAAATTTAATTCTTGGCGCAGCATGTTGTTTAAAAGAAATAATCATAATCATATTGGCGAATTGTAAGAATACAAAAAATTTTACTCTATTTTTTGATTGTTTAGTTCTATAAGAACAGCCAACTAATGAAGGGGCAGAAGAGACAAGAACATCATAAAGATTGAGCAAGATGTTGTTTATATGTTTAACGAAATTTCCAGAAATTGGTTTCTCTCCTCTAAATACAATAAGAGTTGTGACATTCTAGTAAGTAGTAAACGGTTCCGATAGAAAATTGGATGGTGAAAGGTAAATGGAATGCAGTCAAAATGGCATGTCTTTATGGCTCCATGGCTCTGGAAAAACACGCCGGCGTGAAAATGTGAAAGACGTTAGTGGTGACTGTTAAATATGAAATCTTATATAGAATATGGTGATTACTAAAGGTTACAAAATAATCCATATAATATGTACAACCACCCGTAAATATGAAAAAAATTAGCAGCTTTTTCTGAATTAAGGATTGTAGAACAAACAGTTTTTAAGACTTGAATTGGATCAGATTTACTATTTAATGATTTTGTATTACGCTCCTTCTATTACGCAATTAAACGCATAAAACTCCTAAAAAATACAATTTAGAATCACAGTTGAAGTTAATTCTTCATCTAAGATTCTAAAGCTTAGCTTAACTTAAGCAAATATATGATGCTGAAATTTCAATTTAGAAATCATCCTCAAAATTAAAATATGTTTCATTATCGCATATATATGGTGAGTGTCTAAGGCAGCGACATTTCAAACACATGATGTCTCTGATGAGTGTCAGTTTAATCCCCGCACAAAATACACCAACAATTTTCTAAGTATTTCCAAGAGAGAATAATAAATGATTTTGAATTGCAAAAATTTACATGATTCCAATATAGTTATTTGAACTTAATCACTCACAATTATTCCTGAATATTCGAAAATGTTTGGCAAACACAGAAACAATGCAATTAGGCAAAGAGTTACAAGAAAATCATTTTCAAATGTTAGAACTATATGAAATTTGATAACAAAGGTACGGCAACATACAAACAGTCTTTGCCTATGGTTTTCATCCCAAGATCGTCAAACGGATTTAAAATTTTCGGATTAATCAATTAATTTCGATCTCCAAAATTTTTTTATCTGGGTCTCAGATGCTTAACACTAGTGTACCCAAACAGTTTCCATGACACAAAACAATTAATTTAAACTAATGCGCATGTCCTTCTCTCTAATATTGATAAAAGAAAAGGCTACTATAATTAAATTTAATTAATTTTTCCATTGTGAAAAATTAGTACGCATGGGATGAAAACTACAAGGGATGAAAATACTATTTTTTGGATGATGAAAACTGCAAGGAATGAAAACACTAAAATTTGTTCATGAGATAGCGTCGTTAGCGTCGAGCTTTACTATTGTAAAATATTTTCATCTCGTGTAAGAAATTCAATTTTTTCTATGATAATAAATATGTAAACGATATTTATTATAAATGATATAAAATTAGAAATCGACAACATAACATTTAAATTCATATTCTATTCTTTCTTGATTGCTTTGATTAAAATTTTTAAATTACATGACAATTCCATAGCAACTACAATTCGTTAAACGAAAATAATTTTGTACTAGTGAAAAAAACCTATTTTCACAGGGGATTAAGTCAGCATGAAAATAGACTTTTAATGCTATCGTAGAAAATATATATTTTCCTACAGGAGATGAAAACACTATTTTTTTCGTGAGAAAACATTTGAAACAAGTGAAACAAGTTAACGAACGAAAAACGTTTTTATCTCTCGTAGGAGATGCAGTTTTTCTACGATAGTACCTATAAATATAAACGATATTTATTGTAAATTATTACGAAAATGACAACATAACATTCAAAATGTGTTTTCTATTTTTCATGGTTGCTTTGATTTGAAATCTTTATAAAATTACATGAAATGCTATAGCAACTATAATTTTTTATTTAGTGAAAATGATTTTAAACTAGTGGAAAAAAACCATTTTCACAGGGTTTTAAGCCTGCTTGAAAATAAACTTTTCATAAGCTACCGTAGAAAAATTAATTTTTTTATGATTAATTTTTGACTTCTTATTCGTATAAAATTTGATGTTTTTCATTGTAGGTCATTTAATTTTCAAAATGTTAAATTTTGTTTTCAAACATTTAAATAGGTATCGAATTTGATAAAAACTTTTTTAATTATTTATAATTAATGGTACAAAAAAATGGAAATTTAATTCAAATGAAATCATAGTAGCTAGGTAGCCCTTGTCTTTTTAATACTCGAGAGAGGAACATTCCCATTAGGTTAAACTTATTGTTTTTTATAAAATCGGAACGAAAATGTTTTTGTTGATTTTTATTTTTTATTATAAAATAAAATAAAATTATTTAAAAAATACAATCAAAAAAAATTTATTTCAGAGTTCAAAACAATCAAATAAATTCCGCCGATTCCGGTGTAACGGAATAAAATTAACAGATGTTTACGTTTGTATTAGACGTATGGTTGTAAAAAACAAAAACAAACCTATATGGCGGAAGGATAAAAGTTGGCGGAAGGATAAAAGGTTTTTATGTATTGTTCTGTCTGACACATATTGAGTTCTATACTACACAACAAATTTTATTTAAAAAAAAAAAACGTGCAAGTTTATTTTTCTATCTCCAAAGGTTCAAATGCACGCTTGAATAAATCCTGCATGAAGGATTGATTAGATCAGATTGAAAGTGGTTGGTGATTTTTATATTTGATAAAAACAATTAATAAAATAAAAAGTGCAAGCGGCAGGATATCCACTAGAAATAGGTAGATTTCTTGACCAGACAGTTATGTGTACAAGTTGAATTGAATCTCATGCATCAGATTACTTTAAATAATCAGATTAGTTAAAAAACTAATTACAAACTTATATCAAACAAACTTTAAAAAGAAAGTTAATTAGGCAAACCTACATCAATCAAATTTCAGAAAGTTCTACGAACGAGAAACAAAATATCAAATTAACCACAGAACATATGTGTGACAATGTATGACAATATATGAAAAACTAAACGCAAGCCTACCCAATGACATACGTCATGCAATTACTAATTACTATGGAATATCATAATATTTCGTTTCTAAAAAATTAATTTCTTCTATGCAATACATTCAAATCTTTTTATTATTTTCATTGCTTGTTATTACGTAGTTATGACTTAACTTATGAAATATAATAAAAATGTGTGTTTGGTTTGACGGTTTTTGTTGGACCAGGGGGTCAATTCTAACTTTATGACTTGACTTTCGAAATTTCAAAAATGAAGTCATAAATCTCGATTCTGTCTGGGTTATATGACTTTTTCCAAACTCATTTGAAATGTCAAAAAAGTCATTAAAAAAAACTGTGACTGCCTAAAAAAAACTAGCTAAAGCGTCCACAAACAGCCAAGAGGTTGCTTTAGTTGACTATTTAGAGGAACATTTGGAGTTGGCTCGAATCCGACTTTCATCTGCAGAGGATGAAAAAGGTAAACTAGCAGAGCAATGGGAGGAAGTATCTAGCCTTATAAATGCAATACGAAGGGTTTAAAACCAGACCAAGCCTAATGCAAAATTAATTTTCAGCTGCGAGAATGATTACTTAAAGCAGATTTTGCGCAAATTTTGCACTAAAAAGACGCAAAATTCAAATAATGGAAGAAATGCGCCAAATTCAAAAGGACAATTTGCTTTTGCTTCCAAATAATTTTTTACCTGTAGCCTGTGTTACTTTTTTTAATTAATGAATTATAGATTTAATCAATGAATTATAGAAATTAATGCTTTTAAAATATTCCTTAAAAATATATTGAAATAACTATTAAAATTGAAGAGCAATTTGGCCCTATTAGAAAATTTACTGTATTTGTTGTATTCGGTTCTTGATTGTTTATATTGTGGAGCAATATCATCCTCTTCGTCATCCATTTCCATTGAATGCATCCATTTCGTTGTCGGACGGCAAAGTATAATTTTCCTGCGTATAAAAATTTCTGTGATTTTCTCTGATTTGACGTCTAATAAGAATATACATTTTATTGTTAACGTTAAAATTATGTATCATTAAAAACACAAATTTACATAAAACTGACTGAAATAAAATTTTTTAAATGTCAAATAGTCATTCTATGAAAATCGATTTGAAGTCACTCACTTTTTGACTTAGAATCGCAAAACATAGAATTTTGAGTTCGAATAAATGAGTTACTCTCTTTGAGTCGGATTTTTTTAACAATCATATGACCGAGTCCCCTCATAAAGATAGAATTGATCCCCTGGTGGTGTTGCAGAGGTGTATATTTTAAAGTTATTGTGATAGAAATATTCCCAAAGATTCTAAATGTATAATTTATTTTTAAAATTTTGATCCAAACGGCCATTATAATAGTTCTAAAAATCCAATTTTTTTTACTTAAAAGCATGTTGTTTGGTGCAAACGTTTTTGTTGGAGCAGATTGCTCAGGAAACTCTCACTGCAGAGGTATATATACAAAAGAAATTGATAGAAATATTTCCAAAGATTTTAAATTTATGCATTTTTTAAAAATATTTTGATCCAAACGGCCGTTATAACAGTTTTAAAAATCCTATTTTTTTAGTAAAAAATGTTTGGTTTCTTAGCTATGTGTCGGATTTCGCTGATTGACGAACTTGTCTAAGATATAACAAATTTCCACATTTTTAATTTTTTATCTAGCTTTTTTAAAATTTTTAATTTTTCAACACTATATTTTCAAGCATTAAAAATATTGAAATTAGAATATTATTAAAATCTAAAAAAGCAGAGTTTACAATTTTATTTTATTTGAGCACTCAATTCACTCCTCAAAATGTTTATTATTTCAATATCATTTTTACTCGAAGAGTAAAATTATTAGTTTTTCGGTTTCACTCCTTCCGAGTTTTTATTTTACATAAATTAAAATGTTTATTATTTCAATATCATTTTTACTCGAAGAGTAAAATTATTAGTTTTTCGGTTTCACTCCTTCCGAGTTTTTATTTTACTTATTTTGTTTTTCTTGTCTTTCATTTCATTTGCAAAAGAACCTTTTCGTAATCCTTTTTATGTATTTTTGTAAAAATAGAAAATAAATTATTTTTTTTACGTTGGAAAGCATCAATTTTGAAGCAAAAGTTATATGTGTTAGAATTTGAAACAAAATATTTATTTCAATCTAGGAGTAAGAACGATATTTAATTATTTTCACTCATGTAATTGGGAGCGTTATATTTTTGTTAGGTTACTCGCTCTGCAAGCATGTAAAGGAGTGATATTATGAGGGTTTCAAACTCTGAAAAAAAGTTTTTTACATGATAATGAAAATAATCGGTTATTTGATTGACTTAACTTTGAGATTTCAAATTTTCTAACATCGAATCTCTCATTGAAAAAATTTTAATCAAGTTATATTTTTTTTTAGAATTTACCTATTATTTGTGAAAATGCGTATGTTTGGTTAAACATATTTTCCGGATGACATTTTAAATTTTCGCATTTTCTAAAATCTCAAGATCGCTCTATCTAATGTTATTTCTAATTAAAATTTTCTTATAGAATTTACTAATTTTTGGTGGATATTTCCGGGGGGAAGGGTTTGGTCGGAGTTGCACAAAAATCTGATTTTTTTAAAAAACTCAAAAAACTTCATGATTTAAATCGGATTTTATTGATTTTTAAAATAAATTTATTTTAATTTGTTTAATTTCCTGTATCCCTTAAAAATATCAAATTTAGTAACCACTTTTGAAACGCAAATTTAAGCGTAAGGTTTTCCTTTGATATCTAAAAGTAATTTATTTCAATTTTTAAATTGTAAAATATCTTCAGAGTTGTATTGAAGCTCCGAAAGCTAAGTTCACTGCTTTACATAAATCATTCGATTTGTTTGTATTAATTTGACGTGCAAGGTAGGACAGAAATAAGGAAGAGTTTCTATATAGATTGAGATAAATAAAAGTCTGTAAGCACAGAGGTATGTAACTAGAAACACTAGAAACGTTAAGTTTCGAGGAACTTTACAGACCTGAAGAAATTAATAACTCTGACACAATAATTTGTATCAGGTAACTATTAAGGATTTGAGTTCAAATCTGTTTTAGGTAGCTATTTGGATTTGAAATCTTCAAAATTTTTATTGTGACTAATTTTTTCTGGGCAATATTTTTTTTGTTAGCGGGTTATTCTAGATTGCCGTTTAACACTCGATTTAATGTGTTATTATTTATTGTTTCTAGAACAAATTTGTTGAAACTTTTGATGCATTTTATGTGAGTTTGTCAATGTACCCAATTGAGGCATAATCTGTGACTTTATATTGTTAAAGATTTGCGACTTCTTAGTTGTTCACAGTTATTTTCAGTCGCAAGCACTATGCAATTGACTTGATTGGTGAGGTTAAGGGAACTCATGCATAGGATTAATAAAAATGATGAGCGTCTTCCGCAATATCACAACCATTTTCTGAGTTCAGGTTTACAGGTTTGCATTTCAGGTTTGCAGTTACCAAAACTAAAGAACATTTGATAATGTTTACGGTATTTGTAGAACAATGACTTGAATATTTACGTCAAAAAGTAGCTTGTGGCGTATGCAATAGTTTCGGATAATGAAGGGCGACTCTGATTGTTCTCGTCTGTTTTTGACTCAATCAGCAATATAAGTTAATTTTAAACCCTTTCTCAGTTGATGATCTCGAGAGCTATGGCACTAGAACTTTTTGTATTGGTATTGGTGTAGTGAAACTGGTATGGTATGATTGAATTTGATCGGAATTTTTTATACGAATCGATAATATTACGACAAATTTTTTCCGACGTATGATTGAAATGTTTCGTAATATTTTCGATTCTCATATAAACGCACCATTTAGTACAGAATTTAAAAATGTTAAAACCTTTTAATATTCGTATTTATCATTTGTTTTGTGTTGATATTGATAGAATATATAGGCGAGTATAAGGCGAATATAATGGCGAGTTTTTTTATGATTATGGATAGCTTTTCCGTTGTAAAATGTTTATTAAATAAATGTAAAAATGATATATAAAAAAATATAACGTATAACTTAATATAATTTACAACAAAACGTCAAATATAAATTTCCGACAAGCAAAATGGATTCGAAAATTTTTCCGACAGAAATGTTCGAAAAATACTTTCAATCATATGCCATTTTAAATTTCCGAATAGTTATAATATTTCCGAATCGGATTTTTATTCAATCATACCACCACTGTTCGATTAGCCTATAAATCATCACTTTCTTTCGAACTTTAATTGAAAGTCTGTGCATTATTTTTCAAAATTTCTTACATTCAGCATTTATGCCAAATTCTATTTTCAATTTTTTGAATTATTTTAAGAATTTTAGAAATTTCTTAAATTGATTTAAATCATAAATTTAAAAAAAAACATTAAAAGAATTTTATTCAATGCAACCCTCTGTTTGGCACTTTAAAAAGTTGCATTTTTCGTAAATTTGAGTACGAACATTCGGTTCCCTATTCTATTAAAAAATAGACATTTTACCTAATTTGCCTGCATTTCATGCTGCATCGATTAAATAATAAATAGGAATAAAAATAGTTTAAATATTGTTACATTAAAAACCAAACTACGGTCAATGTTCATAGTATAGATCCCGACTTAATCATCACTCATCATAATAGTTTCAAAAATATTTTTAATTATTTTCTTTAGGTTTTATAACGTGATTATGATGTATATATGCTTCGTTAAATTTATGTTGCTTTTTATTAACGGTGCCACGTGGTTTTTATAGATGAGCAATAATGTAAGTAAAAAATCAACAAAAAACTAATACTTCTATCAACGGTTGATTTAAACTTTAATGTGCTACAGTAAATGAATATATTTAAAGGCCAAATAAAATAAACAGCTACAAGGTTAGAATGTGTCGTTAATTGAGTGATGAGTTTGAAATTCAATTTTAATAGTTTTCTATTATTGGAGTTCGACACAATAATTTCTAATTATATACATTTACCTATATATTTATAAAAAAAAATTAAAAAAACTGGTGTTATATTCTGTTCATAACAAATAAGTAGACTCGATTACATAAATAAATAAAATATCTTTTTACCCAAATCGATTTAATTTTCATTATGAAGATCAACAGTTCATAAAAAAAACCATAATTGAATGGAAACAGTAATAATTTTTCTTTTAATTTTGTATTTAAATGAAAATCAAAGAAATTTTCTTTTGATTCAGATATGAACAATAAACAACGAAAACTGAGCGATAGTTGAAGCATAAAATGTTGCTTGCAAATGAAGTTTTGTTATTTTAGATTTTCAAAAGGTTTTTAATTCATCCGTGTTGTTTGAATTTTTATTGTGAATTTGAATTTTTATCGTGTTAAGAAAACTTTGCAAAAATATTTACCCACTGTCAAAGTCGATTTATAATTTTACGAATTTGTGTCGATGTTAAAATTTGTTTCTACGATGGGTAGTTTTACACAATGTACGATTTAGCCTCAATGTGACCAGAGTCTGACTGTAATTTCTTAATAAATCTATCATAGACATCTTTTTAAAGATTGAACAGCAAACCTTGACCAGAATTTTGGTAATTAATAGTTATTTATTATACAAGGGAAAAAAGTAGTAGATTTTAGCTCGAGGTTGTGTTGTCTCCCGACGCGAAGCGGAGGGAGACAAAAAACCGAGAGCTAAAATCTACAATTTTTCCCGTGTATAATACACTTTTTTTTTCTGTGACTGGACAAATATTAATATAATTATTGAAAAAATACTATTAAACAAATATTACAATATGTATATTCACCACACCATACGAATTTTTCTTGAATAAAAACTTAAAATCAAGTTTCATTTTATTTGTCAAAACCAGTTATTAACATCAAGAAGAAAACGGTATAACTTTTCATTAACATTAAAATAGTCATAAATGTTCATAAATATTCATAATATTTATCATTTATGTGTATATATGTATTTATATATATATTTTTATCTATCCGGGAAAAAAGTACATACTTTTTTCCCGGGGAAAAAAGTATTTTATGAAAAGTAGCATTTTTGCACCTGTCAGCAGAAGTAAAATGTTAAACTTTTTTCCCGTCACAGAAAAAAATATATTGAACAATTAATTAATTACTTTCTTGCCATCTTATTTGATATCAAATTATTTGCGATCATAATGATTAATGAAATAGTCTTTGAGTACAAACATGAATAAACTAAAAGTGACGAATACGAAGTGGTCAGCAACTGAGATTTGAGGTTCTAAGACTTTGCAAAAATTTAGATTATTTGAGAGTTTCATCGTAAAATATACCTTAACTCGATGATAATGCTACTTATATGGCTAAGGGTACTTGTTAAGTGTTTGACTACTTATGTAGATTTAATGATGATTTAATCCAATGACTCTTATTTATCCTCACCATAAACGCAACAACATGACCCACTCTAATCCATCTGTTAATTTTAAATTAAGCTATTTCTTACCTCATTTTTAAAATTTTGGTTTTTGAAATTCAATTTACAGACAACACCAATTATTTTCTTTTTAAATTGGTTAAATTTATTGTTTTTTATAAGAGTTTTGTTCAGATACTCATCGCAAAATTTTTATGAATCTTACGTATTTTTTTCAAATGTTTAGAGATGAAAGTGTTTTTCCTCATTAAATTATTAAGTTTTATGATTTTGTTTAAAGATTTTAAAACCAATGTTATTTGTTTAACTAGAAATTTAAAAAAAATCATTATCCTACGCATTGGTCTATTTTTTTTCTATTTGCTTCACGTTGTTGTCATTACACATATATGTATATTTTTAGGGGTTCTGTACGTTAAAATCTTATTGTTAATGCATCAACACTCATAATGCACTTTTCCTTCGAAGTTCGATCTTGAAATCGCGAGCTTGTATATACTTTAAATTCATCGTGTTACTTGTCCGTCTGTATTCTTCATTTGTAATTGCCGGCTCAAAGCTTCCACGATAAGTTATCTAATAGAATTTGACAGAACAGGTGCTTATGAATATGATTCACACATTCTAATATAGTGAATTTTTTTTAGGATTACATAAATTTGTTTTCTCGTTTAAACAAATTTTAGAGTAATAAGCTATAAGAGAAGGGGTTAAGCGTGGGTAGCTAAAGCTGAAATTCTATATCCACGCCGTACTACATTGGTAACTCTGACAGAATTATGTTGGTACATTTAAGAGAAGCAGAGCAAATACTTCTTATACTCAATGATTCTATATCACGGCAAGTCATTGGCGCCTTAAAACCAATGCAACTCAAGCGTCTGTTCCCCATGTTCGGGTGACTTGGATCGGGCATCAAGCGGCTCGCTATAGAAACATGTAAAAAGGTTTTTCTGGAAATCTTAAGATCAGATGGGAACAATTAAAGAAAATTTGGGTTTGCTCAAAGGACTAACCCTCCATTTCTGTGAAAAATTATTTGTTATGAACTCTGTACATTGGGCTCGGCTTATCTCGAAGAACGACCTCGGCAATTATAGCCAGACTGCGATTTAATTATGGGCACCTTGGACACTGACTACCGCACCACTCTTTGTAGAATTCTATCAACATTCAAAAGGAAGGTCATACGAACAATTTATGGTCCATGCAAAGTTGCTGAAATTTGAAAATCAGAATAGAATCCGTATGAATCATGAAATCAGACAGCTTTTTGGAGGCTGCGATGTAATCGGATTCATTAAATGCAACCGAATTTGGTGGTTTGGTCAAGTAGAAAGGGCTGCTTTAGATAGAATGATAAAAAGTGTGCCAACAACAACCAGCTGGTGTTCGTCGAAGAGCAGGACCCAAATAACACGGACGTGATGACATCATCCAAAATCTTCGTGATATAGGATGGCGAAACTGGTGTCGACTAGCCATGAAACAGCATAATCACTTTATTTGATGTTAACGCCAGTAAAAGTTAGTTAGTCTGAATACAAGCAAAGCGTGATCAAGGCCAGCAAAATCAATCAGGTAATCTGATCAGGACCTGATACAAAATATCTTACTGTGGTTTGCCCTATTTAATTTTATCTGGCGAACTTGATCAAGACCTGATCCGACTATCGCAATCAGGGCCAGTTTGGGCAAGAGCATTACACTCATGATCCCAAGCCCAATTGAACTAGGGAAAACTTGATCGGAGCCCTATGTGAGCCCTGACAAATTTCTGCTCAGAGCAATTTATTTATTTTTATTCCCATTAACACTTTATCTTGTTTACATAATTTCATTTTCAATAATTATAATAAATTATATTCAAAACTCTTGTTTACTACATAATAATTATATCAAGTCGATTATAAAGAAAAACCAAAATAATCGTAGCCCATCCACTAAAAATCCATTCCCAACTATCCAAAGGACACATAAATCGCCGAGTCAAGACTTGAACAAACTTATCAGTTTTTTTCTAAATTGATTCACATTTTCAGTTTTTCGAAGCTAAGAATCCAAGCAGTTCCATGTTTTTGCCGCTGCTAACTGAAATGATCCTTTAAAATACTTCGAATGACAAACTGGAATTTTTAAATTGCATAAACGGAAACGAGTATCAGTCACTTTCCAAAAACTCAACAACATTCAGAAAATAGGATGGAATACCAGCCTTAAAAAGCTTATAGAGGAAAACAGACATTCGCATTTAACGTCTCTCTTTAGGCAGAAGAAATTCAAGTTGAATATGAAAATTCGTCACAGGTTCATACTTATGAAGTTCAGAAATAAATCTAACCCAATTATTATGAGCAACATTAAGTTGGCTTCCGACATATTACCTAGTTCAAAGAAAACTAAATTATAATAATCAAATTGGCGAAACACAAGTGATTGTATCAACCTGTTTTAGCTTCAATTGGTAAGAGATAAATAAACTGATAGAGTTGACGTAGCTTAAAGTAAATTAACCTCAAAGTGTATTTGATATGTTTGGCACCTGACAGAGATTCAATAAGATATACACCCAAGTCACAACCTAACAGCAATTTAAGTCTACCATCCAGAAATGATTTCTTAAGGGTTGAACATCACGTGGCCTACCACAAACAATTAGTTGAGTTTTGCAGGAGTTCAGACGCCGACCATTGTTGCAAGACTATTTATTACTAATATTTAAGTCATGATTAAGCTCAATAACACCATACTCTATTCTTGATACCGGAAATGAATGACAAACCTGACAGTCGTCCGCATACAGATGGTATCTGCAATGCATAAGACCATCACTATAATGTTGTTAATAAATAAAAAAACAGCAGTGAACCAAGTATGCTCCCTTCAGGAACACCAGAGAAAATTGATTGCCACCCTGATATTTTTACCTCAATGTTCACTGATTGTGACCAATCTTTGAGATATGATCCATTCAGCAGAGCTATCAGAGAACCCATAGTCATGGATCAGTTTGTCAACTAATAAACAATGCTGCATAGATCTAAACGCCTTGGTAAAATCCAGCAAAACTAATTCAGTAACCATTCGATCATTAATTGCCACACAAATGTTATTCGTTACTTTAAGCAACGCAGTTACAGTACTGTGCCAGCTCGAAAACCTGACTGATATGGGTTTAAGAAACCATGCTGATTCAAATACAAAGTCAATTGATCGTTGCGCATGTTCAATAATTTTGGAAATACATGGCAAAATGCTGATGGATCGAGGGTCACTGACGGTTTTAACATTCGCAGTCTTTGCTGTCAGAATCACAATACTTTTCTTCCCCAAAGATGAAAATCTTGATGAGCAGCTAAATGAAAAATTGATTGAGTCAAATGACTTACGATATGAAATACTATCAACTTTACAACACGGATTGAAAGACCGTTATAACCAACGGCATTACTTGAGATTCCTTTAATGGCATTAAGGACATCAGTCTCAAACACCGACTGAAAATCAAATCTACTACGGGCCAAGGACGATGGTAGAGGTGGTAGAGAAGGTGATATTGACGAATTAGTATTGTTGACGCTAGTTGACGCCACAAAGTATTCCGTATCAGGATCAAAATCAATATCAACAGATACATTTGAAGACTGAATTGCGAAATTGCGGGAAACTTTCCAAAATTATTTGAGCGTAATATGACCGCTAAGCTGATTCTTCAAGTATAAGCGTTTCAGTAAACAGTTTTGACGAGTAAAAATCCGTCGTAGTTCTTTGAATTCTGAAAGGAAAAAAACACTGTTTAGAGAACAACAAAACCGTCTGGCATACCGATACCCCATATCACGCTTGGCCATACAACCCAACCAACTATGTGTTATCCAAGGCTTAGGTGGACTTTTTAATTCAATCGTTTTAAGTCGGAAGTACATATCATAGAGATAAATTGTTTTATTATTGAAAAAGGTATAACTTTTTCATCCAATTCAGTAGCTATATAAAAATCATCCCACTGAAGAACAGATGCCTCACCTAGCAGCTTCTCTATGTCAATTTTTTAATAGTGCATAAACTCATAAATTTTTGGCTTAGATTTAGGTGCTACTACCTTAACCGATGCAACCAAGAATGAATGAAAACTGATGCCAGGCACACCAACAGTATCAAAATAAGTTACTTTTAAAGCCATTTTAGGCAAAAAGAGATCTATTAGGAGGCCAATGAGTTGCACTGGTACCAATTGGTTTTAATTTATACGGGGAAGTTAAATCTTCTAAAAATCTCTGGTCTACTTCATTTGCCAAAAAATTTATATTCATATCACCACAAATGAAAATCTCATCAAGAGACGCGGTAGTGTCTCGTGCCCAATGTTTTGAAAGACACTACGGTCTTTAGACTTACAGACTTTTAAGGTTAAAATTTTCACATGGAATGATTTGAATTTTTTCTACAACCGTATTCAGTTATCAATAAAAGTATATATTATTTAACTATATGTTACTCATTAGTAAAAAAAGTCAGCATTCATGCTTTTTAATGAAAGTTTTTAAAACCAAAATCTTGCTTTCCCAATCTTTTAGTAAAATCTAAATATTTTTACAAATTTTTATACCACGTTGGTAGCATTAGTAATATGTAGTAATTTAGTATCATTTTGGCGAATTTTCAAAAGCAAACCAAATGCACAGAATTGAAAAACACAAAATTATGCGAATTGAAATTTATTATCACTCAATAATGATAAGATAATATTTAAGAACAGTAAAACAACTTTAACACAAAACCAGATTAGTTTGCAAGAACATATATGTAATGTAATGTAATGTAAAAGGTAATGTAATGTAAAAACATTTCCATAATATGGAGTCTAATGACAGTGGAAAAATTCAACTTAAGTAAAATAAATAAGTGATGAAGAAGTTTCAACTTCGAAATTGTCATCGCCTCAACGGCGTAATCAATAGCGTGTCTGCCTAAGGATTCGAGCCAGGCACTGACGAGGAAGGTTTAAATTCATCCGAAACACGAAAAATGTGAAGTGGAGTTTTTTTCTGAGAAAGTTCAAACCATTGAATTGAAAAAATTCCAATTACTTCTTTGTTTATTTGAGTTCAATTGATCTCAAAAATCCCCAATAAATATATGTAATTGTTTTTGATAAAAAGATTTGTTATGTATATGTGTCCAGGAAACCCCTCAAATGTTTTATTAATATTAAATTGAAGTTGGTAATTAATAATTATAAAGTTATGAAAAAAATGAGAAAAAAGAAAATATTTAGAATATGCTTTCTGTAAAAAGACATATTATTGATGTTCTTCGTAAACATGTGTTTAGTCAAAAGGTCTATTATAGTATGTAAATTTGTTATCTGAGAGAAACCAACAAATTTTATATCGATAATAAATTTTAATTTTTATTTCATTTTATTTTAGAGTAGGTTTGTAATTTACTAATAGTTTTTGTTATCACTTCAAGCTCCAAACGTAAGGGATGGAGATTCTCCAAAAATTGGTTGTGGGTGTGGGAGTTTATGCTCCTTAGAGCTGACTCATTTTAGTTTAAAAGTTTGGAATCTGTTCGCTTACTTTTCTCTCAACTTCTTTTCGGATGATCTGCATCTATCGATGGGGTTGGTTTTCCTCGTTTTTGTCTGTCTCTCGAGTTCCCACACAAGCGACTGTTCCGTCAAGTGAAGCTTTCAGTGCTATCATAGGCGCCTAGGATTTCCAAAATTAATGCATCTATTTCGATTATTTTCATATAGTCTGACGATTTATTAGTATGTGATATATGCACAAGACGATCAATTTCAGATCAAAACTATTGTAGAGTTTCCCCCATACGCTGCTAGCTATGCTTTAGGTAACTACCATATTTTCGACCGAAATCATTCATAATTTCCTGATAGCATTTCCGATCTTATGCTGGAACTACTTGATTTGTTGATCTGCTGTTCTGCTTTTCAGTGCTACTATCGACTATGTGATGTGATTAATCGACTATATGGTGTAATTTATTCCATTTATTTTGTTCAGGGCAGTTTAGAATTTTAAACTTCAAACGATTATGTTCCTTCGTATATGGTAAATATTTTAATTTTATGCCTTATCTTATTCTTATATATATAAAAATCACGTGTCACGATGTTTGTCCGAGATGAAAACCGCAACAACGTAACCAATCTTAATGAAATTTTGTACAATGTATGTATGATGGTCCAGCTTGAGAGATAGGATAGTTATTATCTTGATTATATGCCTAAATATTTTTTGATTGCGAATTAAATGTTAAATATAAATGGTTCATATGCCAACTTTCAGATGGCAACGTAAATTAATTTATTCAATTGATAGTAAACTTCAACATCTGTATAAGGCCATTATTAGACTATTAGATATGTTTTAGTAAAGAAAGTTTTGTTTTATTTGATAATAAACGAAAAGCATATTACGCTAAGTCAAATACGCTACCAAAGAAATTTGATAATTTTGTGGAGGTTATATATTAATTATATAGAAGAGTTAAGAAGTATCGAAACCTGTAAAAAAATTATTGAATTGGTTTTTATAAAGTTTGAATAAAAATAAGAGTAAAAATTAAAGAAAACAATAATTTAAATTTATTTATTTATTTTTTTAAATTTTTCATTGATCTTCAATGTTAATTTACAAAAATCAATATCAAATTGAAGAATACTCTTATTTGTATTGCTAATTAAAATAGAACGAATAGAGGTAAAAAAAATTGTCATCATAACAATCATCATAAGTTTATTTTACAACCTTTACACTCTCCAATTTCATGTCAAATTTTTGTATTGACCAATATATTTGATAGTGTGATATACGCCTCATAAATTTGGGTTAGCCAATAGATGGTGCCGTATTTGTATATAAAAAGTTGTTTTTAATGTTAAAGTTTTGCAAATACAATACGCTTTGCTTTTTCCAATTGTTGTGTATTATTTTTTCATTGGTGATTGGTGATAATTATTTTAATTGGTTTTTTTTAAATATCGATTTATACGCGTAGTTTGCTTTGATCAATGTTTTTTTCTCTCTCTCTCTCTCTCTGGCGTTTACATCCCATGAAGGGATTTTGCCGTCTGTGCAATAAGCTTCCAATCATCTCGTTCCATGACCAGTTGACCCCAGTTTCGACAGAGCTAGTGAATGCTGATGTTGTACTCCCAACATTTTTCCAGAATCATCCTTAATGTAAAACATTGATCTGTGGTTGAGCGGATGGGACGAAAACCACATTGATTGTCACCGATGATAGATTCGGCGAACGGGATGAGTCGAGCAAGTACAACATTAGCTAGTATTTTATATGCAGTGTTCAACAGTGCGATGCCACGATAATTTTCACACTTTAGACGGTCACCTTTCTTATGTAGCGGAACAATGAGAGCTGTTTTCCATTCAGCAGGTAGTTCTTCTTGGTCCCAGATTGCAAGAATCAGATCGTATATACGTGAGACCAGAGCTGCTCCTCCATTTTTCAAAAGTTCTGCGGGAATTCCATCGAAACATGGTGATTTGCCATTTTTCAGTTTTTTAATTGCAGCTTCCACTTCCTCTATTGCTGGGTAAGGGACAAAAATCTCCTCAGTTGATGGAGCAATTGCTCGAATAGGATGAACTTCATTCGTCCTATTCAATAGGTCTTGAAAGTGGGATCGCCACACTGCCAGCACATCACGTTCACTTGTTGTAAGTTCATTATTTTCATTTTTGATGGCTGTAGATCTTGGGTGGAAATCTTTTGTCAGATTCCGTGCATTGGCAAAGCACTCTTTTGAATTTCCGCTGGCCGCATGTTGGTTGATGTCTTCAATGCAGCTCTTCATGTGTTCGCGTTTCTTTTTACGTAGAAGTTTTGCTGAGACTTTCCTGGCGCATAGATAATCAGCTTGGGAGCTTCGGGTGTTCCTTGTTAACCATTTTTCTCGCAGTTTTTGTTTATGTTCAACGGATTGGCGGCACTCGTCGTCGAACCATTCGTTGTGTGATTTCGGTGGCCGCTTTCCGATTGTAGTTTGTGCTGCGGCTATAATGGTTGATTGAAGCGTTTGCCATTCTTCTTGTATGTTAAATGGCATCTCAGAAGAGATGTCATGCTCTTCTATGCTTTGCGTTACAATTTCCTGATATCTGTTCAGCGTTTCCGGATGTTTAAATGCATCGACGTTCCAGCGCACGGTCTTTTTTGCTTGTCTATTAAATGTAGATGATAATTTGCACTTGTACTTAAAGATGACAAGCATATGATCAGTGTCCATATCAGCACCTCTGTATGATCGAACGTCAGTTACACTTGTGGAGTGTCTCTTAGAAATCATGACGTGATCGATTTGATTTTCCGTTCTTCCGTCATTTGATTTCCACGTTGCCTTGTGGATTCTCTTGTGAGGGAAGAAAGTGCTGGAAATTACTAGATCATACATCATAGCCAGCTCGGCTGCGCGAAAACCGTTATTGTTGCTGGTATGATGCAAGCTGTTAGGGCCGATATGTGTTTTAAGTTCTGCAATCCTACCGATTTGAGCATTAAAGTCACCTACCACGATTTTTATATCGTGCCGCGGGATTTTATTGATGACTTCTTCGAGTTCTAGGAAGAACAGGTCTTTAATATCATCTGCTTTATCTTCAGTAGGTGCATGAACATTGACGATCGTTACATTGAATTTTTGCGTGCGGATTCTCAGTGTGCATAACCGCATATTAATTGGGCAGAAGTCGATAACATGCTGATTCAGGCGACGGTGTATAAGAAAGCCAACTCCAAATTCTCCTCCGTTTTGATGACCGCAATAATAAAGAGTGTATCCTTTCGCTGTTTCATGGATTCCACTACCTGGCCATCTTAGTTCTTGTAATGCCACTATATCTAGTGTGTAGCTCTCGACTTGTGTGAGTTTTAGGAGATCTCCTGGTCTTCTAAGGCTTAGCACGTTCCAGGTTCCCATTTTTAAATCGTAGTCCGGGTACAGTTTCCGATGTCGTTCCAATAATGATTCCGAGATATTCCGAGGCCTGTGTACAGAATTCATGACAATAATTTTTTTACGGAAATGGGGTGTTAGCCCTTCGCCCAACCCAAATTTTCGTGAATGGGTTCGTTCTGCATCTTAAGGTCACCAGAAACAACCTTTTTACACGTTTATATAGCGAGCCGCTTGATATCCAAGTCAGACGCCCGCTGCAAGCCGCCCCTAACATGGAGAACAGACGCTTTCTACACATTTATATAGCGAGCCGCTTGATCCAAGACAGACGCCCGCTCCAAGCCGCCCCTAACATGGAGAACAGACGCTTGAGTTGCATTGGTTTTATGGCGCCAATGACTCGCCATGGTGCAGAATCATTGAGTATAAGCAGTATTTACTCTGCCCCTCTCAACTACACCAACCTAATTCTGTTAGCGTTACCCAGGTAGCACGGCGTGGACGTAGAATTTCGGATTTTCGCTACCCTTTTTTCGTTGAACATAATTTTATGAAATTGAAAAATGAATGTATAATCTGACAAACAATAATATTTATATGACAAAATTATACATATTGGAATTTAACACATGCATGTTATAAATTTTAAATTTCCGAAACACCTTATTGAGTCCACTCTTAAAAAATAAAATTTCTTTATTATTATTTCTAATTATTTTTTATTTTATATAATTGAATGTATTTCGGGTTATTTGCAACCCATCATCAACAAACGTTTAAGAGTGGTTAGTAAATAAATTAAATAAATTTGAATTTATGTTGCCTTTGTCGATATTAATTGCGTTTATGTCCTTATCAATGTAATGAATGTAAAGGGATTCAAAAGCATCCAATTTATTGCTGTCGTGCACCTCTTTCTTTAACCTCATATTATCTATTGAAAAATTTAAATAATTATTTTCTTTTCAAAACATTATAGTAATCACCACAAGATAGTTCATAAACACTGACTTTATCATGTGTTTTATCTTTAGTTGATCCTAACTTATGTTACAACGTCATGATGCTACAAATTTTCTCATCTGCACCAAATATGTTGTTGGTTTGCAATTGTATGTATGATAGTTGATATTATCGATTATATCGATTTAAAGCTCAAAATTACGAAATGGGTGCCGCACAAATACTATAACTGATGACACGCTATTTTTTTAAATAAAATGTGTTGAAATGAATTACAATGTGTGAAACAACAACACATAACAACCTTTGAAGAATAAGGTCGCACAACAACATGTTTTCTGGAAATCAACAACATGTTGATGGACGCAAATTTTTTATTTTTATATATTTTTTTAAAGAATGAACTTTTTCGCTTGCTCGAAGAAATGAGCTTCCATATAACTCTTAAATATGCCGGGTTTAATCCATGAGCAAAACCATGTTTTACATGATCTTGGTGTATGCTTCTAGCACTATCAGGATAATTTTTAACCCAATTTAACTTTGTTCCTACAAATTTGAAAAAAAAAAGTATTTTATTTTTACTTCCTCCATTTTATCATGAATTATTGCCCTATGTCGTTTATTATTATGTGAAAGGATTTATTATTTAGTTTTCCATTCTTTAAAAAGAATATAAAAAACCAAAAAATAAGAAATTTAAGTCCATCATCTTAAAAAACATGATGTTGTGGAACCTAGGCTTTAAAGGGTTTTATGTGTTGTTGTGACACATATTGTAATTCCAACTACACAATACATTTTATTAAAAAAATATGTCAAATATTTTGAAATAGCACAAATGTTTTTGAAATTTTAGGTGAAAAAGATGATGAACAATGTCATTGAAGCTACAATTTTGAATGGAAAATTTAAAGGGGAAGATGTACTGTTGCCACGCATTTCTATGATCCCAACAGATATGGCACTAGAATTCAAACGTTTAGTTTCCAGTGCGACTCGCTTTTGCAATGACCATCAACAAAGCACAAGGACAATTGCTGCAAGGACGTGGACTAGGTAGATTTGGAGAATCCGAACTTCTCACATCTGGACAACTATATGTGGCCAGCAAACGTCGGAATACCTTCTGATTTATTCGTGTACGCATCTAGACGGAAAAACACAAAATATAATGTGTGCTTACAAGCACACGAATAAAGACATAGAATTAAAACGACATTTTGAAATTTTTTCCTTATTAAAATAAATAATTGTTGCAATAAAAATGACACTATGTAAGTTGAATATTAGGTACGTTTAGTTTGACTGAAACAACTGAAAAAACAACAACAATTGTATTACATTTTTCGTTGTTTCAAATGCTTCAGTCAAATCGAACACGGCTGTAATCAAAACGAGTTTTCTTGAATTTCCTTTCAAGTACTGTAAAATAAAAAGTTTTCAAATGAAAATGATAATTTTGTAGATTTTATTAAGTAGATTTTGTGAAATTATGAAAAAGTTGCCTTTTAGCCTAAATTCTGGAAAACACGACTTCACTAAAAGTGAGATATCTCGCGATCCAGACCACCAAAAGACCTAAGATTTTTTTTGTTGGCAAGCTAATAAAATTGTTTATGAGATAAAATCATTAAATGTGGTAGTTAGCATGACAAAAAGTTAAAATAATGACACCGCTTTTCGAAAAATGCGCAAATTTGCAATATTTTTTGACTTCGGCTTCAAATTTTCATGGTTAGGCTTCAGAAAACGTGTGTACCATGGTTATTTTTGAATTTTATGGAAAATTTCCCATCGAATAGCACCCCGGTATTTTTGTTTTGATGTTGTCGTATCGGTATCCAGCCTCAATTTGAATTTCCTGCATGAATAGCCCAAAATTCAGGACGTTTCGCAAAACCGCACGCTCTGGGAATGAGATAAAAAGCTCAGATCGGGCGGAAAATTTTTTTTCATCGAGAACTTTCAGATTTTTGATGTGGACCTGAACATTTCAAAAAAAGTGGATTTGTGAAACAGTCTAATAAACAATGAATAAAAAAATTATAATTTTTCATGCCTGATAATCAGTTTATATTTAAAAATGTGCATGTAACAGAACTAGGAAGTATGAAAATTTATGAGTAGCAAGGTATAAAGTATATTTTCACCAAATAATAATTTTTATTTTCTAGTTATTTTATATGTTTTGTAGGAATGGAGTATTCTTTATTAGCGCGAAATTTTAATATTAGTTTTTCGACAGTAAATATAATTAAAAAATTAATAAACAAAAAAAATATTTTTATTATTCACTAAAAAATTTTTGTGTTAGGTGAGTTGTATATATACAAACTTTGTGAAATTTTAATATGATAACATAGATAAATATAAAAATATGTAATATGAACATAAGGTTTAGTACATATATGATTATAATATAACTTACGAGTATGACAAATCATATGACTATGAGGTTTTCGATATCTCGCGACACTTAATCAAAATTCAAATGCTAGGAATGCAAATGTTCGTAATTTATTTATTACTAAGCGCCATAAATTTATGAATTATAGGCATATTATTTTATTAAAAATAGTTATATTTTGTTCCCTAGTAAGTATATAAAATTTTTACAACAAAGTTATTTCGTTGTTCCTAATTGGTCATACTACGTACCCGATACTCATATAATTCTATGAATAATATTCATAATAAGCTTCTTAGTGATTTTTTGAAAAAGTATACCTTATAAGTATATAATACACCTGGCTTATTCACGGTTGAGAATTAACGTAATTTAAGCATGGAATATAACTTATTAGGCATAAAAAAAACCTCGATTTCTATCTGTGTAGCAACGAAAAATTCAACGATTTTTTTCGAACTTGACCTGCATTTTATCTTTGTTTACATACTTGAACTTTTAAAATTTCAACCTGACACGTGAATCGATCGAAATACATCATATTTTTCTTTAGAACTGCCAATATTACATATAAAAACCGTAAGAAACATATCTTCAAAGAATTATCTGACTTATAAAAATAAATAAACATCGGTTTTATGCCAAACACAGTTGTTATTAAGTTTTTAGAAGCGTGCATATGTATAGATTTTTTTTTAGAAAATTCGGGTTTTTAATTTATATTTCTTTACCTTTGGAATCAAAATATTTTTCAAAAATATAAATTGCTTATTTATATAACTTTCCAATAAGAACGAAATTTTGTTTTTAAATTGAAAAAAAAAAAATCAACAATATTTATTTTGAATTTTCTTAAGAATAAAAACAACTTTGAGGTTAAAAGATTAAGAAAAACTCGGTCTGTTGTGAAATTTTTAAGTGAATTTCCATAATTTTTTTTTGATCTTTAAAAAAAATATTAAATTTAACCGTTTTTTTATTATTTTTTAATAAACTTTTTTTATTGTTTTAAGATAATCTCAAACGTTTTAGTTTTATTGTTTTTGATTGATTAGCGTTTATTGATTGACGTTGTTTTTTTCAACGTTAATAAAAACAGAAGCAAAGCAGGATAAGTAACACAACTGGGGCCCTATTCCCGAACACATAAATGTGAATTTTGACAATATTATGAAGTTTGTATAGCATAACATTAAACGGTAACGGTAACGATTTTCCGGAAAAACGAATTTCACATTGTTGTCTAAATTAAATTTAACAATCAAATTAAATCTAAACAATATTGTGAAATTCGTTTTTCATAAAATCGTTACCGTTTAATGTTATGCAATACAAACTTCACAATACACCTATCCCCCGCTTTACACCGTAGATACGTTCCTGATAAAAACGTGTTAATCGAAAATATAAATTTGTATGGAAAACCGTGTTAAACGAAAAACGTGGGTTTTTGGTCATTTCTTGGGCAACAAACAGATTCGGTAAAACATAAAAGTACCAGTTTAATCACATAAGATATCCACATAATAGTTAAATTCATTTTCAAAACGAAACATGTAACATAACCAATAAGAAATTTACAGAAAAATAAAAAGTAATTATGCATGCACATACTAGCATTTTGACCTAAATCAAACCTAACTTAACTTGATTCAGTTCGGAGCGACTTGGAAGTTAGATCTGTAATTAATAATTGTGCTTTCTTTTTAGCTAAATCTTGCAAACATCTTCATATTGACATAAAAATTCGTTGACACTTCGCAGAAATCGGAGAGCTAGTTCAATATTCGGATCATGTTGTTGAAAGTAGTTGCATTATTTATTATCTTCTGGTATAATGGTTGCAATAAAGAAGTTTTACTTTTGGGTAGAAATACAATTTATCCATTTGTAAGCTGCAAATTTTGAGGGTGACATGGAGCATTGTCCAGTAAAAGAAGAACCTTAAGTATTATTTTGATTAAATACTATTTTACTTGTGGTACGCAAGAGCTATGAGACAAATCAATGAATAATGTGGCTTTAACTCAAGCTTTTGTATTGGCATTCCAATAAATGGAAAGAGTTGTTTATTCCTTTTTACTTGAACGCTTTGCCACCTAAGCCTAATCGCTCTTTAGTATTAAAAACCTGATCAGCAGCCAAATTCTGTAATTGTGAAGCGGTGAATTGATAAGTTTTTGAATGAACAGAAACGATGGAATTTTTAACGCTTCACCGCTTCACAGTTACAGAATTTGGCTGCAGGACAGTAAGATGTACCGGAATTAATTTCAGTCAACTTTAGTGGTTACATACTGTTGTGCTGTATCGAAATCAGTAGATGCGCTTTTTAATTTTAAATTTTTGCAAAAAATGCCCGTGTTTAAATATTTCGAACCAACTATGACTTGCAATAAAACTGCAAAGCCATATCATTAATTTATTTTCCATTGTTTTTATATTTTTTAATAAAAAGGTGTTGTGTAGTAGGAATTACAATATGTATCAAAACAACAAATTAAAACTTTTAACATCACGGTCACCGCAACAAAATGCGTTCAACGATGTTGATGGACGCTAATTTTTATTATTTGTGTTCTTTAAATTTTTTTGAGTTGATAACTAAACAATAAATCCAATCATTTAATAAAATATGACAGACCCAATATTTCATTATAGGATAGAATAAGATCTCACTGCTATTGCCAGAGTTGTATAATATCTCACGTTAACTCGTATGTCAACAGATAGAATTATTTACTTACAAATTAACTATGATCATTGATACACCTACGCATTTTGTATCTAGCTAATAACGATCTATTGCTTAAAATCAACTGATTTACATAGAGAATCTCTTACAGCCCTTTGCTGATTTACATCAATATGTATTTCCAAAATTTTGCTTTGAACACTCATAGGCGTTTTTTGTTACAAGTTTCTTGTTTTCATGTTTTAATTAAAACCTGTATGGATATGATCATAAGTGGTATACTGGTATACCAGAAGGTTTAATTAAAATAAAGTAGATATAAGTGCGTGTAATACTAAAATTTTTCTCTTTTTGGAAATTTTTTTTTTTTGGAAATTTTGATTTCAAAAACCGTGTAAAGTCGAAAACGTGTTAAGTGAGTGCCGTGTAAAGCGAGGGATAGGTGTATTGTCAAAATTCACATTTATATATGTTCGGGAATAGGGCCCCTGCATTTAATTATAAATAAATATATGAACCTACCATTTTCAGCTATTTGGTTTGTTGCTCCAACATTCATTTGATTTAAACTTGCCAACAATTCACGTTTGTCTTGTTGTTCTTTTCTAGTCAATCGGACCATATTTTAATATTTTCTTTAATTTCACATTAATATAAATTATTACACCATTAGTTTTAGAAACTAAAAGACAATCACTAAAAATTATTTTATATTTTCATTAATTTTTACGGTGAACATTTCTTATCAGAATTTCCAACTACGATAATATTTAACAAATTAATATTATTTTTTCAATAGGATAACAATAAAATTATTAATTAATTACTAAACAAGATAGAAATCTAATCAGACAAATTAGATAAATGACTGCAAAAATAATATAATAAGAAAATTAGAATCTATTTGTTTGCAAATTAAGCCACCCACTCGGTATAATTTTCTATTTGATTATTACAATTTTCACATTTTCTATAGATTTCTGTCAATAATCACAACACATAATTTATAGAAAAATAAAGAAATTATGTGTCTGTCAACATCTAAATAGATTTTCATTTAATTTTGTTGATTTTTCTGATTCTGTTTTTTGAGAAAAGAAAAAGGAAATGTGATTTCATTGTTATAACTAAATTTGTTTTATGTAATGTTGTAAGCTGCTCACTGTAGCAGCCAAATTTAAATCTTTTCACAAAGTTGATCATGAAATAAAATTAGCAAAATATGTGTCATAAAGAAAATTCCTGTAAATAACCTGCAAAGGTGTGAAAAACCTTTGATCAAAGAATAAAACAAATAAAACAAATTTAGTTATAACAATGAAATCACATTTCCTTATTCTTTTCTCAAAAAATAAAATCAGAAAAATCAAGAAAATCAAATATCGTGCAACTAACATAAAAAACAGTTTTTTTTAAATATATAAGTTTCTTTAAATATGTAATCTTAAAAAGTGATAAAAGTTAAGATTAAAAATAAATAGATTGGCGAGAAACTAACCGCAAACAATAAAAAAAATATTGCGACGCTGATGCACAGGTTAACTTCACCTCAGTTCTGGAAACAAAATATTCTGGATATATAGTGAGCTAATATCCATAAAAAACTTTAATTAATGGCTAACCATTGTTATAGATTTCGCGTAGTTCTAATTATATCAATATTATAGAAAGCCGCAGTATCCCAACAAACATAAATTCTGTAGTACGAGAAAAATTAAAAAGAAGGTTTTAGCGGCAGTGACAAACCGGAAGTTGGGATGCAGAACTGTTGTGAACCAAACTAAATGCCAATGTACCAACTTTCATATAATTCGATTATCAGGTACAGGTGTTATTGAGATTTCCAAAAAACAGGTGCTCGGGGGACCCCACCCCACTTTAATCACTATCGCTCAAAAACTAATCAGTTCCTTGCCATATACATATTTACAACTTTTTCAAAAGTGTCATCAAAGTTATATGCTCCCAAAAAACATTGAAAAAATAGTGACACAATAAACAGGTATTTGGGAGACCCCCCAAAACTAATCAATAATCATGTTTTTTGTCATTTAGGTCTCCATATTTTTTCAAAGTGTCATTAAAATTGATTAATAAATAAAGTCTGTATGCTCCCAACAAACTTTAAGAAGCAAGTGTGAAAAGTCAGCTGTTGTATGGTCCCCGCCACTTTGATCAATGTTTTCCATAAGATGATAATTATCTTCTCACACTAATTGAAACCTTATCATAAGTATCATCATGATCACTTCATTATTGTAGGCTGTAGTGTTCATAAGCCATAAAGACACTGAAAAAAATTCAAAAAGTTACAAAAACAAATTTTTGCCGGAAATGAAAAACCGGAAGTTGGGATGCAGAACTGTTGTGAACCATACCAAATGTTTATGTACCAAGTTTCATCCAATTCGATTATCAGATACAGATGTTATTGAGCAAAACAAATTTTTTACCGAAAGTTTGGATGCAGAACTGTTGGGAACCGTACTAAATGCTTATGTACCAAGTTTCACCCAGTTCGATTATCAGGTATAGATGTTATTGAGTTTTCAAAAAAACAGGTGCTCGGGGGACTTGACCACTTTGTTCAATATCGCTCAAAAACTAATCAGCTTCTTGCCATATAAATTTGCATTTTTTTCCAAAGTGTCATCAAAATTCATTCACGAACGAATGTTGTATGCTCCCAACAAACATAAAAAACATGGTGGAAAAAACCACCTGTTCTATGGGGGATCCCCCAACCCTTCCAATGTACTCCAAAAGCTAATAAAATCTTTCTCATGTTACTTGAAAGCTTTTCCAACGTTTCATGAAAATCGATCGGTAATTGTAGGCTACAGTAGGGATAAACATCTGAAAAAAACCTTTTTAACCGGAAGTGACAAACCGGAAGTTGGTATACATAAATATTGGAAGAGTACTAAAACCTTATATACCAAGTTTCCATAAGATCATAATCCGGGATTAGAAGTTATTTTAGATATAAACGTAGAGGTATTAGGGAGACCCCCGCCATTTTGTCCAAATTTGAAATGAATCCAGATCTTCCATTTTCAAGTGAACCTGGATCATTTGCCAAAGTTTCATAAAGTTTCATTCCTATGCAGGAAAGTCACCCACGCAATCACCCACCCACCCACACACAGACGTACACCAAAATTTTTATTGCCTATTTAGATAGAGAATGGTCCAAAACAAAAGAAAAAACAAAATTTGGGGTATGTCAGATTTTTTTTCTCGATAGATTGCATTATTCACACAATTTAAAATTGTAGTGAAATAAAAAACCTACAGACCCGATGAAAATATTTTGTTATAAAGGGTGTCCCAAAATTAATGCAAGGTGTGCTTTTGCAGCTATCTGTGCAGTAAATTGTTGGCAACGCTGAAAAAAACGATTTTACAGCTGACAGTTTAGCCCTAAAAATGGCAGCGTTACACGATACAACAACGTGTTTTCATTATTGAACAATATTTCAAAAATAATGAAAATTTTAGACGGCCACAGTTCGTAAATTTCATACAAAATATGGTAGGTATAGTGTTTTAACCTTGTAAAATGTAAACTGTGGAAAGATTAATTGAAAACTCCGGAAAACTTGCTCAGTTGGAACGCTAAACACACTGGTCCAAAAACAAACCGTTCAAATGACAATATCGAAGCAGTTTGTAAGAGTGTTGGTGGAAATGTGATTGTTGCTGGTGCTCGATATCGCGACATAATAGCACAGTTGTTTCTGCCGAAATCGGATGATATTAATGTAACCAATATGTGGTAGCAACAACACGGTACCACATGCCATACAGTCCGTGAAACAATTTAATTACTGCATCAGACATTTACTGGTCGTGCACTCTCTCATTTCGGTGATCTGAATTGGTCCCGTAGATCGTGTGATTTAACACCATTAGATTTATTTTAATGGGATCATTTGAAGTCAAAAAACTATGTCAACAAGCCCGCCACCGCCCGTGCAATAAAGGAAGACATTTAACGCTGCATCAACGAAATTCAGCTACATTTATGCAAAATAGTCATAAAAATTTTGGATAATTGAGTGCGTATGTGCCAGCAAAACCATTAACCCGATGTGTTATTCCATACATAACCTATTTTCTTTATGTTTCAATCAAAAATTAACAATCTAAAGTCTAAAAAGTAAAACTGTGTTTTTATTTAATTCAAATCTTGCGTTAATTTTGAGGCACCCTTAATAAGCTAAAGATATCCATATCTATGCATATGTGGTAGCATTTGAAATTCTCGGACCAGCAATTAAGCTGGACGTACTATAAAATAAAGCAACATGTAGTATCTCGCTTAACTCTCTTAAATACCTAGGCGGCTGACATAATTAAAATTCGGAGGTCAAATACGAAAACATGGAAAATAAGTAGTCAATTCTGGATCAGGCTAGTCACTAGTGATTAGAACTTTGGAGGACAGGGCAAACGAGTTTTATGAACTCTGTGCGTATCCTACATTCAACTGGTATACTCGAAAATCGCAAAGGACCAATTTGGTGTAATTGTGTCATTGTTGAATTGGACCATGGTGAAAACCTAATCTTAGGTAAGATGTTCATGTTAGATAAGGCAAAAAAGACCGAAGCAACAAATGGCTTATGGAACTGTGTGTGTCAAAAAAGTTCAGATGTTTCCCGCGATAAGTCGTTGCATATAAACAAAATAAACTTTAAGCTCAGAGGTACGATGTTTGCATTTAAAAGACTAAAAACAAAGGTTACTAAATACACGAGAGTCCCAAACAAATGGCTCAAAAATACAATAAGGACGACATAATTCAAAATTCCCGGTGTACTAGACAAGAAATCCCATCTGTGAAATACAAGCTTTGCTGGATTGATTACACGTTTGAGTTAGAGTTTTTTTTAAATTGTTAAATGTCGAAACTATTTAATTATCTAACGTCGATAACTAATTTATTGTTCTAAAAGTTTAATTTAGTTTCTAAAACAATAGAAATCAAAATCATTAAATCGCCGAAATTTACTTCATAAAATGTAATTACAGGCTTAATTTATATTTATTTCTTAATTATATTTCTTTATAAAAAAATGCCGTTCATCTATACTTTTCACAATTCAATGATTTAACAGAATTTGAACCAAAAGTTAATTTTATGATTTTAACAAATTAAGAATGAAAAAAATGAGAAAAGAAAAAGCTTACATGGGTTGTTGGATATTGTTTTCATTCAAAAAACCCACCCGGTACCCCTGAAAATTCTAAAGTAGGACAGGTTTGAGAGAGGTGCTCTAACTGGAAAGTGTACGATTATCAGAATGTGAACTACGATTATCTATCTAACAATGTTTGCACATTTTAGTTGATTACATCATTCGTGGATTACCACAACGAGTTAGAGTGACTGTACTATGCTAACCCATTTTAGTATTCCTCACCCAAAACATAGCTTGAAGTGAATGGATGGACGAATGTCTTAATTTTTATGAGTTTATTCTAACTTTAAAAAACTTGTGCGCAATCAACTAGATTACAAGCGAAACTCAAAAACAAACTTTGAATATCAGCCGCATGTGGCCCTTTTATAACTCATGCACCAGCCAGACTATCTGCTTTTCAACAGTTGCCTCAATCAAAGCTAATTCTATCCAACAAATAAGGTTATGAACTACTTAACCGGTAATGAACAGGTTATACTCGATTATGGTAAATAGCAGACCAATGCAGTTTAATCCAAAAAGCAAAGCTGGTGTTATGTCTAAAAACTGAAGTATGTTAGTCATCAAATCTGGATCATACTGACCCAAATTGGTAAAGTTAAACAGAAAAGATAGATAGTTTATACTTCCACTACCAGCTCATACCATCTATCGTTGATGTGTAATGGTTTAAAATCGAATCTATATCGGACAAACGATACACTTGCTGACGATTACTGTACCAAAACATTTGATCATATGTATATCCAAATTTCTCTTTCATTCAAATCTTAAAACTAGTTAAGATATTTAAATATAAAAAATATTAAATTTCAGATTTATATAACATATAGAGTGTGTACTATCACGTTACCATATTTTCAAAGATTAAAATTTTTATAGTGCAACTTCGCAACCCCAAAAGCGTAACAGAGAATAAGTCTGCATCTTAATCAAACAGTGTCCATAAAAAATAAAATACCAACAAATAAAAACATTAGAGTTTAATGAACTGATAGCAGTTGACACTATGTCTAGCAAGTCAAGTTTAAACAATTTTAACTTATTAATTCTAATTGTAATCTAGTCACTCAATAGCAGTTTTTTTCATCAAAAATACATTGAATTATTTAATATTAGCTTTTAGGAGTTTCTTGATCCCAAATAATTTCCCAAATATGTCTAGATTGTTTGAATAACGTCAACAGACAACCGTCATCATTTACAGTTGAAACTTTATTCTACCACCAAAACTTATTTCACTTTCAACCCATACAAATTTTTAATCAAAACCCCCACAATTTTCTTCGCAGTTAAATTAAAATTAAAACCACATTTCACACATTTTTTTGACATTTTTACATCAACCCTTAAATATATCGAACAAACAAATATAAAATGAAAATCAACTACAAAATGTTTTTACATTTCAAGGATATAACTGACGTCACTGTCATGGAGAAAATTTTAAGGAAAATCTTAATTTATGTTTGATTTAAATTTTCTAGGAAGAAAAAAACAAAATCATTGTGTATATATTTTATCTGTCGGAACTAATTTTCATTATATAAATTTTTTTTTTGATTTTTTGCAATAAAATTTTTTTATTTATTTTATTTTATTCTCTATCAAAACAAAACTGGGTGGAAATCATTATTTATTTAAAAAAAAATCAAATAATTTAATCATGTTTATCGTAATTAGAAATTCTAAAAAAAAAGCAAGAAAAACTATTATAAAATAGTTTATCGCGTGAACCGGATTTTTATTTATTCATATTTTTTTTTACTATATCACAATCAAGTTATTTAATATATTGCAATTATTATTGCATTCAACATATGCTTGGTTTAAAAGTTTGACGCCATTTGACGAATGACGTCAAAAATTCATTTATTTATTTAAAACTTTAATCGTTTTTAAACAATGACGAACACTGATTATTTTTATTTTAACTTTTAAAAACCGGTAAACATTGTTCGGTTTATTTTAACTCGCGACAAAACTTTTTTAAACAATTTTATTTTTAAATATTTAATAATCCCGAAAGTTGCTGAACAAGAGAACAAAGATCCTCATTCATTAACTTTATCAATGAGACTGAAATTTTTCGAGTTTTTTTAACATTTAAGAAGTTGAAACTTGAAGACAGAACTGTAGAGAACGGAGGAAATACATGTAGAGAAAATCTACCACAAATACAACAAAGGTTTATCATCATCCGAATCACGACGACGAAGTATTTTTATTGTTTGTTTATATTTTCTTTTAATATTACGTCATCACTATGATGATTCTAATCTCTATTCAATTCTTAATTTCTTTCTCGTGTTCGTCTTAATAAAAGAACAAAAACAATAACTGAGACAAGAAAAAATTTTATTTATAGAAAACATTTTTATTGGCTAAACGAAGAATGTTCGTGTTATGGTATCTTTACCTTTTGATTATAAGAAACATTTTTTGTTTATTCTTTTTTTGTGCTAAAGTCACTCTCCTGAAATGTAATTCAAAATAGTTGGTGAAAATATTTGAAATTTATGAGACTAAAATGAGATGATGAAAAGCAAAAGAAAATTGAAAATCTCGAGAAATATGTGTGTTTGTACAGTTGTTTTTGAAAAATGTAAAATTAATTATATGGAAATATTTTTGCTTTTTTTATTTTGGAAATTAGAAATTATTGGCTTGTTTGAGGATTCTATAAAGAAATTGATATTTTTTGGAAAGAGTTGTAGACGTGGTTATATATTCCCATCATATTGATTCAATATGCCGAACTACGTATAATAGATACTTTTCTAGTTTTGTTTGTCTGTTTTAATTTTAGAGACTTTAGTCCAGTCAATGACCGTTTTCCCGTATAATCCTTACAAACAGCATCAATTTGCACAAAATTTGGACTTAGGGTCTAATTACCCTCTTCTTCAAAGTTGACCCTGTGCCGGGAGGTGATTTTTCCCTGAAGGTGAATGCCACCCCTTTCTTGGGGGTGAAACATTTTTCATTAAAACTAGGCCCGGGAATAGATAGATTGACTAAATGTAAGCAACTTATTTTGTTATCTAAAGTTTTTGCTGAAAGTCAATACTTTCCGACTTACTTACGAGTGAACATTTCAATTTTTCAACAAAAAAACCACGCTTTCAGACGGTTTTTTACAAACAACTGTAAAAGTAAGGATTATATCAAAAAACGTATTCTGATTTAAAATGTAGCTTATAAAATACAAAGAAATGCTGGGTTTATGGTGTCTGTAGACCAGGGGTGCTCAACCTTTGCGACCCAAAGAGCTACTTCTTTTTCCCAAACGAATGGCGATCGACCAAATGAGAATAATTGGCGTGTTAGTAAAATGTAGTAATTCAAAAAATGGTTTTCATAGAAAAAAAATTTTCTTTATTTAATGAGATGATTGACATTGAATATCATTAGCTATTTTTGAGTATTCGGGTTCATAATTACTTTCAGCTAAACGTAAGCAATCATCAAGATGATTTTCAGTCATACGTGTACACTGTACGGTATTTAGATTTTACATAATTCATATGAGAAAATGACGACTCACATAAATATGTGGACCCAAAACATGAATGCATTCTAAGATAAACGTCTCTTAAAAGTAGATATGTTTCAATGGAAATAAATTTCCATATATCAAACTGATCACGAGATTTCAAGCCAATGTCGCTTTGTAATTCAATTAATTGCATTTTTAAGCTCCCTACATCCATACTTAATGTCTTTCGATTAATACAGCCATTGGTGGTGAAGTTCAAAATGAAATTATTATACGAAGTACTTCAAAGTCTACAAATCTTTGTTTAAATTGCAGGAAAATGTTTTCCAAAATATTACTAAATTGTTGGTTTTCTATATTTGATTTCATTTCGAATTCGAAAAATGAAATTTAAACTTCCAATACCTAGAATTTTTCAACTGTTCTTATTAGTCGAGAAACCTATTCAAAAACCCTTTTCATTTAGCTAAATGATTTCTTTTAATAACTACAACTGAAACATCCTAATATTTTCCAACCCAAATATTCCTATTGATCCATAATACTTCTATATTTAGCAATATCTAGCATGTTATAACCTGATATTTTCCTATCTGTTTATATTATTTGGAAGTAGCATGATTACCACGAGTTCTTGACGAGTCCGAAAACTTATGTTCCGCCATTTTCCTCCGTTTGGCCGCTTTTTCGTACGGCAAGCTTCGAAAACTGCCGATTGCCCTCGATCTTGTAAATTTGCTACCACAATTTTTTTTAAAATATGGGGAGTGGAAATTTGTTTTAAAACACAAGAGTGACCTTGTCCGACAAAAATTTGTCTCCTATTGTCGAGTCCGACAACCCAAACATGTCAAAATGTCAATTGTCGGACTCGACAATAGTAAACACATTTTTGATGGACAAGGTTACTTTCGTGCTCCAAAACAAATTTCCACCCCGCATAGTAAAAAAATTGTGGTAGCAAATTTACAAGATCGAGGGCAATCGGCATTTTTCGGAGCTTTCCGAACAAAAAAGCGGCTGGATCGAGGAAAATGGCAGAACATAAGTTTTCGGACTCGTCAAGGACTGCCGCCTCGCGAAGTATAAAATATGTGGTAATCATCAAATGAAATCAATGTGGGCCCAGCGAATATATGAAAATCATTCATTTAACTTACTTGAAGATATTTTTTGACACACTTATAATTTAATAATCAAACTCCTTGTTTCACATACAGATGTCAACCATCAAAGTGATATCACATTCAAAGCTATACTAATTATTATCACTCAAAATATACATTTTTAAGCTAAACATTATTTTTGACGCACTTAAAGATTTTTTGATACAAGTTCTGTGCAGTTATCGAACCCATCGCCGTTTTGCCTCTCCGAATTAACGAAACATATAGTTAACTCGTAAGCTTGAATTCTTATTTACGGTTGATAAACATACAAACTCCATCTTTTTTTCTAAAATGTGTGCTATGATGTTTGTCAAAATCTAATTTCGCCCCATGTCCATTGATAATTTCGCCCCCATGTCCATTGTATAATATAAAGTATACAAAAATGCAGGAACAAATAAATAGTTATTTAATAAAATGTTTCTACATTGAATTAATTTTTATTCAAAACCGTGCTTGATTGGAAAATGAAAAGTCCAGCGGCAGGTATATCCGCTAGAAAAAGGTAGATTTCTTGATCAGACAGATATACATACAAGTAGAATCAATGTATCAAATTAGTTAAAATCAAAAAACTAAGCAGAAACGGATTTGTCCAACAAATTTCACAAAAGACATATAATACATTAACCGAAACCACTTTATGCAATTTCGGAACAGTTTTGTTTAATTTGGTTAAAATTAGTCATAACATATTAAATCCACCAAAGATCAAATAAACGTCCAGCAAAGATCAAAAGAACTACGTCACAACTACAATTACTTATACCATCACACATAATATATAATCAAACATTTTTAAACAATTTTAATTTAAAATCATCTTTGTGTTGTATTTTTTGTTCTCATTTAATCTTTTTTCAAATACATAGTTTACTTAGTGAAAAAAAATAAAAATACAAACAGAAGAGCATATGATAATTTTCCTATGGTATTAAATGGCTTGAGATTTGTCTGCAATAGGTGCATTATATTGCTTATAAAAATAGAACTTTTTGGGTTAAAAAGCTGGAATTTTTTGAGGCTATAGTTTGAAAGTTGTATTAAAAGTTAAGATGAATTTAAATAACATAAACTCAAACATGATGAAATCATTGCCTTTTGCGTTTGTTTTCATTTCAACAGCCCTGTGGCCTCAACCTTTAGACCTAAACTATTTTTTTTTAAATTTTGGAAAGATTTATATTGTGTATCTTTGTATCTGTAATTTGTGTATTGTGTATCTTTGTGTAAAAAAGTTTTCAAATGTGAGTTTGGCCATTTTGAGCTAGATCAAGGACAAAAAAGCTTGGCAAATTTTTAAAACAGCTGATTTTGTAGGAACCTGGAACGTCAAAGTTGTCATTTTGATAAAAATGATAGAAATATGTTCAAATATTCAATATTTATAAATTTTATTAAAATATTATGATTCAAACGGAAGTTATAGCGCCCAAGACTATTCAACATTTTAGGCTCTAGCCGCTTAACTGGTACCCGGATATGGCCAGTTCACAAACTTGTCCAAGACATTACACCTATCCCCCGCTTTACACGGCACTCACTTAACACGTTTTCGACTTTACACGGTTTTTGAAATCAAAATTTCCAAAAAAAAAAATTAAAAAAAAAGACAAATTTTGGTATTACACGCACTTATATCTACCTTATTTTAATTAAACCTTCTGGTATACCAGTATACCACTTATGATCATATACATACAGGTTTTAATTAAAACAAGAAAACAAGAAACTTGTAACAAAAAACGCCTGCGAGTGTTCAAAGCAAAATTTTGAAATAACATGTTGATGTATATCAGCAAAGGGATGTAAGAGATTCTCTATGCAAATCAGTTGATTTTAAGCAATATATCGTTATTAGCTAGATGCAAAATGCGTAGGTGTATTAATGATCATCGTTAATTTGTAAGTAAATAATTCTATCTGTTGACATACGAGTTAACGTGAGATATTATACAACACTGGCAATAGCAGTGAGATCTTATTCTATCCTATAATGAAATATTGGGTCTGTCATATTTTATTAAATGATTGGATTTATTGTTTAGTTATCAACTCAAAAAAATTTAAAGAACACAAACAATAAAAATTAGCGTCCATCAACATCGTTGAACGCATGTTGTTGCGGTGACCGTGATGTTAAAAGTTTTTATTTGTTGTTTTGACACATATTGTAATTCCTACTACACAACACATTTTATTTAAAAAAAATAAAAACAATGGAAAATAAATTAATGATATGGCTTTGCAGTTTTATTGCAAGTCATGGTTGGTTCGAAATATTTAAACACGGGCATTTTTTGCAAAAATTTAAAATTGAAAAGCGCATCTACTCATTTCGATACAGCACAACAGTATGTACCCACTAAAATTGACTGAAATTAATTGCGGTACATCTTACTGTCCTGCAGCCAAATTTTGTAACTGTGAAGCGGTGAAGCGTTAAAAATTCCATTGTTTCTGTTCATTCAAAAACTTATCACTTCACCGCTTCACAATTACAGAATTTGGCTGCTGATCAGGTTTTCAATACTAAAGAGCGATTAAGCTTAGGTGGCAAAGCGTTCAAGTAAAAAGGAATAAACAACTCTCTCCATTTATTGGAATGCCAATACAAAAGCTTGGGTTGAAGCCACATTGTTCATTGATTTGTCTCATAACTCTTGCGTACCACAAGTAAAATAGTATTTAATCAAAATAATATTTAAGGTTCTTCTTTTACTGGACAATGCTCCATGTCACCCTCAAAATTTGCAGCGTACAAATGGATAAATTGTATTTCTACCCAAAATTAAAACTTCTTTATTGCAACCATTATACCAGAAGATAATAAATAATGAAACTACTTTCAACAACATGATCCGAATATTGAACTAGCTCTCCGATTTCTGCGAACTGTCAACGAATTTTTAAGTCAATATGAAGATGTTTGCAAGATTTAGCTAAAAAGAAAACACAATTATTAATTACAGATTTAACTTCCAAGTCGCACCGAACTGAATCAAGTTAAGTTAGGTTTGATTTAGGTAAAAATGCTAGTATGTGCATGCATACTTACTTTTTATTTTTCTGTAAATTTCTTATTGGTTATGTTACATATTTCGTTTTGAAAATGAATTTAACTATTATGTCGATATCTTATGTGATTAAACTGGTACTTTTATGTTTTACCGAATCTGTTTGTTGCAAGAAATGACCAAAAACCCACGTTTTTCGTTTAACACGGTTTTCCATACAAAATTTATATTTTCGATTAACACGTTTTTATCAGGAACGTATCTACCGTGTAAAACGGGGGATAGGTGTATTTGTTAGAACACACAAAAAATTATTTTGGTGTAGGTCGAAAAATGCGACCGTGAGAGTGCCGCCAAATTCCGTTATATCTCATATCGTTATATATATATATATTTTATTATAAATATATTGGGAATAGAGCCTATTTAAAAACAAATTAATTATTTTAAATTAAAATGTATATTTTACGTTTCGGCAAACATCCTTTGCCATTTTCAAAAAAATTATTACAAAATTTTTTAAAAAAAAATTAACAAACAACATCAACAACATTCGTTGAAGAAAAAATTATATATACAAAAACAAAAAACACTACAAAGAATATAATTTTAATTTTCAAAAAATAATAAAATTTGTTTGTTGAATGGTTACTAAATTCAAAAAACTATAATTCATACCCTGATGTAAAATATTCAACAATATTAAATTTTTTAAAATTATTAACACAAAATAAATAAATCAATGCAAAAAATATCAATTGTTTATAATATTATTATAAGAATTTCCTATATACACCGAATCATTCTGTTTGTTTAAACAATTAGGATTCTTTTTAATGTATATCATCTCAAGAATTTTTCGTTTTTGCAAATTTGATTCCCTGGCTAAAATTTTAATATTTTCATAGTTGATTTTATGATTCATATTGTATAAATGATGTGAAAGAGCACTATTTTTGTCATCATCAACAAAATTAATTTCTGGATTGACATGTCTTGCACCATTCGAATGCTGATATACCCGTTTTTCAAGCCATTGCTTAGTTTGTCCAATATAAAAAGAATCACATTCACAAAAAATTTTATAAACTAACTCAGATTGTTTACCAAAAGGAACTTTGTCTTTTAATTTAGTGAAAAACAATTTATAAAAATTAATATCGCTTCTTCCAACAATTTTTATATTATAAGGTTTTAATAAATTTTGAATTTTTTCAAATAAACACTTAATATAAGGAATGGAAATATATTTAAAAGTGTCACCATCTAAATTAACAGGAGTTGATAAAACTAAAGGATCCGCATTATTAGAAAGTTTGGTAATTGTGTTTTTAATAATGTTTGTAACTAAATAATAAGGATAGCCATTTTTGCTAAGGGTCGATTTTAATAAATTAAAGTTTTTTAAATGGAAAATTTTATCTGATAATGTCATAATTTTTTCTGTTAACATTTGAATGGTATTTCTTTTGTAAGAGAAAGGGAGACAAGAATTGAAATTTAGATAGCGTCCAGACCAAGTTTGTTTGTGAAACCAATCGGTTACTAAAGAACCATCTGGATTTCGAATAACTAATAAATCTAAAAATGGCAATTGATTTTGAATTTCAAATTCTATTGTAAACTTTAGTCTATCATTAAATAAATTGAAAGCATTTAGCAAATCATCAACATTATCTTTATGGATAATCAAAAAAATATCATCTACATATCTTAAAAAAATAACAGGCGTAAAATTTAAAGAATTTAAAACTGTTTCTTCAATATGTTCCATAACAAAATTTGCAATAATCGGACTTACAGGGGAACCCATTGGCGAACCAAAAATCTGTTTATAAAATTTACCATTAAAACTAAATTCACAATTATTTAATACGAAATTAATACATTTTAAAAATTGATCTTTTTTAATTTTGGTTCCACACTTTCTCTTAATTTTTTGCCAAGAATCTCTAATTAAATTTATTGCTAAAACATTATCAACATTTGTGAAAAGTGCTACTGCATCAAGTGAAACCAAAATATGATCAGGAGGAACAATAATGTTTTTTAATTTTTCTTTAAAATGTAAAGAGTTTTTGACAAAAGTGGATGTGTTACCGATACTAGGTTTTAAAATATCCGATACAAGAACAGATAAATTATAGGTAGGAGAACCAATAGAGCTAACTATTGGACGACATGGAACACCTTCCTTGTGAACTTTCTGCAAAGCATACAATTTTGAAATAACACAATTTTGTTTCTTAAAGTTATTAAAAGTTTGAAAGTCAATACGATTATCATTAAAAAGTTCAGACAAAATTTCATTGGATTCTTTTTGTAACCTAACAGTAGAATCTTTAGTTAACAATTTATAAGTTTCTTCATCGGATAACAAAACATCAATTTTTTGAAAATAGTCAATTTTGTTCATTAAAACAGTAACATTACCTTTGTCCGCTTTGGTAACTAAAATATCCTGGTTTTCTTTCAAAAATTTTTTGGTTTCCCTAATATTTGATAACATTAATTTATCAGCTGCATTTAAATTATTGTTATTATTTTTGTAATTAGTTAGAACATTAACTAATTTGTTTCTTATCTCAAATTTTGTATCTGGTTCAAAAGCTCCAATACAACATTCAACATCAGTTATGATTAAGTCAAATGGTATATGTTTTTTAGATATAGGTGGATTAAATTTTGGACCTAAACAAAGAGTGTTATAGACAATATCAGGTATATCAACATTTGTTAAATTAATAAGCCATCTATTATCAGTTAAATTATTTACAACATTTCGATCAAAATTAGTTGTAATATCGTCTAAATTGTTTTCCGAATCTAACAATACTGAATGTACGTTATTTTTATAAATTGTTTTTCACTAAATTAAAAGACAAAGTTCCTTTTGGTAAACAATCTGAGTTAGTTTATAAAATTTTTTGTGAATGTGATTCTTTTTATATTGGACAAACTAAGCAATGGCTTGAAAAACGGGTATATCAGCATTCGAATGGTGCAAGACATGTCAATCCAGAAATTAATTTTGTTGATGATGACAAAAATAGTGCTCTTTCACATCATTTATACAATATGAATCATAAAATCAACTATGAAAATATTAAAATTTTAGCCAGGGAATCAAATTTGCAAAAACGAAAAATTCTTGAGATGATATACATTAAAAAGAATCCTAATTGTTTAAACAAACAGAATGATTCGGTGTATATAGGAAATTCTTATAATAATATTATAAACAATTGATATTTTTTGCATTGAATTATTTATTTTGTGTTAATAATTTTAAAAAATTTAATATTGTTGAATATTTTACATCAGGGTATGAATTATAGTTTTTTGAATTTAGTAACCATTCAACAAACAAATTTTATTATTTTTTGAAAATTAAAATTATATTCTTTGTAGTGTTTTTTGTTTTTGTTTTTGTATATATAATTTTTTCTTCAACGAATGTTGTTGATGTTGTTTGTTAATTTTTTTTTAAAAAATTTTGTAATAATTTTTTTGAAAATGGCAAAGGATGTTTGCCGAAACGTAAAATATACATTTTAATTTAAAATAATTAATTTGTTTTTAAATAGGCTCTATTCCCAATATATTTATAATAAAATTAATATAAAAGCCTACAATATACTATATATATATATATATATATATATATATATATATGTATATATATATATATATATATATATATATATATATATATATATATATATATATATATATATATATATATATATATATATATATATATATATATATATATATAAATATATATATATATATATATATATATATATATATATATATATATATATATATATATATATATATATATATATATATATATATATATATATATATATATATATATATATATATATATATATATATATATATATATATATATATATATATATATATATATATATATATATATATATAAATTTTTTTTCATTTTGATTTTCCGTCTCCGCTTATCATATATAGTCGTTTGGCACCAAAATTTTCCGAAATTCCGAGAGATGAAGCACATACCAATAGGTAGATTTTTATATGAAATCTACCTAAAAGTTAAACCACTCATATTGCAACAAGAATATTATTTTTATACGAATATAACATAAATAAAAACAATTAATGACAGAATTTAAGTGAATGAAACCTTTGAAAAATTATGTCGCAGATTTAAATGAATCGACAGAAATTTCATTCAAAGTTCTGTTAGATGACGTCAATTCTGGCAACAGAAAAAGTTCTGTGGACAGAAAAACATCCTTGCAAATCCAAGCTTCAACTAAACTAAATGCTAGATTTCAACAAAACTATTTATATATGGAAAAAGAAACTTCTCGCGATCGACTTAAATTTTCTTCGCGATCGACTAGTCAAACAGCTATTACTCCGTTTGTATTGGGTGTACAGACACCCAAACCCAACCATTATTTATGTTTTTTATAAGATTCATTTTTAATTACAATAATTTTTTCGATAAAATTTTTACTTTTTGAGTTATACGCGAAAAACCGTCTGAAAACGTAGTTTTTATGGTTGAAAAATTGAAATTTTCACTCGTGAATAAGTCGGAAATCATTGTCTTTCAGCAATAACTTTGGATAACAAAAGTTGCTTACAATTAGTCAATCTATCTATTCGCGGACGTAGTTTTAATGAATAGTTTTTCACCCCTAAGAAAGGGTGGCATCCACCTCCAGGGTAAACCTCGACACAGGGTCCACTTTAAAGAAGAAGGTAAATAGAACCTAAATGCAAATTTTTTTGCAAATCGGTGCTGTTTTTAAGGATTATACAGTTTCGCCGTATTTTTCGTTGAATGACTGGACTCTAACTATCTTTTTCGTTTTTTTTAGTTTATATCATTGTTAATCAATTGTTATTTTAAAATTGGCCATAATTTTTGTAAGACTTCAAGATACGTTTATAAAGTCATCGTTCTGAAAAAAATATTTTTTGTTCGACTATTGTTGCTAAAAGCTTTAATTTTTCGATACAAAATAAAATGTTTTGATTTACATTTTTTTTCACCATCAATTAAACTGCTTTTGGTATAATTTAGTTTCCTCGATGCTTTCTTCCTACTGAGGTAGCAGACCAAGTTTTTCTTAACAACTGCTTAGAAGAGTTATAACTTATAAGACAAACAATCAAATTCAAATTGCATGGGCAAGGCATCTGAGCCTTTAAAAGTTGTTGCAGCTACCTAGTGTGTTGTCCAGGCAACTACGATGATGCGATAGAAATTATAATTTCGTTGAGTAATTTATAATATCTGCAAACAAATACTTAATGGAGTTGAATAAATCGCAGAAATAAAGAAGATACATGTATGGTAAGATGCTAATTGGTCAACTGTGAAAGATATTTCGACTTCACGAACTTCATTGTGGAGACACAGCTTCACAGCAATACGTTGTACTAAAAATTGCAATTAGACAGCAAGAAGCTTGTTTAAAGTATGGATATTTTGATTCAGGCACGAGTTCAAAAATTCAATTATAGAAGTAGATTTGTGCTGCATTTGCAAATTCTGATTCTCTTTCAATTCTAATAACTCAAGTGTCCCAGCCGGACACAAATATCACAAATAAATAAGTTGACAAAAAATGCAAATGTAGATTTAAAACGTTTCAAATCTTCAAACCTTCGTTTGAAATATTCTTGCAATTTTTCTAATTTTTCTTTGTATTAGTTTAGCTTTTCTTCTTTAATATCAATTATATATGCTTTCATTCGTGAAAAATATTTTAGACCTAAGATCGATCACAAAAAAACCGAAGTTTAGCTTCAAAACTAAATAACGTTTTACGATTGTGACAAATCAATAATTATTTTTTCTTTTCATTGCTGTAAGGTACATTTAGTCAGAAAGCCAAGTTTCGTTTTCTAATTCTGGGTATGCAATTCCTTTTTCTTTGCTAAATGATATGATAGGATTTAGTTGTTCCACAAAATGGCTTAAAACATTGTAAGTAGACAGCCTTCTAACAACACATCATAAGGAGACATCATTGAGAAATTTATCTATTTCGTCATTTAATCTTTATTCCAGAGATGGAAACCAAAGATTTTTTTCAGTTGGTTCGGTTTTGGTTTAATAACAAATTTTTATTATGGTTTTTGGTTTGGTTACGGTTTCTTGATATTGGAAACTTGGTTTTGGTTTGGTTTTGGTTTAAAGATTGTATAAGTTTTTGGTTTTGGTTTGGTTCGGTTTTGGTTCAGATTCAGAATTTAGATTTACATTTTTATAGTTAATTGATTCTCAATATTCAAATAAAAACAGCTTTATTCTACTAATAAGTCGCATTAAAGAGACCGTGGTGAGCACACATGTCTTATAACACGCAGTCAATGGATTCTAATTCTGTTCCGACCATCGGTAAGCCTCGATCATACAGACTCACTTGGTGTAGTTTCAAAATGTAAAAGTTTCAAAAAGAAATCAGAAGATTTTTTCAATTTACCCGAGCAAAAATTAGTTAGGGAAAACCTGAATACAGTCAGGGCGTGATCAGGGCCTGGTCATTCCTACAAGGGCAATCCCTATTAGGGCAATCTGATGTGGGCCTGTTCCGGGCCCGATTTAGAATACCCTTTTAGGGTTAACCTTATTTGAATATATCCGGCCCAGATCAGGTTTTTCGTATTTGACCCCTAGCTGAAATTCAAATGGGTTAAAATTCACTAGAGTATTATCCATTCTAGAAATATATAGTTATAATCGTTTCACGTATGTTTTAGTTGTAGCTTCTCAGCTGAACGACTATAATAATATAGTCATTAAGGTGGTATGTATGTTTTAATTTTTTCCATTGTAATGTTCTTATTTTAATTTGATTAATTTATGTATATAATATATAAATATATATCAGGGTCTGGTCAGGATATCCCAATCTGGGCCTGATCCGATTATCCCAATCAGGGTCTGATCCGGTAATCCCAATCAGGACCTGATAGGGCAAAAGCGTTACACTCATGATTAGGGCCCAATCAGGCAGCCCTACCAATGCCTGATCCGGGTTAGGGCAAACCTGATCAGGGCCTTACTTGAGCCCTAACAAATTTCTACTCGGGTATGTAGGTAGTAGAACAAATTTTTGACTATAAAACAGAACCGTCAACCAAACAGAAAAACATTGATTATGGTTCGGTTCAACTATTATTTGATAAACTGGTTTGGTTTTGGTTTGGTTCAATCAAATCATTTTGAAAATGGTTTGGTTTGGTTTTGGTTCAGCAAAATTTCGTTGGTTCAGTTCAAACGAACCGGTTTTCGTCCCTGCTTTATTCTTCTAAAAAAAATTTAAATTGAAAAATTTGTTTTGGTATTTGTTCTATTCAAGATAAAATTTTCCACTCTTATGCAAATACAACTGCAACAAGAAAATTTCTGAAAAAAATTCTGGAATCAAAAGTCCCTCGGAAAAAAATTCTGATACCAAAAATACAGTGGGAATAATTCTGATATATGTAATTCGATATCAATTTTCAATGAGAGACGCAGTTTACTAATTGGCCATTTTTTGTAACAGAAGATTAGGTCATTTTGTTATATTTGAAATATTGTACGCCTTAAGAACTTGAAAATAGAACGTTAACTCAAATGTAGAGGCATAGTAGGGGAGAGTTGCCATATGCGTACTGGTCACCTAAATCGTACCAGTGCCATTATTCAATAATTATTACAGTTTTATGCAATCTGGTGGTAAACATATTAACTTTTATCTAAGCCGATAAAGTAGAAACAAATTAACAATCAGTATAAGTATTTTCTTGTGAATAACAGAAGTAAAAAATATTCAGGTAGGTTTGATGTTAATTTTAAACGATTTCATTCGACTGAGTTTCATATAACTGTACAGTTTCTGAGGTAGCGTTAAATACTTTTACGAACTGATTATGTTTTATTATTTATTTTATTGAATTTAAGAAACATGATAATAAGATTGTAAGGTTAGGTTCAATTATTTGACTTGACAACTTATTCCTAAATCGTACCACACTGTAGTTTTCGAATCATACTGGTACGATTTAAGATGCTGATGTCAAATTTACCGCGTGAATAAACTGTTTAAAACCAAAAAAAATATTTTTGATTTTTTTGGCATGGAAAAGCGGAATCATTGTGAATGGACAGAAGAACAAATGGAAGTATCACCTAATTTTAATTCCTCCCATCAGGTACGATATTGGAAACTGGCTGGTACCATTTAGGATACCGGTGTCCTTAATCGTACTTTTTGCATAGTCTGAAGAAATTGGCCATATCACAATGATCTATCAATGAATAGTTAAAAAATTATGTTAAATTGCACCTTTGATAGTTAACAAATGGTAATATGTGCTAAAATGCCTAGTAAAGAATATTTAAACTGTCTTCAAAATTAAGTGGTACGCATGTGGCAACTCTCCCCTAATATTGCTACCATGACCACGTGAAATAGATGATTGTGGTAATGATGATTTAATGGCTGACCTGAATAAACTTTATATTTTATAATCATATAAAGGATTGATATATTGATAGACACTAAATTTTTACAGTTTATGCTAACGTTAAATCTGATTGTCAATTCCCTAATTTGTTCCAAAGCAAACGCTCTAAGATTTTTCGTAAATCCAGGTCTTTTTAAAACCTCAGTATCAATCAGCACAGCACGAGCTTCCTCAGGAGCCTTTCAACGTTCAGAAGTAAACCCATTGAGTGGAACTCGTTCTTTAATTTTAGTTGTTCTCAACTTCGCGATAGTATAAGAACTTCTCTCCCGCTCAAAATTTTCTATATTTGTAAGGATAGTCACGAGAACCAGGACAACGTTTGGCGTTGTGTTGAATGATTCTGCATTATCACAGTCTGGATAAACAGTTAATTCCTTTCCTCTTTCCAGGCAGGATCGATAACAACAATATCTTGAAACCCTAAAAATATAACAACTAACGTAATTTATGCCATCATTGACAACCATTGCTTTTTCCACAAATCAAAAAAACCTTGCCTTGATTTTACGAACTGTTATGCTGTGTGCCTCACACCAACTTTTTGAGCTAAATCAGTGACTTTTCATTTCATACCCAAGTTGCGCTATTGACCACCAGGCGGCGGACGAAAAGTCTCCTCGTCAGCTTGCTTTTCAATTTAGTTGTCAATTCATTTAAACGTCAATATATTTAAAAACAATTATTTAAAAAAAATGGAACATATTTCAAATTTATACAAAAAAAAAATATTTGGTATGATATAAGTATTTTAAAAAAACAAGCTCTCAAATACAATTTCATTATCATCCTCTATTATGACAATGTTTACAAATTTTGACCTTTAAAAAGATTTTAATTTAAATATAAGGTCAGGCACAGGTTGTACGTTTGATACGAGTGACATCTATGAATAGCATATGTGCACTAGCAATTAATTTAGAAAAGTCAGTGATTTAGCAAAAAATACTAGTGTGAGGCACACAGCATTAGCAATTTAGAAAATACCATACCCTTGAGTTATTAGGCTAACAAGCAACACTCGCCTGCGTTTATGTTACACTGACACAAACGAAAACACTAAACTATAAAAGCAAGTGTTTGTTTCAGTTCGTTTTAAACGATTCCGCCATCCTGTCAGTTGATAGTCGATATCAAAAAGTTGAAATACCTACAAATGTAGGGTATTCTGTAATCTTGCTTAAAAATCACCAAATATCTAAAATGATCGTGCAAAATGTTAATAACACGCGCAATATAATAAACTGAACTTGGTTCAATCTAGGCATTTATAATTGGCCCAGATTGTAACCAAAGCTAACTAGCCAAGGCTTGGCTCGCCAATACTGCCCCGAGATTGGTCCGTTGTTTAATATTGGCAGCTCCTACCCGGGTGAAAGTTTCTAGAACTAAAAAATTTGGATGAACTGTAAAAGTATTGTATGAAAATTTTGACAAACACTTGTCTGTTAAATGCATATAAAGGTCAGTAGCGCGTTTTTTTTCTCGACAATGTTAATTATTGTTGATCTATCAAAATATCATAATGTTAAGTTTTGTTATAAAATAACAAAATCAAAAATTAAAACTTTTTTTCAAAATTCCAAAACTATTCCAAAAATTAGAATAAAATCAAATATTTAAACTTTTTCTAAATTCTAATAATATTCCAAAAATTCTTAAAAATTCAAAACTTCAAACTTTTTTTAAAATTCTACAAATATTGCAAAAATTATAACAATATCAAAAATTGAAATTTTTTTCAAAATTCTAAAAATAATAGTTAAATCTTAAATTTAAAATTTTTCAAAATTCCAAAAATATTCCAAAAATTCTTACAAAATCAAAAATTGAAAGTTTTTCAAAATTCTAAAAATATATATATAAAATTCACAAATTCAAAAATTCTTTTTTTTTTTCAAAATTCTAAAAATATTGCAAAAATTATAACAGAATTAGAAATACAAAATTTTTTCAAAATTCCAAAAATATTTCAAAAACTATAACAAATTTAAAAATTTACATGTCACATTTACGTCATACAAACAGCTAAATTTTTTTTCCAAAAAATATGGCTAAAAAAATAAATGAAATCTTTTTTTATTGACATACATACTTGACAATATTTTTTTGACAAACTTATAATGCAATAAAATTCTCAATAATAATAATATCATGTTCATTACACTTCATTTCATACAAAAAACTAATTTTATTACTTAAGTAAAGAAATGATTAAAGAATTAAAGAATTAAAGAAATGAAAATCATTCTTTTGACACACTTGACAACATTTTTTTGACAAACTTATAATCCAATAATCTATTGGTTTCACATACCAATGCCGACCGACCATCCAGATTTCTTCAAATTCAATGTTTCTATTCGCAATCACATAAAATAAACTTTTTTCAAGTAAAAAATATGCCCATTTTCTTGTTTTGACACACTTGACGATTTTTCGACACACTTCCGGTACAGTTATCGCACACATCATCGTCCCTTCGGCTCTTCCCATTGAGTAAACCTATTTTTAGAAAACAATATGTTTGAATTCCGTTTAGCAGTTTTCTAGATTTCATCGGTTGTGGCGGCCGGCCGGCTGACAGACATACATTTTTTAAATTAAATCAAAAACTTATGGTAATAAATTATTGTAAAATAATTCCGCAAAACAATCTTTAATGAGTATATAACATTTATTCGACGAGTTTCATTTACATACATTCATGCATGATGCATACACACATTTTTTTTTTTGCTTTTTTAGAATCAGTAGGTCCTAAAACGTCGAGAAATGCCAAAAAAAGTGGGGGTAAAAAATTTCACTTTTGGCTCATGGATTCAATACTTTGGTTTTTTCAAAACCGAAGTAATAAAACTTAGTTAACAAGAAATTTGCGATTTTAATTCATCAGCGAAATTTAACATTATTTTAGTTTTAATTTTTATTCAACTTTACTTCGGTCTGAAAGACCTAAGTATTACATTCTCGAGCCAAAAGTGAAATTCTTACTCCCACTTTTTTGAGCATTTCTCGACGTTTTACTCCCTACTGATTTTAAAAAGCAAAAAAAAAAATATATGTCTGTCTACCGGCAGTCCGTCCGTCCGTCCGTCACAACCTACAAAATCTAGAAAACCACAATTTCAAAAAGTTTTGTTTCTAAAAATAGGTATATTCAATGGAACTATACCGAAAATGTGTCAAAAAGTGTGTCAAAACAAGGAAATCATATTTTTAGCTTAAAAAACGCTTATTTTAAGTAATTACGAGAAGGAACATTGAATTTGGAGAAATTCTGATGGTCGGGATTGGTATGTGAGACCAAAAACAAGATTATTCCATTAAAAGTTTATCAAAGAAATATTGTCAAGTGTGTCAAAAGAATGATTTTCTTTTTTTTCTCATTTTTTTGGAAAAAAAAATATTGCGACGCACCACAGCTCTGGAAACATAGTGTTCTGGTTATATAATAAGCTAATATCCATAAAATACTTTAATTAAAAGCAAACCAATATTATGCACTTCGTAGTTCTATATTGGCCTATGACATATTTTGTCAGTGATAGGATATTTTGTTTAGTTATCCATTCTTTAACCAAAAATATAAAAAAACAAAAAAAGAAGAATTACGTCCATCAACATCTTTGAACGTATGTTGTTGTGGGACCTTGGTCTTAAAAGGTTTTTATGTGTTATTGTGACACATATTGTAATTCCTACTACACAACACATTTTATAAAAAAAAATAAAAAAATAAAAATATTAAAGCAAGCAGTAGTATCCCAACAAACATAAATTCTGTTGTACGAGAGAAAGTAAAAAAAAAATTTTATCGGAAGTGACAAACCGGAAGTTAGGATGCAGAACTGTTGTAAACCGTACTAAATGTGTATGTACCAAATTTCATCCAATTCGATTATCAGGTACAGAAGTTATTGAGCTTCCATAATAACAGGTGCTTGGAGGACAACCTACCACTTTGTTCACTATCGCTAAAAAAACTAATCAGTTCCTTGCCATACATATTTGCATCTTTTTGCAAAGTGTAATCAAAATTACTTAACGAACGAATGTTGTATGCTTCCAACAAACATTGAAACAATGAACAGGTGTTCGGGAGGACCCCACCACTTATCCCAATACTGTCCAAAAACTAATCAATTCTTTGTCATTAAAGTCTTCATCTTTTTTCAAAGTGCCATTAAAATTGATTGATGAATGAAATCTGTATGCTCCCAACAAACTTTAAAAACAAAGTGTGAAAAGTCAGCAGTTGCATGGTAGACCCCCGCCACTTTGATCAATGTGTCCCAAAAGATGATAATTATCTTCTCACACTAATTGAAACCTTTTCCATAAGTTTCATCATAATCACTTCATTATTGTAGGCTGTAGTGTGCATAAAGACACTGAAAAAACTTCAAAAATTTACAAAACAAAAAATTTACCGGAAGTGAAAAACCGGAAGTTGGGATGTAGAACTGTTGTGAACTGTACTAAATGCTCATGTATCAAGTTTCATCCAATTCGATTATCAGGTACAGATGTTATTGAGCTTTAAAATAAACAGGTGTATGGTGTATTCAACTTTGTGGAAAAAACCACCTGTTGTATGGTGGACCCCCCAACCCTTTATCTAATGTACTCCAAAAGCTGATAAAATCTTTTTCATGTTATTTAAAAGCTTTTACCTACGTTTCATGAAAATCGATCGGTAATTGTAGGCTACAGTAGGGATAAACACCTGAAAAAAAAAACTTTTTAGCCGGAAGTGATAAACCGGAAGTTGGTATGCAGAAATATTGAAAAACAGTACTAAAACCTTATATACCAAGTTTCAATAAGATCATAGTCCGGGATCAGAAGTTATTCAAGATTTAAACTTAGAGGTGTTCGGGAGACTCCCCGCTATTGTGTCCAAATTTGAAATGAATCCAGCCAGATCTTCCATTTTCAAGTGACCCACCAATTTGGAATGTTTAAAAAAGTTTGTATTTTTGATTTTGTTATAATTTTTGGAATATTTTTGGAATTTTGAAGAGAGTTTGTGTTTTTCATTTTGTTAGAATTTTTGCAATATTTTAAGAATTTTGAAAAGTATGTAATTTTAATTTTGTTATAATTTCTGCAATATTTTAAGAATATTGGAAAAAGTCTCAATTTTTGATTTTGTAAGAACTTTCGGAATATTTTTAGAATGTTGTAAAAGTTTAAATTTTTGATTATATCATAATTTTTTGAATATTTTTGGAACTTTGAAAAAGTTTGTATTTTTAATTTTGTTATAATTTTTAGAATTTTGAAAAAAGTTTGTATTTTTAATTTTGTTATAATTTTTGCAATAGTTTTAGAATTTTGAAAAAAGTTTCAATTTTGATTTTGTAAATACCTTGTCAATACTTGCAGAAATTTGAAAAAAAGTTTAAATTTTTGATTTTATCATAATTTTTAAAATATTTTTTGGAATTTTGAAAGAAATATGAATTTTTGATTTTGTAGTATTTAGTCAAAACGCGACAGCCTATCGACTTAGACCATTAGGGCCATATTATCACCCTATATACTACCCAACACCAATACTTAATATCTAAATCGGTCCAGTAGTTCTAATCCAGAAAATCCATTGGACTTGACTGAATTCGAAATTTAATTAAACTTTTCATTGATGGATTCATTTAATCACCTTTTGTTGTGACAGACAACAATTACATTATCAAGATTTTTATATATTTATATTGCCTTAAATTTTCAACTCACCCATATATATATTTTAAAAATGCAGAAATAAAATCATTTCGATTCTAACATGAATTTATTTAACAAAAACAAAAGATAATTATTAGAATATTTAAATACATAAACTTTAATTTTAAAAAATGATTTCTTTATCATTTATTTGACTTATGTCTAATTTATGAGCACGAAGAAAATGCAAAATATTATAAAGAAAGTCAAAGAAAATGGTGGATAGAATATTGAACGAAAATAACTGGTTTTAGGGTGAAAACTGTTTTAATATAATTATTTGCATGTTACGTAATTAAATTTTCTTTGTGACGTTCCTTCATTGACTTAAATAATAATTGCATACAAGAATAACAAAATCAATCGTTTAATCATAAATTACGTAGGTGGTTTCATGCATCTATTCATAATGTTCTTTTATGTATAGATTAGATTTTATATTTCTACATTGCATGTGGTATTTTATATAGTATATAATACCACCCATTGGCAACTACAGTGAATATATTCAATTTGAGTCCTTATATTAGTATTAAAATGAAAAATTTTCAACTCATAAATTTAAAAAACCTTTTGTTGCAGTAACAACTAAAGGTCAATAAACTGATTGCTCAATTCCAAACCCTGAAGTAAAAAGTTTTTGTTTCATTTACAGAAATTGGATTATTTCCAAAATTAAGTAAAAATATAATAAAAATTGTTTACATATTTAAAATTGCTTCAAACATATTGCATGCAAGTACATAAATAAATAAAAAAAAATATATTTGATCAAAATGAAAACGACAAATAAAACATCGTTACGAAATAAATAATGAAGTAAATATTTGCGTAAAATATTATTGTAATAGAATAGTGAACACTTGTTTAGCGTAAAAAATATCACTGAGGATGTAATGTACATAATGCACTTCTGTTACTACAATATTTTTGTTAACAATGTCAAGATGACCCTTGTTTTGTTTGAACATGAAATACATAGTTAAAAATTTTTAAATACAGGGTTGTTTCGCAAATTTTCCATTGACCGATGAATTCCTTTTAAGGCACGGCACGGTTTATTTCTGAATATTTGTTTCTCCTTTCTTAATTTATGTTTGTCAATAATATTCCACGGATGAGCATAGGCGGTCAAAGATTTTCGCTCGTTTGTTTTTATTTCACAATTTAAACAAGTTTTTGGTTGACTAATTTATATAGAGAGCAAATTACAATGAACATATAATAGCATCTACAATTTTTCATTTAGGGAAAATGTTTCTAGTGAACTAGAGAGAAAAAGGCAACTTTCACATGGGGGGTTAAATCTGCATGTAAATAGATTTTCACTGTCGTATAAAAAAATCATTTGTCGTAAAAAAAAGTCCAGCGGCAGGTATATCCGCTAGAAATAGGTAGATTTCGGTGTCAGATGGTTTTGTGTACAAATAAAATTAGATGTGTCAGGTTAGTTTAAATAAAAAATTTAAGTAGAAACAGAAAAATTCAAAAAAATTATAGAACCAAATTAAATACATTATCCGAACTAACTTCATCAATGCAATTTCGGAACAGTTTTATTTAAGTTGGTTAAAACTACTTTTAATAACATATTAAATCCACCAAAAATCAAATGCACGTCCACCAAATATCAAATGAACTACGTCACAACTACAATTATACCATCACACACATAATTTATAATCAAACATTATCAAACAATTTTAATTCAAAATCATTTTTGTTGTTGTATTTTTTTGTTTTTATAATCTCTTTTCAAACGGTTTTCTCAGTGAAAAAAATACAAAAAAAGAGAATTTGATAATTTTCATTGGTATTAAATGGCTTGAGATTTTTCTTGCAATAGGTGCATTATAACGCTTATAAAATTGGAACGTCTTGGGTTAGATAGCTGAAATTTTCTGAGGCTATAGTTTAAAAGTTAGCTTAAAAGTTTAGATAAATTTAAATAACATAAACTCAAAAACGATATAAACATTGCCTTTTGCGTTTGTTTTAATTTCAACAGCCCTGGGGTCTCAACCTTTAGACTTGAACTATATATTTTGAACATTTTGGAAAGATTTATATTGTATATATGTGAGCAAAAGTTTTCAAATATGAGCTTGGCCATTTTCAGCTAGATCAAGGAGAGCAAAGTTTAGTAAATTTTTAAAACAGCTGGTTTTTTAGGAGCCTGAAATGCCACGGTTGTCATTGTAATGGTGTGAACATCCACATCATTCCGCTCACCTGCTTGCACGAACTTTTTATTCACCCCGAGTACTTATTCCATGGACATAAGTATCACCCATCATACTAATTCAATTTGCTCAGTAAGCACTTTGACGGTTCGACATATTGTGTTACATATGAAATTAACACTATTTTTCTCACAAATACTTTGTATGATTGTTTATTTTATGAAATTTTAAACTCCATAAACTTTTATCAACATCATCGGAAAATTAATGTGCGAGGGATGACTGGAAAGTTCAAAATTCTGATAACAAACATATGTTTCTTGGTTGTGGTGATCTTTTACTGGCCCTTAATTTTTTTGAATGGAATGTTTTGAAGAGAAAGATGAAGAAGAGAAGGAAAGTTTTAGAGAGTTGTTGAGGAGACCATGGGACCGTAAGGTCGATCCCAGTGAGCCTCGGGAAATAATAAAACAAATAAAATTAAAGTAATCTTAGAAGAAAAAGAGTTAGTGGTTGGCAGTTGAATTGGAAAATTCACTGAGTTTTTGCAACATGGGATTGCAGGTTTTTTTTTGAATTAGTTTTTGTTTTAATTATTGAGTGAGTTGGTTTTTTTTTGATACAAAATGAGTTAGTTTTGGTGGTTGGAAGTTGGAAGTTAATTAGTTGGTTTTGGGATAAGAGGTTGAAAAGTTGGAATGGTACCGGGTGTTGTTGCCAAGTTGAAGAGTAAAACTAACAGAATTAATAATGATAGTGTTTTATTTAAGTGTTGAACGATATTAAAAAAATTAATGAATTAAAATCTCGTTAAAAATGTTTTTAGAAATTAATTTTATAAAATATATTTATAAAAATAAGAAGAATTGTGTTAAAGAAAAAAAATAATTTTTGTTCACGGTTTTTTTATATATTTGTTTGGTTCATATTTGATAATAATACAAATGATGTGTTATAAGTATGGACAGAGATTCCAAAAAAAAAATATAGAATTAACTTGATTTTATATAATGAAAATAAAAATAAAACTAAAATATGAAATAAAAATAAAGAGAATAGTGTTAAAGAAAAAAAAATAATTTTGGCTCACTGGTTTTATTTATATTTGTTTGGTGATTTGGATGATTTGACCATTTGGATTATATGTACGCGAATGGTATTGTTGCAGCTGGATTTAATAAAACTAGGATTATCACATTGGGGATCAGCAGATGGAGTAGGACCAGGAAAACCAGTGAGTAAGATCTTTCATGATTTGCTTAAGGATGTATAGATAGTCAAATCGCGTAGTACGTCTAATAAAATTTCAAACAAATTATTATGCAGAATTTTGAATTTTTGGAATATTATTAGAAATTATGGAAAGGTTTTAATATTTGATTTGTTCTAATTTTTGGAATGTTTTTGGGAGTTTTTGAAAGAAATTTCAATTTTTTTTTATTATTTTGTTTTATATTTTGTAATATTTTTTTTTGAATTTTTGAAAAAAGTTTAAATCTTTGATTTTGTAATAATTTTTTTCGGAATATTTTGTTTTTTTTGGAATTTTGGAAAAAAGTTTGATTTATTGAATTTTTGCAATAGTTTTGGAATTTTGAAAAAAATATGAATTTAACGATAGTGTTGCCATGAGCTGCTAAAGTAATTATAATTTGGGGAGGGTTGTGAACTGTCAGTTCTCCCTTCTGGAGATCTGGGTGGTGGTGTAAGGCACGCTTCGATTGGTTTCTTTTAGTTTATTCTAAATTTCTTGTGAAGAGGTTGGTCTATAGAACCTTCGCTCTACGAGCTAGCGGCAGGGTTTTTGGCGTACAAGACCAAATGGTAGACCTTCACGGTCTACCAGATATACCTCCCATTACAAGATGGCGCCCAACGTGGGGCTCTAGAGCGACAATGTTTGGGTCTTTGGATCCAAACAGGGTTGTTCTAGAGACAACAATTTTTTTTGATTTGTGAATTTAGTTTGTTTAAATAGTTTTTGTGTTAAGTGAGGTATTGGGACGACAGGGAAACATATATGTTGGAAAATGCTAGCCCTTGGCTCTCTGAGCCATAGCTAGACCTCATATGTTTGCTTCTCGGACAGATGTTGTCACCTGAGCAGCCTTTCAAAGCCCGTTAGTTTTAATTAAATTTTTATCACCACCTAGTTTTTTCGGATTGGTTTCTTGTCAGTCACAACTCTGTCCTAATTTTTTTGTCGATATAAATTTGTTAATTTTTTGTGAATTTTTTTGAAAATTTTTGTTTTACATATATATACTTCTTTGAAATATAATTAGATTTTGTATTGCAAATAATATAATTTGTTTAGTTTTTCTATGTTCGTATTTTTTTTAAGTTATATTGAAACTCTTAGATTAAATTTTTTTGAAACGTTTTAGAATTTAGATGTTTTGTATTCTGTTAACTTTTAGAAAATATTGGTTGTGTAAGTTAAAAGATTTTTTGTATTGTTGTCAGTTTTGCTGGAAGTTTGTTAAGAATTTTTTGAAAGTTAAGAATAACTTAACTTATGTAATGTTATTGTTTGGATTTTTTGTTATAATGTAGTTTTGCTAATCGGTTTGGATTTTTATTTGAAAAGTACATACATATTGTTGATTTTAATTTTTAAATAATTTTGTTTTGGAAAATTGTATTAAAGTTTTTTTTTGAAAATAAGGTTATGTATATCGTTAATTTTAATTAATTTGTTTTTAAATTATTTTAAGGTTTCTTTGAAGAATAACTTTAGATTTTCTTTAAATATACTAATATTTAGTCTCTTTAGGACTTTTCCTAATTTTACTAATTTTTGTAATTTTCATAAACAATCTTAGAATTTTGGAAAGGTTTGTTTTATTAAGTACTTTAGGTTAAAAGTTTTGTTTTATTAATTACTTTACAATTTAGAATAGTTTTAGAATTTTCAAGATTTTTTTTTGGAAAATTTTTACTAATTTTGAAATTTTTGTAATTTTTGAAAATTTTATTCAGAAAAATTTTTTTTGGATTTTTGAATTTAACGTATTTGTTTATAATTAGTTAGGTTATTTTAAATTTTTGATTTTTTTTGTATCTATAAGGCTTGTTTAAATTTCTTGTTTGAATTTTGGTAATTATATTTTTGAAAGTATTTCATTAGAATAGTCTAATTAATTTGTTTGAAATTTTTTTGTGTAATTAGATTAAGCTGTTTAGGATTGAATTTCGTTAATCTTAATTTTGGATGTTGTTTTTATTTTTTTTGTAATTTTAGAATTTGGTGAATGTTGGTAATTTTAAGTTTTTTATTTTAGATAATTTTTTAAGTTTTTGCAAGTTTTAGACGTTTTTTGTTGAATTTTGAGATATCTCGAATGGTTTAATTAATTTTTTTGGTGTGCAAATTTTTTTTGAAAATTTTGAATTATTTTTAAATAATTTTAAAAAAATTTTGTATAATTTTAGAATACCAGTAACTGTTAATTTTTTTTTGAAAATTTCTATAATATTAGGAAATTTCATAATTCTCAGTTTCATAATTTTAAATAATTTTTACTAATTTTTGTGGAAAATATTTTTTTTCGATTTTTAGATTTTAAACGTTTGTAAATTTATTTTTGAGTTTGTTTGAAATTTTTAAACTTTATTTTTTTTAGAAAAAAATTGTTTTTGTTTTATTGTAAACATTTTTTGGTTTGAAAATTTTCGTAAATTTTTTTGGTAATTCTTTATTTTTTATTTTTTGAATAATTTTGAAATTTTATTTCTTTAAAAATTTTGTGATTGTAGTTATTTTTTTGAAATTATTGTGTTGTTAGTTTTAAGAAAATTTTTTGGAATTTCTAATTTGAATGTTATCATTAAATTTTTAATTTTTTGTGATATTTAATTTGTTTGTAATTTTTTTTTGAAACTTTAAATTTTTTTAAATAATTTTTCTTTGAATTTTTTTGTTAATTTTAAATTTTTTGAACTCTTAAAGATTTTTTGTTTTGAAGATTTTTTTTAACTTACAGTGAAACTTCCATAATTCGAACCACCAAATGCCATCAATTTTTGTTCGATTTAGGGAAATTTCGAAATATAGAAACGATTTATAAAGAAAAACAAAATTAGAATTCGAAATATAAATACGATTTATAGAGAAATTCGATTTATAGAAGTTCGATTTATGGAAGTTTGACTGTAATTTAATATATATCCGCTCAACCAGCACCATCCAGCTCAATATTTTAAATATTTAGATTTGTTTTTGATTTTTTTTGAAATTTTTGAATACTTTTGATTTTTTTTTTAAATTTATTGATTTTGAAGTATCAGCTCGACTGCCAACCGCCAACTCAAGTTTGTATTTTGTTTTCAAAATTTTTTTTGTTGCTTCGAAAGGACCTTATTTTTATTTTAGATCGTTTAATTTTTTTAGACGTTATTTGTTTGGAAATTTTATTATAAATTTTGAATTGCGCTGAATTGTTTTGATTTGGATGTTTTAGATTTTTGAATGCATAAATTTTATTGTATAATTATCGAAGTTTTAGAATTTTATTGTGATTTTGTTCTGAATTCGATTTTTTCTGAATTTTTGTTTGGGTTTTCTCAAATTTTCACATTGTTGTTTACCCTTGTGTTGTTTGTCAATGTGTGACATTAAATTCATTAATGTTTGGCGAGGTCAAATTGGTTTTCGTACCAAATTTTAATATTTTTTTGGTTAGACTTTCAATCTGTTTTTGCCTGACACATTCTTAGTCATTATGGCTTTTTACTGTAATTTCTCTGTAATGTGTACGGTCGGTCTGTACATGACCCAGCTTGTGTCCAGTGGTCATGTATACCAATTCTTTAAGTCTTATTGCTTTTGTTCATTTGGAAAATGTTTTTTGCAATTGAGATATTTGGTTTTGTTTTGATTTGCATTTGAAATTTTTTTTTGTATTTTGGTTTTAATTTTTTTTTATTTAGGTGTAAGATTTTAATTTTTTTGTATGAATTTTTTGTAGCTGTTCGTTGTTCTGTGGGCGAAAGGCAAGAGTAAGTCTTGTAAGTCCTGACGCGCAGACAACATTTGTGTATTGATGTGTGAGTTTGATTTTGTCTGAGGTTGTTCTGTGGGCGGAGGGCAAGATATCTTGTAAGTCCTGACGCGCAGACAACATTTGTGTTTGAGGTTGTTTTTGTTATTCAGTTTTGTTCTGTGGGCGAAAGGCAAGATTTTTGTAAGTCCTGACGCGCAGACAATTCTGTTAGGTTTAGTTTTTGAGGTATTTGTTTGGTCAAGTTTTGTTCTGTGGGCGAAAGGCAAGATCCTTGTAAGTCCTGACGCGCAGACAATTCGTTGACGTTTAGTTTATATTTTTTTTGTTGTATAGTTGTTGTTCTGGGGGTGAAAGGCAGAACTCGTAAGTCCTTGACACACAGACAACATTTAAGTTTAAGTTTTCGTATGTTTATTTTGTACCGCAAAGGTAGGAAAGGTCCTTCAGACGTATTCCTAACGGGGTTTACGATCCCGCGTACCTTAGTTGGGTGGGAAATGGCTGCTGCGAGAGGGTCGTGAGTGGTGATTTGATATGGCCCGGACCTTGTTCACCCCTGATGGTTTACCATCTAGGTCATCCCACCATAATTATTTTACGACATTCACGGGTTCTCAATGAGGTCATGACCACCAATTGTTACGCTCAATTAGTCTAACTGCCATGGTCTTCAAAAATTCTGTTTGTTAGAGCGTAACCTGTTGGAAGGTAGGAAGAGCGTAGGCCAGTGGACGATAACAGGGAAATGAATCGCCTGTCGTTCGGGCTGCTGTGGCTGACGGTCTCCATCCTTAAAACCAACCTCTTTACTCTCCACACAGTGTGTTTCGGTGGCGTTTTTTTTGCTTGCCAGGGAACAGTCGGCAGGAAAATGCTAGCCCTTGGCTTTCGGAGCCATAGTTAGACCACTGCTGCCCTCTGGTCAACTTTCTACTACACCGAAACACTCTCCCATTACCTTTTTGTTTAGTATAGTATTTGTGGTTTTCCATTTTGGTCTTGGTAAAACATTCTCGTTTCTTCTCAAACTTTGTTTATAAGTGCCTTTAATATATATCCTTTTTGCTGCTTATGTCTTTCTTTTTATTCAATCTTATTTTTGCTTACTGATTTATGTGCTTTCCGTATAGGAAACCACCTAAAATTGAGGCTCGTTAACTTATGATTATTGTTTAGAAAAAATTAAATAAAACACTTGTGCTTTTGCACGACTATAATTTGTTGACCTTTTGTCCCTTTTCGATTTTCAGTTATCCTCCATTCCACGCGGGAATCGACGTTTAAACTATTTAGCTTTAGTACTTTTCTTTGTTTAACTATTTAGCTTTAGTACTTTTCTTTGTTTAACTATTTAGCTTTAGTACTTTTTGTGTCTATTATCATCCTATCCGCGCAGGACACCAAATCTTTATATGTTATGCTCCATCTTAGGCTGGAATCGACTTGTAATTTTGCACGAATCGAAGGTTTCAACATTTTTCCTTTCGGCTGTCATTGTTCATCCATTCCGTACCAGGAATCATCTCTTAATTGTTTTTGTCTGTAAGCCCGGCTAACTCAGTCGGTAGAGCATGAGACTATCTCTAGGTTTGGGTTCGAGCCTGTTTCTGAACTTAACTCTCTCAGTACGAAAGTAGTCGACTGATCTTCTCCTTTCGTCCTGTCCTGTAATGGTGTGAACATCCACATCATTCCGCTCACCTGCTTGGACGAACTTTTTATTCACCCCGAGTACTTATTCCATGGACATAAGTATCACCCATCATACTAATTCAATTTGCTCAGTAAGCACTTTGACGGTTCGACATATTGTGTTACATATGAAATTAACACTATTTTTCTCACAAATACTTTGTATGATTGTTTATTTTATGAAATTTTAAACTCCATAAACTTTTATCAACATCATCGGAAAATTAATGTGCGAGGGATGACTGGAAAGTTCAAAATTCTGATAACAAACATATGTTTCTTGGTTGTGGTGATCTTTTACTGGCCCTTAATTTTTTTGAATGGAATGTTTTGAAGAGAAAGATGAAGAAGAGAAGGAAAGTTTTTGAGAGTTGTTGAGGAGACCATGGGACCGTAAGGTCGATCCCAGTGAGCCTCGGGAAATAATAAAACAAATAAAATTAAAGTAATCTTAGAAGAAAAAGAGTTAGTGGTTGGCAGTTGAATTGGAAAATTCACTGAGTTTTTGCAACATGGGATTGCAGGTTTTTTTTTGAATTAGTTTTTGTTTTAATTATTGAGTGAGTTGGTTTTTTTTTGATACAAAATGAGTTAGTTTTGGTGGTTGGAAGTTGGAAGTTAATTAGTTGGTTTTGGGATAAGAGGTTGAAAAGTTGGAATGGTACCGGGTGTTGTTGCCAAGTTGAAGAGTAAAACTAACAGAATTAATAATGATAGTGTTTTATTTAAGTGTTGAACGATATTAAAAAAATTAATGAATTAAAATCTCGTTAAAAATGTTTTTAGAAATTAATTTTATAAAATATATTTATAAAAATAAGAAGAATTGTGTTAAAGAAAAAAAATAATTTTTGTTCACGGTTTTTTTATATATTTGTTTGGTTCATATTTGATAATAATACAAATGATGTGTTATAAGTATGGACAGAGATTCCAAAAAAAAAATATAGAATTAACTTGATTTTATATAATGAAAATAAAAATAAAACTAAAATATGAAATAAAAATAAAGAGAATAGTGTTAAAGAAAAAAAAATAATTTTGGCTCACTGGTTTTATTTATATTTGTTTGGTGATTTGGATGATTTGACCATTTGGATTATATGTACGCGAATGGTATTGTTGCAGCTGGATTTAATAAAACTAGGATTATCACATTGGGGATCAGCAGATGGAGTAGGACCAGGAAAACCAGTTTTTTTGGAATATTTTGTTTTTTTTGGAATTTTGGAAAAAAGTTTGATTTATTGAATTTTTGCAATAGTTTTGGAATTTTGAAAAAAATATGAATTTAACGATAGTGTTGCCATGAGCTGCTAAAGTAATTATAATTTGGGGAGGGTTGTGAACTGTCAGTTCTCCCTTCTGGAGATCTGGGTGGTGGTGTAAGGCACGCTTCGATTGGTTTCTTTTAGTTTATTCTAAATTTCTTGTGAAGAGGTTGGTCTATAGAACCTTCGCTCTACGAGCTAGCGGCAGGGTTTTTGGCGTGCAAGACCAAATGGTAGACCTTCACGGTCTACCAGATATACCTCCCATTACATCATCTGGATAAAAATGATAAAAAGAGGTTCAAATATTCAAAATTTTTAAATTTTATTAAAATATGTATTATGATTCAAACGGAAGTTATAGCGCCCTAGATTATTCGACTTGTTAGGGTATAGCCGCTTTTTCCGAAATTCCGAGATGAAGCCCAATGCAATAGGTAGATTTTTATATGAAATCTACCTCTAAAGAATTTAGATCCAAATATCGCATCGATAAACCGCACTCATTCAATTTTAATGAAAATTGGTTAAATAACAAGAAAGGATCGTCATTAAAATTTAATTAGCCGTTTCAAGATAAAGACAATCGACCCGGCCAATACTGTCATATTTTTGCACCATTCTATATCGCAACATATATAGAGTGAACCATCAGTTGTATACATGTCATAATGTTATTTAACAAAATAATATAAATAAACAAAAATAAAACTTACCATAATTAGAAACGAAAAACATAAAATTTTTGTTTTCCTTGTTTTTTAAAATTGATTTTCTTTCAGTTAATTCTGGTATCCTGGACACATTTAAATTTTTTTCTTCGCCACCATCGGGAATATCATATACATTAAATTTGCCATCATTATTCAACGATTTGTTCTGATTTCGTTTATTATTAGTGGTAGAAAAAATTGAAGGAAAACATTTTATTAATTGAAAATTTCTTTTATTTTTCCTTTTATTTTCGTTTAAATTTGATTTAAATTCAATTGCATTTACTTCATTTTGATAATTTTCATTGATTTCTTCACAAGTTGTTATAGTAGTATTATTATTAGTATTAATTGATCGTGTTTTAGGTTTACTTTTATTAAAAATGTTTTTAAATTTTAATTGTTTTTTTGAAGCGTTAGTATCATTATTATTGTTATTATTTTCATAAACATTTTGACGATTTTTAAACAATTGCACCATTATCGGAATTTTTTATTTAACAGTTCATAGCAACAAACTATTAACGCGAATCGATCAAATAATGTAAGTTCAATAATTTAGAAAGCAATGGTTTGCTATTAAAATAAGAAATATATAAGGCTATAGAAATTTTTCTGGATAGATTTGAAATTTAAGGGTAGGAAAATTATACCCCTATTTCTTTTAAAGATAAAAAATCCATAGTTGTTCTATTGTGGACTGTGGGTGATGTTAAGTCTTATAGATTAAATGTCTTCAGAAAAATTAGTTGGGCGACGGTATCACAATGGATCAATAGATTTAAGTGTGTGTGTCTTTTCACCAAAGCAAACCTAATCCTAATAATAGACGTTTTATATATTTTTATGATCGGTTCAACCTAATTTTAATATACTTGCATTTTTTGATAACCATAAGAGCATGCATAAGGGACATGGAGACAGACAAATTAGTTGGAATACATTTTCAAATTTCGATAGAGAATCTAAACCCAGTCTCTATTCGAATTTAAATATATAATTTTTTTCGGCGTTTCAATTTTTACTGTTGTTTATCGTTGTTCTCCAAGAGGTTTTGTTGTGTAGAATAGACCAATTTAGTTATGACACAATGCAAATAAACTTGTTTGCTTACTATATAGCAAACCTCACACATTACACTAGAGAAAGACAAGCAGCCCATCCAGTTATTGTTCCGGGGAAAAGGAGTAGAGATGTCGCTTTTTAGTGTGATTTTTTCAACAGAGTCTCGCATCTATGGAATATCTTACTTCAAGAATTTTAAGATCAACGTTCATAAATATCTCAAGAAGAAAAGCAAGGATAAGATTTTGTAATTTTTCTAAGGAATCTAATACTGAGACCTTTTCAGAGGGAAGTAATAAATCACTAGCTTTTGAGAGTCGACTACGCAATTTTTAGATTTTTTTTAATGAGCATAGTTTGAGAATAGAGGTCACCCCAACATGCATGAAAATTGAAGATTTTGCCAAACCGAGGCAACTTTGAAATGAAATTGCTTAAGAATAGCTTTACTGATTTCTACAAACTTTTTTTTGTTTTATAGGTGATTAGTTAATCTTTAGAAAAAAAAATTAATTAATCCTTTTTTTTTAATTTTAAAATTAAAATATCAAAAAACTTTTTTAACGATGGCACTATAGGGTGAAAGTTCAATTGAATTTTAATATTTTTTTTCAAAATAGTTCTATTTTTTTCTAAAATATGTCAATTTTACAAAGAGACATATTTTCGTTTTATTGAGATATTTAATTTTAAAGTTTATCAGTCCGACTAAAATTCTAATTTTTCAAAATTTTTTCGAACAATTTCTATTAACAAAAAATTTTAACCACTGAAGTATGATTAAAATCGTTCGGGCTATTATATAACGACAAACTAACTAGTAAATAAACATAATTAATGAAACAGGTGTACTATCTATAGTAGCTATATACTATCATGGGTGGGTACTGCAGTCGGAAATCATAACATATAGCTTATGTGACGTAGACAATCTCCAGAATTATAATAAATAACAAATGGATGAATTTTAGACTGACTATTTGTTCAATGGTCAATGTTACCTGCATCTTGAATCTCGAAATAATAATTTTCTGCAAAAACCTACAGAACCAATGTCACTCCTAATTTGAGTGAATCATTTTTATTCATTTATAAATTTTAATTGTTGATAAGATATAAAATGGTGGTGTGATATCAATAACTTCAAATGCCTTATTAATAGGTCTGTGAAAACTACAAGGTCACTGACTAAGGTTTCCAAATTACAGCTGTTTGTATAGCGCTCCAGTTTTATATTTTTTTATTTCTACACCGCCAGCTGATGTCATTTGTAGATCAAGCATCATACATCGATAGTAATTGTAGATCAAGCATCATACATCGATATAAAGCAGTTTATTGTTTAATTGTTTCAACACATAACGAATTTAAGAACATCCTTGTCAGTATTTAATTCTTAATTTTTACTTCTTTGACGCAGCGAACATTAATTTATAATTTTAGTTCAGTAAATGACGGCAAAAATAGTAGAGAACCTTCGAATTCTTTGAATCAGCATCGACTTGCCTGATTATTAAGGAATTATTTGGAAATAAGCTCAACATACACGCCACTTCAAAATCTACCTTATGCCGATATGCACTTTTTATGTTTTAGGGGTGAAAACTACCCCGTATTGTCAAAACTTTTTAAACTACAAATTAAATATTAACAGATCGAAATAAAGATCACATGATTTGTATGAAAGTTGTTAGATATTCTGAAATATTATTTATGGTTCTTCATAATATCTCAGCCCTTAAAAACTCTCCCATATTATGATTACATTAAGAAGGTTATTTACAAGCGACGAATTTATTTTCTTTTTTTGATTTAACTACATAAAGTCTAAATGTTTTTTTATTATAATATTTAGAACATTGCTTCTTCATGAGAAATATTGTCACTGTCAATCTCATCTTCTATTTATCTAAAATCGGATCACTATTAAGGCAGTTTTTGCCGGAGCATCCACTACAAGTTGCATTGTAAAAAAGATCATCTTTTTGGCAAATGAGCCACATCGTTTTTTGCAATTACAGAAAATCATTTTTAAAAGTTTTTTCGTAGGCAGTCATTCTGATAGATTGCAAAGATAATTTTTTAAACTTTTGTAAACGACGGTTCCTACCGACGGTCTTCCTACCACCTTCGTGTATTTCGTTCATAATAACTATCAAATACAACATCAAATACAATACAATTCCAAATCACAAAATTTCTCAAGACAATCAATGATGCTTTTACTGTATATTATGGTTTTTATCCGCTTGAATACAACATACTGTCTGTACAACCTCGTTGAACTGCCCACCTTCTACACTCATCGCTCTCATTAACGTCTGCTCAATAGTTATATTTAATTTGCCAAGTTTCAGAAAAATCAAAAATGGTCAGGTTTTCACAACTCGCTCTCGAACACGTTTTTCTTCTAAAGATCATCAAAACAAATTAAATTTTTTATTAGAAAAAAATAATCTAAAAAACAAATTAGTGTTTATCATAATTTTAAATCACAAGTTCATTGCAGGTTTAAAAATTAAACCACGTTAATTCGTTAATTAAGGACTAAGGTGAACCTGCTGAAAACAAGGGTCTCTCATATTCTATGAAATCAAACACATCATTGGTAGCCTAGCCGATGATTTTTTTAATGGAATAACACGTACAGGGGCGCACACAGAAAAACTTTTAGGGGGTGGGGGTTCAAAGAGTTATTTTTTAATAAAAAGTGTTTTGTTATAGGAATTATAAAATGTGTCACAACACCACATAGACACCTTTTAAGACCTAGGTTCCACAAGAATATGCATCTTGAGGTGTGTGTTGACGCACGCTTTTTTTAATTTTTCGTGAATTTAAGGTCCCAGAACTATTGTTTTGTGCAAAGCATTCCATTTATTTTATTTATTTACAAACAAATCCTTTTCCATTCTGTCACTATAATAGTAAGTAATCGCAACAGTTTGCCTATTTGCACAAACCGATTGACGAGTAAAACGGTTAAAAAGAATATGTTTGAGGCATAATGAATAAAAAAACAACGAGATAAGCAACAGTACGACGGTGTTGTAGGGAATCAAGATTTGATGTTAAATTTCCCAAACTTGACAACAATACTCCATACAAGGACGAATATTGAACTTATAAATGTGGAGTAATTGATACAGAGTGAAATATTTTTTACATCTATTGAGAAGGTCTACATTTTTTGACGCGCTGTTTGCAATTGCCATTATACGATCGGTCCAGAGTAGGTCGTCGGAAATTGTGACTCCCAATAAACAAACGCTTTTACATTCGTCTATTTGATCGTCACACATACTAATTGAAATGTCATTGGCTAACTTTTTGATCTGAAAACAATCAATAGCTGTGTTTTGGTTTAATTAAAATTGACCATTTTTTTGTCACCCCAATCAATTTTTTTAGGTCCTCGTTTACTTTCATGGCAGCGTTTCTCAGGGAAGGCTTTATTCGTTTATGCATTTTACCTTTTGAAGATAGGGGGATGAATGTCATGTGCAGTGCACTATCATCTGCAAAACTATCTATCGGATTAATGGTGAATTTCTAGAGTTCGTTGATATAAATTAAAACTAGAGCAAGGAATAAAACTGACCTTACTGAGGGGTACACCAGTGTTAATTAATTTAGACTCAGAAGAAAAGCCAGCGATGGATACCGAAATGTATCGGTCGGTGAGAAAATTTTTAATTTGCTTTAGGACTGTGGGCTGAAATCCTACTCAACAAGCTTGTTGATCAGGCTGACATGCTACGTTTCACCACCTTTATCAAGTATGATGTTTCAACGATTGGCAACAAAGTTCAATTTGTTCCTTTTATGGCGACGGGCTAGACATTGGCTGACAAGCTCGAAGGGAAAATACCATATTTATAGAGTTTGTAGAAAGTTTTGGTAAGAGTAAGTGCAAATTCTTTTGAAAATGTTTTTAGAATAATAGGAGGAATGATATCCAGACCGGGGCTTTGTTGGTATATAACTCTCTTAAGATTTTTTCGACAATTTCGGTTTTGAAATCAAGATCTTTCATATTTACTCCTAACGACTGGATTTTGCGTATTTCTCTAAGTGTTTCCAAAACGATCAAGTTGAAAGTAAAACGTTCCATGAACAATATGGCTTTTCTTGCTGTGTCAGTGACGATTAAACCACTGTCAATAATAGGAGAAATAGAAGATTTGGAACCAGACTTTAAAGGATTAATGGCACTGTAAATCTTTGTTTCTAAGAGTCAATCTGTCTGCTTTGGGAAACAAATATTTTTGTTAGGATTTCATTATTGTGAATAAAACTTATTATTATTATTGTATTATTATTTTGTTTTATATTTATTTAAATTATTTTCACTAAGATAGAGATCAGATCAGATCATAATTTGATTTCGCACATTTAAATTTACAAGTTCCTAAACCGTTTAAAACTAGTCCTGCAGCCAAATTCTGTAATTGTGAAGCGGTGAAGTGATAAGTTTTTTAATGAAAAGAAACGAAGACATTTTTATCACTTCACCGCTTCACAATTACAGAATTTGGCTAGTGGTTTTGTTTGGGATTATAAAGCTGCAGATTTGCTGGGACTTAGAGATATCTTTAATGCAAACAATTCTGCTTCTAATTTTTCAGAAACAATACACCTGGGTATGCCCAAGTTTATTCCATTTGATCGTTCCGAAGGCTGATCTATGGGTTTTGAGTAAATATAAAGAAGTTTTAAAATTTAGAAATGCTTTTCAAAAGTGTAACCAAACCAAAACTGATGAAACCCGAATAGAATAAATATATTATGTAAAAAACTAATAGATGAAGCAAAAAATCTTTTTATTACGGAAAAAGCTACTAATTTTGCTGAGCACCCAACGCAATTTTTAAAAAGCCATTAGGGGAACCTAACTTGCAACCTAATCCAGTTCCTGTAGTTTCTATCAAAATAATGCAGATAATTTTTCGTAAAAATATAATTTGGAAAATGCTTTACAAATTAATGCTAATAAGGCATCTGGGCCAGATAATATTCCTCCAATTATTCTTAAAACATTTGCTAAGGAGTTAGCATCAATCCTTACTAAAATGAACTATTTGTCATACAAGAAGTGGATTTTTCGAAAAAATGACACTACTCTGCAGACACTACAACCAGTCCCAAAAAGGTGCCTAAAACGGATCCAACAAATTACAAACCCATATCAACCTTGTCGGTTGTTGCTATAATATTTGAGAAGAACATTATTTTAATATTATGAGCTTCTTAAGTCGTCAAAAATAATTAAAGAAAAACAATGAAAGATAGTTTTGCTTATGCAAGCACACCTCATGCTTCTCATGAAACACCTAATCTATACTCACCGGTAGCGCTTAATGTCACTGGGTCAAATTTCATAGGATCATTAAACATTGATTTAAAAACAGTTATGGATACGGGTATTGCTAACAATGTTGAATTCAACACGAGCAAAACTAAAACGTTGTTCTATTTAATATTTTTGCGTCGTTGTCATAAGGATTTTAATAGCAAATAGTTTCTTTTAATATATAAGTTATTTAATCGTCTCTGCAAGGAATATTGTTCTTATATAGCGAATGCAGCATACATAATTAGTTTGAATAGTCTTGATTCTATACAGCAGAGAGCTGTTAAATTGATTGGTAATTCAAATCTTACTTGCTGAATTGCTTATATGTCGGTGATTTGACGGTATTTTACAAATACATTATAGATGAATCAGCGTATAGTTGGATCAAATCGATTTTGCCTGAGCCTGCAAACTTCACACATTACACCAGAGCACCAATAGCAGACCATCCTTTTACTGTTCGAGTGACAAGATGTAGAACTATTGGTTTTCAAAGTGATTTTTCGCGTCTGGCATCTCTGAAAGGCCTTACCGGCGTCGGTCTTCCCTAATAATTTTTACTCTCGAAACTTTAAGACTAGCGTTAAAAATCCTCCAAAAAATTGATCAATTCTCACAAACCTTAGTCCCGTACTTAGCATCGTATCTTCTGATATTCAGAGACGTTAATCTTTAATTTATTATGGTTACACTAAACAATTTCAAACTTTAAATTAAAAAAAATGAAATAATCGGTTAGGGGGGGGTCCGGACCCGAACCCTCCCCCCCCCCCTCTTGTGTGCGCCCCTGAACACGTAATATCGAATATTAATCAAAAACAAATAATATCTAAATCAATTCAATAAAAAACAATGGCAACAAAAAAATTAAATAATTAGATTGATGGTTCTTATACAATAATATTAATAACAAGCAATAAGAATCCAAAACGATGTGCTTGAACCTTTTGAGAGTTGTGATCTTAAGTAAATATATTAATTAATTAGCGAAGAAGAATAACGTTTGCGAAACAAATTTTGTGACAAAAAAAATAGTGGCGAAAAACAGAAGTGAAGTGTTGAGCATAGCATAGTGGAATATAAGCGGAATATAATTATAACTTATAAGTGAAATAAGCTATTATAAATACAGACATGATTAAACAGAAGGAACAGAAACAGTTGGCAAATATAAGGTAAACGCAAATAGAGTATTTCAAAAACTGAATTTTTCTGCATCATCTGAGATAAACTCTAATAAGATTATAGAAATATCGATATATCGTCAATCGTTTTAACTAATGTTGTATTTTTGTAACACTCCGCATCTCTCAATACGTTGAACCGTAATTTTTTAATCAATCTAGTTATCGACTCATTTCATATAAAGACATTGGTAGTAAAGTTTTAACCAGAAGTATCAAACCGTAACTTTGGATGCAGAATTATTGAAAACCATACGAAAACATTATTGTATTTCAGACCTTATTGAATTTATTGAAGCGTAAAATAAAAAGGTGCTCTCCAGTCTCCACCACTTGGTGAAACTTTCCCCAAAAACCGACCAATCCTTTCTTGCTATCTTTTCAAACTTCCAATAAACTTCGTCAAAACCACTATAAATGGAAAGAAATGGGAATGTTTAATTGAGAGAGATCCACTAATTGTTCTATATCGTCAAAAATTATTTGAGTTTCTGAAACTATTGAAGTTCTGTTTAAGGAATCTTATTTGCTGGATTGTTTTCCTCTTCTTGTGAAATAATAAAAGTGCTAAATACTTAACAAAATCTGGTGTTGATACTTATTATTTATTAATCACAAACTATTTCCTTACAAATTAAAAACAAAATATTATTTGCATTCATGTTCCAGACATGCAAAAACTCCGAACATAAAATGAATAGAAACAAAGCTTTAATGGATTAACTGAAACATCCAATTATCTTTAAATAATAAAATAAACTACACTTTTTTTTTTAAATGCAAACAATATACAGATTCCAAATTGGAGCAATTTAATTAAATACAAAACCGTAAAGAATAGATTATTGTTCCTTCATGAAATCACGTTGATTTCTCAGAAGAAGAAAGAAAATTATTGTTTTCTTATCCAATATTTTCATAAAAAACAAAAAAAATTGAAAAATAAGCTGAGTAAAACATGTGCGGGCGTTATGTAATATACATTGTATTTGACGTACATACATAGATAAAAAGTGATTTGTCAATCTATTTGACATTTAGTGAAAGTATTTGGGTGTAATGCTACAACATTAAATTTAATTTTTTTTTATTTTTAAATCACGTACGAATAGTATATTATTTAATTAAGAGCTAAAGTGCCACTTTTTGTGTTGGGTCTATAGTTTATACAATTATAGACGAAACACAAAAAGTCACATTAGCTCCGATTTAAATACACAATTTTTTCGGCAAACGTTTAAATTTTTTATAAATATGAAATTAATACATCAAAATTTTTATAAATATGATTTATTATCGTCATAAATACTTCCAAAAAGGGAAAAAACATTTAAATTTGTATAAATAAATTTTTTTATCAAAGCACCTTTCATTTCGAAATTTCATAATAAAATCAAAATATTTGTCATTTTTTGTTGTCATAGTTATACAATAATTTAATATATCATAATCCAATCAAAATATTTATTTTTGTTGTCATAGTTATACAATTTGTTTGAAAAAAGTAACAAATATTATTGATAATCTCATGTTGTGTTACTTTTGCTGCCGTCGAAAATATAGGGAAAAAATGGCGATACTTTTCTGCCGCCGTAAAAAAGAAAAAAAGGCATTATACTTCAAAAAAGTTAGATTTTAGCCCTTCAATTTTAAAGTTCAATTTTACAGCCGTTTGCCGAAAATAGTATATTATTTAATTAGGAGCTAAAGTGCTACTTTTTGTATTGAGTCTATAGTTTGGTGGCCAACCGTTGGCAGGCCGACAATTATAGACGAAACACAATAGGTAACTTTCCGAATTAAATATGTACACTATTTTTAGGCAAAGGTTTAGTTTTTTTTTATCATATGAAATTAACACATCAAATTTTTTTATAAATATAATTTAAAAAGGTAATATGAGGTAATAAATTTTGTGAAATTAATTTTTATTGATTTTAATTCATTAAAATGAACTGAAATGAATGGTGTTTTGAACATACTCGTAATCTCATGTTATGTTACTTTACCGCCACCGTAAAAATTTTAAATTTACTTTACTGCCGCCGTAAAAATATGAAAGTTACTTTACTGCCGCCGTAAAAATATGAAACTTACTTTACTGCTGCCGTAAAAAAAATAAAAATGGCATTACTTTACAGCCGCTTTGATTTTACGTCAAAAAAGTAAGACTTTAGCCTTCTCCCTAGCGGCAGTAAAGTTGAACTTTGCAGCCGTTTTCCGAAAAAAGATTTTTCCATCCGTTGGACTTCAGGATTTGTTTCAAGTGTGAAACAATAAATTTAGAAAAATGCAACTATGCGAGAATAATAAACTAAGTGCAAATTTATAATTATAAACACTACACTACAGTAACACTACACGTTTCAAGTCCAATATTTTATTCCTTTAATACTGCAGCATAAAAAGAGAATTTCTCTTATCGGGAAGTTAATTGAGGAAAATTTTCTACAAATGACAATGCATCCACACTATACCAATCCTTTTACTGCTTAATAAACCAGTTAAATATACCAAACCTTTTGAAAAAGATTTAAATACTTTTCGTTGGTATTCAGAATTAAAATTCATGACAATATGCCTCAACCATAGAATGATTAATCTGCTATAAATACTTTAAGTAATCTGAATACTTGTTAGTAGAAAAATCCGTTAATTAAATCAAATATTAAATTAGTTCTCCACTTTTAGTACTCAGTACGAGAGCTAATGTGTTTAAAGGTGTTCGAGTTATAAAATAAACTTTTAATTTTAGTAGTTACTATTCATTTTATTTAAAATGAGTGCAAGTCGCACCGGTTTCAAACTAGATCGCATTTAATAAATTTACTTTTTAATAAACAAACCGTTTGTACAATAAAATATTATTTAAAGTGTTAAATTGTATTACTTTTGGTTAATTTTATCAGAATAGAAAACACAAAACTTAAATATTTATATCGTTTTAGAACAAAACCGAATAACAAAACAGCCGGTTGTTATTCGTAAATATTTTCTTTATATAAACACACAATAGTTTTAACAGCGCACTAGTAATTTTAGACAAACTTTACTGTTATTTATTTTATGTTAATTATATTTTTTTTAAATTAAATACAAAATTGCCACACTTAACGTTTGTAATGTTTGCGTGCAACTGAAGAAACCACACAGAAAATTAATAAAAAAATAAAAGTTAAAGAAAAACCATCAATATTACTGTACTAACTTTAGATGGAAAATGTGGAAATGTAAAGAAAAACAAAGAAAATGTTACTTAGCATTATTCAGTAGAATAACAAAAGAAAACGAATTTTCATATAACAACAATAAACGATTTATATTTTGGAAAATAAATTATTTTGTATTTTAAGTTTTCTTTTTTTTTTTCTTTTTTTTTTACAATATTACTTATGTCTCAATGAAAATACGAATATTAAACAATTTTCCAGAATAATTAGAAAAACTTGAAATGCTATTGATCGATTTTTATTGTGTAGAACAATATATAAAATAATTGGAATAAGTTAGAAATAATAGTGAATAAGTTAGTATAGTGAATTATATAATATAATAGTGAATAACCGCATTTGTATATTAGCTTTCGGAGGGAGGTATTGGACAATTGTTTGATTTGTTTATACGGAAATTTTTATAATAGTTTGATGTTCGAAGGAAAGTTAAGATTCTTGTTTATTTTAGTAGGTTGTTTTTCCTTCAGGAGTCACGGTGTTTTAGCACTGTGATACGAGTCTAGCCCACCCGAGGTACCCAAGCTATAAGTAAGGGCTCTTGTCCGCTATTATGTACCATAAACCCGTTGTCATGTTAGGATATGATCGAATTTATTGGTTAGTTACTAACTGTAAAAAGAAAATATTTTTGGTCAAATTATATTTATAGTCATACATCGGAATTCATAAAATAGAATAAAAAATCATATTATCGAAATATGTATCATAATATCGAAAATTTTCAATGTAATGAATAAATCATTACATCGAAAAATCATGCCAGATAGGCGGCTGTATATATTATTAATTATATTGATTTGTGTTATATTTCTTTTCCATTGTTAATGTTTCAGTTTTTTGGAATGACTTTCATATCTTCTTTCATATATTCGGAGTATAATTTGGTACCCAGAACAAATCGGTTTTATTTTCATTTATAAAGTTTGGTTTCGTTCATTTATTTCGTGAAAATATTTTAGAGTATACTCTGTTTTTCGATTATATGATTTTTCGATGTAATGAATTATTCATTATATCGAATATATTCGAATTTCGATGTTATGATATTTCGATAAAATGATTTTTTATTCGATTTTATAAATTTCGATCATAAGATTTTTTGATGAAATGATATTTTCAGAGCATCGAAAAAAATCGGTGCAACGATCTTTCGATCCAATGACTTTTCGACAGTGTGAACTTCGGGCGTTATGATTTTCGATATTGTGATTTTCAATTGTTTGATTTTTCGAAAGCATGATTTTTATTTTTCGATTTATTGATATTTTTCGATGTAACGATTTTCGATGATTGAACGCCAAACATTACGTGGTACAACATCATCTCGAGCATGACAAAACGCATATTCTTTTTCTTACGGAAACAAAGGTTTCGGAAACCTATCCCTCTGACGTACTTCTAAGGCCTTAATATAAATTTGAATCCGCTTTTACACTTAATGGAGGTGTGTGTTTGCATACATTCATGAGAGTGTTGCATATAAGCACTTTCCAAATTTTGAGTTACATGGTAATGGCTACAACACAGTAGCATACTGAAGTTTGTTTATCTGAAATTTTTTTACAATATAGCAATAACATAATCCCAATTTATTTAAACTCCTGACTAATACTGTGGACGAAATTTGAGCAAAGTTTCCTAATTTTTAAGATATCGTTTCTATATAGTGACTTAAAATTTCGCACAAGAAATGGTGGTTAGAACTTTCTAAGACGGCGAAATTGTTGGAAGAACTATTTTCCGCATCAAAGAGTCTGTCCCAATTTGTGAAAAGCTCAAGATTCAGTCCTCGTATAATGATGGTGATAATGGTGTTCTTTTAGATCGCTATCTCACATCTTTCGACTGTCCCAGATATTACGAGTGGTGTTGTCGATAAGGGTAGTATTGGAAAATCTGACCACTATAAAATTACATCAGTTATCAAAACTGATTTACTACAAACTACAGTTCCCTTCCCACAACCCGTAAAAAATATAACTTCTCAAAAAATGAACTCCGATGGTCTGGAAAGTTTTTTTCAAGGTTTTCCTTTCGATCAACATTGTTTTTATACTGACCATCTCAATTTTCCGCTTACAACTTATCTGAAACAATTCGGTATTAATAAATAAATTCATTCCCTTTTTACTACTAAAACTCCAAAAAAATATTAAATTTCGAAGACGGTCAAATTGGCTTTAAGAAACTAAACTAGATTATTTAATATTTTGATTACTAACATAAACCTTGTAAGCCGAAAACGAAAAATCAGAAAATGACAGAGCAAAAACGGCAAAACTCTCGATTCGTTAATCATACGACTATGTTCTTACAGTGCCATTAATTCTTTACAATCTGGTACTAAATTTTTAATGCCCCCTACCATTGACAATTATTAATTAGTCGCTGACCATGCAAGGAGAGCTACTTTGTTTTCGGTACGTTTTGCTTGACTTAAACTATATGTACATGGGAGTGAGCACATGGATGTGATCGCGTCGATCGAATTTCGGACAAAATATTTAAGTTTAGTACAAAAGAGTTTGTAATTGGTTATTGATTTTATTTCTGGAGGAAGTTTATCAAAAGTTTTTATTGCACGGGTTAGTATGTTACATTTCTTTCTTTCTGTTAGAGCTCTATTGACTCAATGTGTATTTCTGTATCACGTATTATAAGCATGTTTATTTGAACCTGTACACAGTGTTATATTATTTTTTAGTTTTTTATTTATTACTTTGAATAAGAACTTTGCCTGTTCAATAAAAATAATTTGTTTGATGTTAAATTTATTAGTTAGTTTATAAGTTCAGCCGTTCTAGTTCTCCATTGAAGTCCATATAGATTCTTCAATGCTCTTCGCAGTATTTTTTCGACTTTTCTTAGTACATATTTAGTGCAATGGGACCAGGAAGTTATATTGTACGTTATTTTTGAAAGGATGTAAGAGTGATAGATGATGTTTGAGAATTTTTTACTTTTATACCGTCTTCATTTTAATGCGCCTAATAAGGAGTTTAACTTTTTTACCATCTGATCTGTATGTGGTGTCCAGTTCAAGTTTTCGTCGATTATCATACCCAAGTATTTATATAACTTTACCCTTTCCAAACTTATGTTGTCTATATGTATATTTAAGTCAATCGAAGGCATTCCTCGTTGCATAAATATCATACATTTCGTTTTATTAATGGTTCATTTATTTTCAGATAGTCAGTCATTGTATTTTTTTAGGTCTGTATTAATAGTTTGTTCAAGGTGTATCGCTTGTTTGCTTTTATAAATTAGGAGGGTATCATCAGCAAAGATAACGTATATTATATTCTCTTAAGTTTGGCTCTGTTAATGCTGTTTATATAAAGTAAATATAAAGTTGGACCAACGACCATTCTAAAAACTAAAAGTGCAAATTAACTTTAATTTTAATTTTCAACCAAATTTTCTCCTTATTTTATAAACCTGGTCACTCGCGTTGAATGTGATATTTCATCATAGAACAACAACTTTAACCGCAGTAGTATATAAAATATATGAGCACTATGTGTGAATTAAACATATATTAAAATTTTTGGAAGACAACTATTTAAAATCTTGTTGCCAATACGGTTTTCGAAACGAAGATCAACAGCCGATCTATTGCAACAGCATACTTAATAAAGGTAAAGGTGAAACGTGCGATATCACATTAGACATTTCAAAACCATTTGATCGAATCTGGCATGCCATCCTGATCGACAAGTTTGTTGGGTTGGTTTTCACCACGCAGTTGTGAAGTTGATTCAAAATTTTCTGACTAACTGATACATTTTGATATCTATAGATAAAGAAAGTCAACGTTCATTTTAAGAAAGTTGCATTTATCAACATTGATAATGAGACCAGCGTCAGAAAGACGCTCGAAAACAGTCCTAAGATGTTTGAGGTGCTCCTCAAACGTTTCAGAAGCAATAACGAGGTCATCTATGTATAGATTAAACAGAAATTTAGGTCTTTAAGAAGATAAAACAAAAACCTTTGGAAGGATTGTGCAGCGTTTCGCAACCTGAAACTCATTCGAACGAATTCGAGGAGTCCGAACGAAACTAAAGTTACAGTTTTTTGCAATACTGCTCATTAGGAATTTGAAGGTATGCGCAAACGAGAGGAGTTTATCAGGAATAGTCATATTATTTAGAGAACGGTATAGATCGTAAGGTCTCAACTCACCATTCTTCTTTAACGAGACTAGGCGGTCGGCAACAGTTGAGACAACATTAAGTCAAATTCCGTCTTTACAACGGTCAGTTTGTCTGGAGTAGGGCTCGTATACTCGAGTATTGGATAACCGGGTACCCGGGTATTTGGCCAAAAATTTTACTACTCGAATATCCGGGGAATAGCTTCGAGTACCCGGGTATTATAAAAACAAAATTCTTATGACGCTCACTGTCGCTTTTCCTGATTTGTCCAAAAAATACTTTCAAAAAATATATGTTTCAGAAAATGAATGAATCTAGATTTTTTAGAAATACTTCTATGACCTTAAAATGTAGATCCTTGAGAGATTCCTGAGTACTCCCACACAAACGACAATACATTTATTTTCCGATTGTTTAATTTCTTTTATTTTTATAATTAATTTGTTTTAACTAACTTAACTTTAACTTAATTTAACTAAAATAACTACGTACTAAAAAAAAATAAACGAGATTAGTACACCTCTTTCTCGTGAACTATATAAAAATTTGAAAAACGAAGTTGATGGACGTCGACAAAAGGATATAATAATATTATTGTTATATTTGCATCATGGTATTTTTCCAAAAGGCAATGAGTTTTTAAGCTATTACGTCTTACCATCAATTATTATTACGTCTATACTCGAATGAAAACAACATCATAGTTGCAGATCAAAGCTCAAGTTCTTCTGATGGAGAGTGGGAACAAACATCAGCTACTGCATTGTCTTTCATCATATATAACTAAAACCAAAGAAAAAAGCGAAAATTTAAATGTTGAGCAATCCCTTCGATTTATGGAGACAAATGGAGGTAAGCGAAACCAAATGTTAGATAATCTGTACGCTTCATTGCTTACTATAAATCCTACATCAACGGCATACGAACGGGTGTTTTCAGTAGCCGACAATATAATAACCAAAATTCGCAGTTCGTTAGCTCCTTCCACACTCAATGGCTTAATATTTTTAAAATACTATTTCATAAACAAAAAGTTATAGTAAATGTTATATTATTATAATAGACTAAGAGCCCGCGACGGCCAGACCTTCGTTATTTTATAAAAGCTGAAAGTTTCTCTGCGCATACCCCCTACTCAGGTAGGAACGATTAGCGATATATGAAGTTTGGATCATGGTGTCTTTGGCAGGGAGCAGGTAATAAAGGGGCCTCCAAAGTTTCGTGAAAGTATAACAGGTAATTATTTTATATATTCTTCGGGATAGTATTAGAAGTCACGTCACCCATTGTCCGACTCTTACTATATTGACAACCCCCTGCCAGACACCCTTAAGCTTTATCAGTTTGTTAAAATTTAAGGGTGTCTGGCAGGGAGTTACCACGTTAGTAGATGTCTGGCAATGGGTGACGTGACTTCTAATACTATCCCGAAGAATATATAAAAAAATTGCCTTTTATACTTTCAACGAAATTTAGGAGGCCCCTCTATTACCTGCTCCCTGCCAAAGCCACCATGATCCAAACTTTATATGTCGCTAATCGTTCCTACCTGAGTAGGAGGTATGCGCAGAAAAACTTTCAGTTTTTATAAAATAACGAAGGTCTGGCCGTCGCCAGCTCTTGCTCTATAAAATTTGATTTCATTTAACGTTTAACATATTTTTAAGAATTAAATTAATTGAATTAAATAAATACAAATATTAATTGAAATAAATATCTACAAATGAACTATTGAAAATTTGTTTTGTTTTAATTATCCAAACACCCGGGTTACCCGGGTACCCGGGTATTTGAGTAAAATAACTACTCGATACCCGGATACTTAATGTTCGAGTATTTTACGAGCCCTAGTCTGGAGCTCGTTGACAATATTTACATGAGACAGGAGGTCCAATTGTTTTAATAACGTGAGTTACGTTATTTTTAGTCAGATCATTTTGGACGTTATGTTCATAAAGTTTTTGAGCGGAATCGTCATTAATTGAATCGTTGATCAAAGTAAGAGATGGCGCTTGAGAAGCGGAAATTTGAGCCGAAAAAAAGTGAAGTTAGTGGATCGACAAGACGTTCCACTAAAGATCGTATTTATTTAGGAAATCAGCTCGAAGAATGGGAATGGTAACATCGGCTTTAACAAAGGTCTTACAGAACGCTCGTCTAAGAGCAATGTTTATGATTATAGAAACCGTGTATCGTAAGTGCTAACTTTAGTCATGTTAGCTTAGCAGAGAAAGAAGTTTGATTTCCTCGAGAGTTTTTGTCAACAGTTGCGGGAATAACTTACACTTCAGCACCTGTATCAACGAGGAAGTTCTTTCGAGTAGAAACATCGAGTACCAGTAGACGGTGTTGGGCATGACTGTCATCACACGTCGTCAAATGTGAAGAGTCTAATCGTTTTTTGAAGATGTCGAGGCAGAGGAATTAGAGTGCTTGGACAAAAGTTTGCACTCAAGATCGCTTATTTTTGCATCTCCCTTGAAGTAGTGATGGTAGTAGGAAATATCATCAAACATTTGAACGCGCGACCTGGACCGTGGTCGCATGGAAGAGTGGTTATATCGATGAAATTTCGATTTCGGTACAGAGCAAAAGGTGGAGATGGTGGAGAATGAAAAGGAGTTTCTTCAGGTTCATGTGGTCCTGCGGCAACTGCTGGGAACGTGCATCCACGGCGTTTGTTTATCTGAAATTTTTTTACAATATAGCAATAACATAATCCCAATTTATTTAAACTCCTGACTAATACTGTGGACGAAATTTGAGCAAAGTTTCCTAATTTTTAAGATATCGTTTCTATATAGTGACTTAAAATTTCGCACAAGAAATGGTGGTTAGAACTTTCTAAGACGGCGAAATTGTTGGAAGAACTATTTTCCGCATCAAAGAGTCTGTCCCAATTTGTGAAAAGCTCAAGATTCAGTCCTCGTATAATGATGGTGATAATGGTGTTCTTTTAGATCGCTATCTCACATCTTTCGACTGTCCCAGATATTACGAGTGGTGTTGTCGATAAGGGTAGTATTGGAAAATCTGACCACTATAAAATTACATCAGTTATCAAAACTGATTTACTACAAACTACAGTTCCCTTCCCACAACCCGTAAAAAATATAACTTCTCAAAAAATGAACTCCGATGGTCTGGAAAGTTTTTTTCAAGGTTTTCCTTTCGATCAACATTGTTTTTATACTGACCATCTCAATTTTCCGCTTACAACTTATCTGAAACAATTCGGTATTAATAAATAAATTCATTCCCTTTTTACTACTAAAACTCCAAAAAAATATTAAATTTCGAAGACGGTCAAATTGGCTTTAAGAAACTAAACTAGATTATTTAATATTTTGATTACTAACATAAACCTTGTAAACCGAAAACGAAAAATCAGAAAATGACAGAGCAAAAACGGCAAAACTCTCGATTCGTTAATCATACGACTATGTTCTTACAGTGCCATTAATTCTTTACAATCTGGTACTAAATTTTTAATGCCCCCTACCATTGACAATTATTAATTAGTCGGTGACCATGCAAGGAGAGCTACTTTATTTTCGGGACGTTTTGCTTGACTTAAACTATATGTACATGGGAGTGAGCACATGGATGTGATCGCGTCGATCGAATTTCGGACAAAATATTTAAGTTTAGTACAAAAGAGTTTGTAATTGGTTATTGATTTTATTTCTGGAGGAAGTTTATCAAAAGTTTTTATTGCACGGGTTAGTATGTTACATTTCTTTCTTTCTGTTAGAGCTCTATTGACTCAATGTGTATTTCTGTATCACGTATTATAAGCATGTTTATTTGAACCTGTACACAGTGTTATATTATTTTTTAGTTTTTTATTTATTACTTTGAATAAGAACTTTGCCTGTTCAATAAAAATAATTTGTTTGATGTTAAATTTATTAGTTAGTTTATAAAGTTCAGCCGTTCTAGTTCTCCATTGAAGTCCATATAGATTCTTCAATGCTCTTCGCAGTATTTTTTCGACTTTTCTTAGTACATATTTAGTGCAATGGGACCAGGAAGTTATATTGTACGTTATTTTTGAAAGGATGTAAGAGTGATAGATGATGTTTGAGAATTTTTTACTTTTATACCGTCTTCATTTTAATGCGCCTAATAAGGAGTTTAACTTTTTTACCATCTGATCTGTATGTGGTGTCCAGTTCAAGTTTTCGTCGATTATCATACCCAAGTATTTATATAACTTTACCCTTTCCAAACTTATGTTGTCTATATGTATATTTAAGTCAATCGAAGGCATTCCTCGTTGAATAAATATCATACATTTCGTTTTATTAATGGTTCATTTATTTTCAGATAGTCAGTCATTGTATTTTTTTAGGTCTGTATTAATAGTTTGTTCAAGGTGTATCGCTTGTTTGCTTTTATAAATTAGGAGGGTATCATCAGCAAAGATAACGTATATTATATTCTCTTAAGTTTGGCTCTGTTAATGCTGTTTATATAAAGTAAATATAAAGTTGGACCAACGACCATTCTAAAAACTAAAAGTGCAAATTAACTTTAATTTTAATTTTCAACCAAATTTTCTCCTTATTTTATAAACCTGGTCACTCGCGTTGAATGTGATATTTCATCATAGAACAACAACTTTAACCGCAGTAGTATATAAAATATATGAGCACTATGTGTGAATTAAACATATATTAAAATTTTTGGAAGACAACTATTTAAAATCTTGTTGCCAATACGGTTTTCGAAACGAAGATCAACAGCCGATCTATTGCAACAGCATACTTAATAAAGGTAAAGATGAAACGTGCGATATCACATTAGACATTTCAAAACCATTTGATCGAATCTGGCATGCCATCCTGATCGACAAGTTTGTTGGGTAGGTTTTCACCACGCAGTTGTGAAGTTGATTCAAAATTTTCTGACTAACCGATACATTTTGATATCTATAGATAAAGAAAGTCAACGTTCATTTTAAGAAAGTTGCATTTATCAACATTGATAATGAGACCAGCGTCAGAAAGACGCTCGAAAACAGTCCTAAGATGTTTGAGGTGCTCCTCAAACGTTTCAGAAGCAATAACGAGGTCATCTATGTATAGATTAAACAGAAATTTAGGTCTTTAAGAAGATAAAACAAAAACCTTTGGAAGGATTGTGCAGCGTTTCGCAACCTGAAACTCATTCGAACGAATTCGAGGAGTCCGAACGAAACTAAAGTTACAGTTTTTTGCAATACTGCTCATTAGGAATTTGAAGGTATGCGCGAACGAGAGGAGTTTATCAGGAATAGTCATATTATTTAGAGAACGGTATAGATCGTAAGGTCTCAACTCACCATTCTTCTTTAACGAGACTAGGCGGTCGGCAACAGTTGAGACAACATTAAGTCAAATTCCGTCTTTACAACGGTCAGTTTGTCTGGAGCTCGTTGACAATATTTACATGAGACAGGAGGTCCAATTGTTTTAATAACGTGAGTTACGTTATTTTTAGTCAGATCATTTTGGACGTTATGTTCATAAAGTTTTTGAGCGGAATCGTCATTAATTGAATCGTTGATCAAAGTAAGAGATGGCGCTTGAGAAGCGGAAATTTGAGCCGAAAAAAAGTGAAGTTAGTGGATCGACAAGACGTTCCACTAAAGATCGTATTTATTTAGGAAATCAGCTCGAAGAATGGGAATGGTAACATCGGCTTTAACAAAGGTCTTACAGAACGCTCGTCTAAGAGCAATGTTTATGATTATAGAAACCGTGTATCGTAAGTGCTAACTTTAGTCATGTTAGCTTAGCAGAGAAAGAAGTTTGATTTCCTCGAGAGTTTTTGTCAACAGTTGCGGGAATAACTTACACTTCAGCACCTGTATCAACGAGGAAGTTCTTTCGAGTAGAAACATCGAGTACCAGTAGACGGTGTTGGGCATGACTGTCATCACACGTCGTCAAATGTGAAGAGTCTAATCGTTTTTTGAAGATGTCGAGGCAGAGGAATTAGAGTGCTTGGACAAAAGTTTGCACTCAAGATCGCTTATTTTTGCATCTCCCTTGAAGTAGTGATGGTAGTAGGAAATATCATCAAACATTTGAACGCGCGACCTGGACCGTGGTCGCATGGAAGAGTGGTTATATCGATGAAATTTCGATTTCGGTACAGAGCAAAAGGTGGAGATGGTGGAGAATGAAAAGGAGTTTCTTCAGGTTCATGTGGTCCTGCGGCAACTGCTGGGAACGTGCATCCACGGCGGACTAGCCTAGATTTGACGGCAAGTAGACAAAGGATTGTTGCGGTACATAGCATTCCAGTGGCGTGTTTTGAGATAAAAAAAAGCGCAGATTGCTACCAACAAAGCTCCAATTACAATCATCATTTCTTGGAACACATGCGTTGTTGATGAGAAGCCAGAAAAAAATATTTGCAGTAACAATATGTATATATATAACAACCAACAACGTGAGATATCACATACCACTGACAATAGCAGTGATATATCGTCGCTTTAATAATGAAATAACGTATGCCATATATACGTTGTTATTATATAATGGGTGCGCTGCATTCCCCATAAGGATGTCTATAAAGTGGCATTTTAACATTTTCCAATTTATTTATAACTGGGGTTGAAAATTAATATATTGTTAATTAACGTACATGCAAATTTGAATTTGGTTAAATATTGAAACAGCGTAAATGCATGTACGATATTTCAATTCCTTCAGAATAATAACTTGGGTAAAATCAGTGTCGTATACGTTACATACATTACGATCGCCACACGAAATGGTAAATCTAAAATATTGTATAAGCATCATTCATTACTACATGATATGCCGGTTCATATAAATAAAAAATTGTAAGAATATTATGCGTTAGTTCAATAATAATTAATTTTAGGCTTAATCGTACTTCCATGCAAAATGAAATAACGTATATGAAATATGAAATAACGTATAAGGTACCTGATTGACTTTTCACCTCTTTTTATGTAGAAAAGCCAGCAGGTACCAATGTGAAATTTTAATATGTTGTGGGGAAATTAGTCAAGATTAATTGGTAGAAATTTTTTTTCCAATATCTTTATTCATTCAATAGTGCTGCCGAGTTTACGAAAATCAGAAAATCGAAAAATCTTTAAACCCAATTATCTCGAAACTACACTTTTGCGAATACGTTGTTTCATTATTAAAGCGACGATATCATTAGTCGAGGTGATATCTTAGGGGTGCTGGTGTATGAGCTCTATTTAGTCAATGCTAGCACCCTCAGCCCTATGGAGCATTCCGTGCTGATGCCACGTTATTGCTTTCTCGAAGAATCGAGCCTTCATATAACTCTATGTATGCAGGGTTTGTTACAATCCTATTTTATCCCCGTTAGTAAAAAGTTGATTTTTTAGATAAATAGAAAGGTTAGGTCCTCTGCATCCTTATTATGAAAAAAAAATTTGCGGAAATGACAGGATCAAAAGTTATAAAGGATCAAACTTTCAAACTTTCACTTCCCTTGGACCCCTCCCCCTTTGATTATTTTTTAGTTTCTTAAAATAAATATTAAACAAACTAATAAAAACGTAGTACATATTTTATAATATTTCAAAATAATGAAAAAAAAATTTGCGGAAATGAGGGGGTCAAAAATTATAAAGGATCATACTTTCAATTTTACCTTGACGAACAGGGTTAGGGCGATGATACATGTAAAAGAAATATCTTTCAGACATAAAAAATTTCGCATTTAATTGGTTGAGGGGAGGTAACATTTTTTAAATTTCAAAAAAATATTTTTGACTGAAAGACAGAAAAAATATCTGTAAGATATAAAAACATAACCTAAAAAGATATTTTTTGCTTGACAGTTAAAACTGATTAACTAAAAAATTGATTTTAAAGGTAAGTTTTACCAATAATCAACAATCAGGTAATGGATAGTTATAAACAAACTCAAGTAATGGATAGTTCTAATAATTTTAATTTTAATTTACACAGATCTGACTTTCCTAGGGTTACCAACCGTACTCTTTTAAGAGTACAAGTACTCTTAGAGTCTAAAAAAATTGTACTCTCTCTTTTTTTAAAATTACATCAAAAGTACTCTTTTTCAAAATAATTCAATATTTTACTAAAAATTTATACGAACACAAAACAAAAGAAAAAAATTCTCATTTCAAACGGGGATTCCTTTAGTAATGAAGTGTTATACCGCTATACCGCGTTCAATAATTTTTGATTAATTATTCTACCTGTTAAATTTGTTTAAAATTTACACAACTTTGTGTTAAAATTTTAAAATTTAAAAAAAAACATACTAATAATAAGAAAGTGTCATTGTGAGGTTTGTAGTGTTTTACTTGAACAATCTTATTTTATTTTTTTTTAATAAAAAACAGCTAACCTAACGACCACAATAATGTGGCGCCGAAAGTGCAAATATAATGACGAACTGGAGACTAAATACCCCATGTTTACTGGAGACTAAATGCCCGTACCTTTGTGGAACAAATGTACTGATTGCAAATAAAGAGAAATCCGATTTAGATCAGCATCTGGCATCCAATAAGCAAAAAAGTCACATACAATCCACAAGTTCTTCTAGAAAATTTGACCAAACTTTTATTCGGCAAAATGAAGTAGAAGTTAAAGTACTAGCGGTGGAAGCAACTTTAGCATTTCATATTGTAAAACACCATCAAAGCTACAAATCATCCGACTGTTCCACAAAATTATATAGGCGTTTATTTCAGTGATTCGGAAACTGCTTCTAAAATTTCTTCTGCCAGGACCAAGACAGAAGCAATAGTGAATAACGCTCCTAATTCTTTAAGCAGAGCGATGGAACGCATTGACAGTTTAAAAATCGCATATGTAGGTGTTTGTACGGATGGCTCAAATCATGGCGCCACTAAAATATTTCCCGTGTTGGAACAATATTTTGACACTGAATTGGGAATTCAGCATATCCTAATAAATTTAACTTCAGTGCCTGATGAAAAATCTGGAACAATTTGCCAATTAATCATTGCAAAGTGTATCGCCTTTACCGGGGATAATTGCAATACGAATTTTGGTGGAATTGAGAGGAGAGGAGAAAACAATGTATTTCATCGATTAAAATCAGAATTAAGTCGTGATTTAATTGGGGTAGGATGTCCAGCGCATATTTTAAATAATTGCGTTCAACATGCTCTAGTCGGGCCACCAATTGATGTGGATTCCATAGCACTTGCCGATATAGAATATAAAAAGCTTTTGTGTCATTCAAAAACTCGATGGTTATCTTTGTTTCCGTCGGTAAACTGAATTCTTCAATTATATCCAGCATTGAAGTCGTACTTCCTGTCGCAAAAGCAGACTCCAGTTGTAATTCTACTATTTTTTGAAAATCCTCTAAATGAGGCCTATCTTTGGTTCACACATTCGTTAATGTACATATTTCATTCGAAAATCGAGCAAATAGAAAGAGATCGGAATTCTATAATGGAAATTTATAGTATTTTAGGAACAGTCGAACGTATTTTAAAGGAAAGAGTTGCTGGTGAGTTTATTCCATTAAAAGTGAATGAAATCATTCGAAAAAATATCGAACAACAGAGGAGTTCTTGTTTGAAAGGCAAAATAATTTAAGTTTATCAGCGTGGCATTGACTACCTGGAAATGTGGACCTCTTCTATCGCCGAACTTAAAATATTTCAATGGATGACCTTAGAAAAAAACCCAACTGGAGTGACATTGAAGAAACACTTTTATATCTCGATGATAAAGGTGTAAATATAAATGATTAAAATGTTAATTTAAACAGTTTTTTGGATGAAGTTGATGGAAACGAAGAGTTTTTAAATAAACTGAGCTGTGAAAAGTAGGTCGAGTATTTTAAAAACCGTAACTATAGTACCTCATCAGAATTCTAGAAGATATATAGCTTTTGTTTCGCAATACTATCGCAAAACGCAACCACCGAAAGAATTTTTAGTTTAATTAATGCACAGGGGACAGATGAGAGGAACAGACTATCAATTGAAGCAGTTAAAAGTTTGCTGATGGTTAAATTTAATTTTAAACATTTTAACTGCCAACAGTTCTACAAATATTGTATAAATAACAGAAAACTTTTATCGGAAGTGCGAAGTAAAGCGAAATATGATTTCATAGAATAGTATACATATACTTAGTTATTTACGAGTACATGATGATATTAATATAGACACAATTATAAAACTTAGTTACCTGAAGTACTATATAATTTTTTATTATTTTATTTATTTATCTATTTTGAATTGAAGTTATAAGAATAAAACAAATTAACCAATTACAATTTTTTGATTTTTTATTGAATTTAACTTATTATTTTTATAAAGTGGTCGTTTTAAATGTGTACTCTTTTGTACTCTTTTTTGAACTTATTTTCTCGACAAAATACTCTTTCTGGTAGATCTAGATATGGTAACCCTAGACTTTCCTAGTTTATCTAAAGAGGTGATAAATAATTCTAACTTCGTTAATTTAAGTAACTCTAACAAATCTTATACCGCAGCACTGCAAACAAGTTCTACAAGTAACTCTAATCTCTTCAGTTCAAATGAACTCTTAAACATTTTTAAGGAGATAGTTTGTAGCATTAAAAATTGTAATACTAGAGAAGAGCAATTTTATAGCATTGCAGAAATAGCATTGAAATATGCGATTAAATAATTCATTTATTATCGCCACTTGGAATGCACAAAGCATTCGTCCGAAAAAACATGAGTTAATAAATTTTTTAGATAAGTATAATGTAGATATTATGTTATTGACAGAAACTCATCTTAAACCGCATCTCAACTGTTCATTTCCCAATTATATTTTTTACAGAAACGACAGAGATAATAGGTCGTTTGGCGGTGTTGGGATTCTAGTCAAATCCAATATTCAGCACTCTCTGCTACCAGATTATAATCTGACAATCATTGAGACTCTTACTATCGTTGTGAAACAAGTTAATGGAACTGACATTCGAATTTCGGTATGCTATTGTCCAAAAACAAATGGACCCAATTTTAAAAATGATATTCAGAAACTTACTCAAAATCGAAGTCCCTTTATACTAGGTGGGGATTTTAACTGTCGCCATCCTGCATGGAATCGTGCAAGGACCAATGAAGGTGGCCGCCAGCTACATAATTTTTTAAACAACTCATCCAATTGCTCTATCGTAGCTCCATTAGATCCAACTTTTGTTAGATCTAATTCTACCCCGAGCATCATTGATTTTTTCTTAACAAATCAACTAGAACACACACTTGAAGTTAAAAGTTTGCAAGAATTATCTTCTGATCACTTTCCAGTTCTCTGTGTTTACAACTTCGATGCGACTTACATTAATCCGTACCACTACCGATTTAATTACGCCGACAGTAATTGGGAAAACTACAAACAATATATTCAGAGCTCTCTAAATTGTTTTGATCAAACAAATCTTCTAAATAGTTCTCCTGAAATTGATTCGGCTGTTAAAACTTTTACGGAAACCATTGAAATAGCAAGAGATAGTTCCATTCCTCAAGTTCCCTTATCAAAAATTAACAAAGTAATTTTAACAGAAGAAATCCTTGTTCTAATTAGATTCAGAAACAGTCTAAGGCGATCATGGCTAAGAAACAGAAACAGATCAGTAAAAGGTTTTGTTAATATGTTAACAAGAATGATCAAACAAAATATATTAGAATTGCTCAACAACTCATGGCAGACTCAGCTAGAAACCCTTGAAAAAGGATCTAAAAAATATTGGAATACTGCTAAGTTTGTAAAAACCAAAAGAAGGCCTATTCCTCCTCTTCATTTACAAGACCGTGGAACTACAACTAAACTGTTATTAACGTCGCAAAAGTGCAATACTCTTGCAAAATCGTTTCATCAAGTACATATGTCTACCAATCATCAAGTGTCTCCCTTTGAAAATGATGTACATAGAAGTTGTCAAGAACTATTAAATAACCACGATGTAGTAAATATTGAACAAATTCCATCTAGTTGAATTGATGTGCAATTATAAAAACATTACGTCCTTACAAAGCTTCTGGAATGGATAACATCCCCAACGTCTTACTAAAACAGCTGCCAGTTTGTGGTTTTAAGAACCTTTTGCTTATTTTTAACAGCTGCCTTAAGCTTTGTTATTTCCCAAATAACTGGAAAATAGCCAAAGTTACTCCCATATCCAAACCCAATAAGGATCCTAGCAATCCCGAACACTATAGGCCTATAAGTCTTTTGAGCTGTATTAGTAAAGTTTTTGAAAAACTGATAAAGATCAGATTACAAGCATTTTTAGAAGATATAATAATATCACAATAAAAGAGCAATTTCAAAGAAAGGTGATCTAAGAGAATGCTAAAATTAGAGAGGTATATCTCTGCTCAACACAACAATGAAAATACTAGCGATGATCATTCTCGAAAGAATATCTCCTTCAATTAACATGAAACTAAGTAATGAACAAGCCGGCTTTAGACCAGGAAGAAGCTGTACCAATCATATCAACACAATCCGTATCATCATAGAGCAATCAAACGAATGGAACTCACCACTGTATCTCCCATGACATCTGTCTACTTTACACACACACATACGGACATGCAGCAGAAAATACAGACGCTATCAACCCTTGCACATGAAGTCGGTCTCAACATCAATATCAGGGAAACAAAGTGTATGAGATTGCACACCAAAACGATAACACCAATTACCATCAACAAAACACAAGTGGATGAAGTTGACAAATTTGTATACCGTGGTTGTACTGTAGCAAAAACAGGCGGGACTGAAGAAGATATCAGTCAGCGTATTAACAAAGCTAGAAATACGTTCAATATGCTTCACAAGATCTGAAATGCATCCGTCCTGTCATGAGAGACAAAGCTACGAATGTTCAATGCATGTGTCAAGTCAGTACTGCTGTATGGGTGTGAAACGTGGAAACATACAAAGAAGATCAACTACAGGTGTTTGTGAACAAATGCCTAAGAAGACTGATGAAATGCTTCTGGCCGAACACCATCAGTAACCAGGAACTTCTACGGCAGACAGAGCAGTTAGACATTGAGTCCGAGATAAAACAAATGAAATGGAGATGGATAGGACATACACTGAGGAAACCAGCTGAAGATATAACAAGGATGTCCCTAGAGTGGAATCCACAAGGTAAAAGGAGAGTTGGAAGACCACCCATGACGTGGAAGAAAACGGTGCTAGCTGAAGCAAAACAAATCGGCAAGACATGGGGTGAACTGAAAGCAATTGCCCCCAACAGAGTCAGATGGTCCAGTCTAGTAGACACCCTGAAGATAAAGGATGGAGATAAGGAGATAAAGGAAAAAAAAAAATTATATGTAAATGGGTGAGAGTAAAAGGATGTGAATGGTGTTGTTCCGGGTACTACATATGACACATGTTTAGATTCGCGTCGATCGATTTACGGACAAAATTTTTTAGTTTAGCACAAAAGAGTTTGTAATTCGTAATTGAGGAAGTTTATCAAAAGTTTTTATTGTACGGGTTAGTAGGTTACATTTATTTATTTCTGTTCTAGATCTATTGACTCTATATTTATTTCTGTATCTCGTATTATAAGCATGTATATTTGAACCTGTGTACAGTGTTATATTATTCTTTAGTTTTTTATTTATTACCTTGAATAGGAACTTTGCCTGCTCAATAAAAATCATTTGTTTGATATTAAATTTATTAGTATGTTTTTAAAGTTCAGCCGTTCTAGTTCTCCATTGAAGTCCATATAGATTCTTCAATGCTCTTCGTAGTACTTTTTCAACTTTTCTTAGTACATATTTAGTGCAATGGGACCATGAAGTTACAATTATGTACGTTATTTTTGAAAGGATGTATCAGTTGATATTTGAGATGATATTTGAGAATTTTTTACTTTTTAATTATTTACTTTTTTAACGTTACTAAAAGGTTGTAACATAATTAAATATAATATATTTCTTTTCTATAACGAAATAACGTACCGAAAATATAAATATAATGTTATAAAAACGATAATGTTATAAAAACGTTAAACGCATATCGTTATGATTTTTTTTCGTTTTGCAACACTGAATAATATATATTTTTATATTTAAAAATCACCTACATTAATCAATTGCTTCATCCGTTTGTACAAAATGGTCACCATTGAATAACATTGAATAAACATCGAAAGTTGGAAACAACCTCTTTTCATATATCTACATTAATTAATTTTAGTATGTTATATTGCAATATATTTACATTTCAGTATTCCAAGTATATCTACATTTAAACTTTAATATTTACCACCTAATTGCGTGGATTTATAACATTTTTATCTATATATAACGGCTGTTAAAATTGAATTATTTTGAAATTTTAAGTCTCTTAAAATTAACCAGAATCTACAGTACGATACAGCAAAAGCCTTTTTATATTATACGCCCTCTATTTTATAACACTAAAAGTTAATCTGCTGAGCTAAACTTTTGCAGAAACGTCAAAATCCAAAATGAAAATAACACGTTCAAAAAAACTACAAAAATCAATTAATTTCTATATTAATAATTTTGGATATCATGAACCTTTTCAAATACTGATCGATGCAACATTTTGTCAAATTGCGTTTAAGGTAAACATATAATCTTTTGTTACGTTTCGTTGTTAAAAAACTTTAATTTTAGAACAAAGTCAACATACGAGAACAACTTCCACGATATTTTCAATCAGAATTAAAACTCGTTACAACATCATGTATTATAATCGAAGCTGATAAATTAGGACCGAAAGTAGCGAAAGCCGCACTCATCGTTAAACAATTTGCGATACATAAATGTGGCCATGAAGGTAATCCAATTTCTGGTTCTGCATGTTTCAAAGAAATGTCGAAACAAACACGATACGTTATTGCTACACAAGATCGTGAGCTTCAACAATGGCTTCGTAAGCGGCCAGGACAACCGTTAATGTATTTACATAAAGTTGCCCCAGTTTTAGAACCACCGTCGTTGGCTAGTAAAACTTTAGCAACACGAAAATGTGAAGAAAAGGTTTCGATCAATGAAAACGAAGACAAAAAATTAAACCATTTCAAAGAGAAACTAGGAATTAAAGAAGAAATTAAAATAAAAATTTTAAAGAAAAAAATTAAAAATCCAAATCCTTTGAGTTGTAAAAAGAAGAAAAAGAAAACTGGAAATATTCTACATGTAGGCAAACAAAATAATATTTTAAATTCAGGAATTCAAAAGAAAAAACGAAAGAAAAATAAAATTCCAAATCATGTTAAAGAAGAATTATCGAAAATAAAGAATTAATTAAATTATAAAATAAAATAAATATTTAAAAATTGCAATCTGGCAATAAAAATAACGATTCACTTTTATTAAAACAGTTGTTATCAATGACAGAAACCTGAACCTTCATTTCTAATCGAAAACTATACAGTAACTGCAGTGTACATTCTTGTTAGTTTTTCCTTAATTTGTTTTCGAAACGAAAATCTGTATTTTAATAAGTTAATCAAAAGTTGATAATTAATCTTTAATTATCGTTTTATGTGTTAAAGATTTTAAAAAGTGATAAATATTGTCTTTAAAGATATTTTATATACGTCAATGCTCTTAAATTGTTAAAATTTTCTTTACCGGTGCAAGTAGTTGTAGTTCGTATATATTCCGATATTTAATTTAATAAATTTTAACTGGAAAATGTAATGCTTTTATTCTTCTTTATAAATTTTATTAAATTTGGACGTATAAATAATTTACAATTAGTTTTAAGAGTTATTAAATCGAATATTTTTAAGTTTGTAAGAAAAATAAAATTTTATTTAAATATGGACAAAACACAGACATCCAACAATGGCATAACCTCACAAACTATGTAAGAAACTTTTTAGGTTTAGCTTGAAATTTTATTACTAATCTGTATGTTTTTTAACAGTACTTTTAAAGCTGGTGATAAACAACATTGTTTTGAAATAAAAGATAAACATGTTACGATAGTGGGAAGCACCGGGAACCATGATCATGGAAGTTCGAAAGTAAAACTCAAAAATGTTGTTGACTATAAATGGGAACAAAAAAACTATCCAGGAAGATTAATTGCGGTTCATTTGGATGGAGATCATTTAGCTTACCGGATCAATGGTATATTGTTATAAATTTTAAATTCTTTGTTTTTACTTTCGTTTTGTTTTAAACAGTCAACAATCATGGCTTTAGTGAGGGAATGATTCGGATATTGAATCGTAAAACAAATGAGCGATCTTTGATCAAAGGAATGTCAAACGAAATATTAGATTTACAATTTGCTCATATAGAGAACAAAATATTATTAGCGTGCATTGAGGAAACGGCATTACACGTTTTTGCTATACATTCAAAAGTAGATAAAATATCATGGAATGTTCTATTGAAAATAAATGATCCTATCCCAGGACATGTTCCAAAATACGATAAAATAAATTGGTGTCCATTCGTTCCGGAAAAAAATAACGTATATGATGTGATAGCTGGCCAGCTTTTGGTATGGGTACGAGGAAAACAATTTCAATATTATAGTGTGGAAACTGTTATACAGAATTATGGGGTAAGTTTAATTGATTTGCTTCTGTACATTAAAAATGAAATAGTTTAGAATTGCAACGACAGAATGACACACTAACACGTATTTTCTTTAAATTAAGTGCATTGTGATACAACCAATTTCCTACCTTGCGCCTAAGAGTAAGAAGTCATTGGTTAGGCTTTCAAGTCTCTGTGTGCTTTCTTAGGATACAGTGGCTATCGATACCTTATATTCCCTGGGAGTCCTTGGTTTTGACAATCTCTTGGTTGTAACGGTCGGCTTGTGATTGTTTAGTTTAAGAGGATGTTTGGAGTGATTAGTTTTTGCCGATTTTTAATTTCTTTTTAACTGCCCGATATTGGTTATTTTTAGCTGGCGGTCTGTATGTATGTATGTGTGTTGTATGTGAACCAAAATTTGTTCAACGCTTTCTCAATAATGGATGGCTTGTTTCATTCGATTTATCTTAGCCTAACTTAGAGACCAGTTCTTTTCTACCGAAATCGGCTCATTTGTTTGTTAGTGGTTTTCAACAAACGACATTAAGGTCCGCTATACACTTGAGCTAAACTATGCGAACTATGTTTTTAAAAAAATAATGTTTTAACGCGAGCGAACAATATTTTTTAAACAAAATGTAATGAATGTAATGTTTCCTTTTTTATTTTCTTTTTTTAAATGTTTTGTTTCCGTAATGTTTTTTTTGTATAATTACGTTGTATACAAAAAACATAGTTCACATAGTTTAGCTCAAGTGTATAGCGGGCCTAACTCTTGCAAATATAAGAATACATAATGCTATGAAGGTCATTAACCTACAATTGTATTTGTCATGTCAGACATAATGAAATTTGTTAAAACAATTGTTACCTTAAATACGTTTTTTTAATAAAATGTGAAAATGCTAGGTGTTACTTTCGTTACCGGGGTGGAATGGAACTTGGATGTGGAAGTGAGTTATTCGCCTCAACAACTGTATATTTGAAACATCATTAATACTCAATCCTTACATACTATTTTGTTGGAACTTAGAGCATAAGGTTTTTGTAATGTTGTTGTTGTAGCGACGAGTGCGGTGCTACTCTTCTGGCTCCATGTCAAGATTCAGGAACTCTGCTACTGACCTTGGGCAATACCACAAACCTTCCTGCATCAGGTCGGTGGTGTTTTCTGGACAATTGAATAGGTGGTTTGCATCATGTGGCGTGCCTTCACATGCGGGACACTTGTAAACAATTTCCTGGTCAGTTCTACTCATATAGTTGTTTAAAATGCGTGAGCAACCGGATCTTAACTGCGCTACAATGGATCTGGTGCTGCGTCATGTGTAGTAGCTTGACCTCCTCTGTTTTTATCGTCACCCCATGAACTGCCATCTAGTGCTTTCAATGCATTGTTGTCATCTGTTTGTCATGAGCATTGAATTTAAGTAGTAGGTCGAATATTACTGCCAACAATCTCGGCTTTTTGACCGTAGGAATATGTTGTCAATGCAGATGTTAAGCGTTGTGTTTACCTCCTTCGTCCACGTGGTAAAAAGTGTAGCAGTGGCCTTTCCAGTGGACAGTTTAAATTTTCTGATTTTAAAGTATTCATTCAGGTGCTACGGTGGGTGTTCAGAACAATAGTGAATTGTTCCAGGTTGTTTTCTGTTGCAAGCAACTTGTAGTCGTATGCATAAGAGGTGATGGTTATTCTGGTGGGGCAGGTAAACTGCTTAGGTAGAGATTGAATAATAAGGGTGAGAGAATTCCTTGTCTGAGCACACTCATCTTATATTTGCTGTTACGGAACTCGAAGTATGTTTGGCGGCCTCCTAGGTAGTTGCACAACCAGCGCTCAAGAAAACTGGCAGATTAGTGTTAAATATATCATTCAGTAGTGGGGCTCTGCTTTTGATAGGTCGAGTGCAACTAAGATTGTTCTAGCACAGGGTTGTTTTTGGTTCACCCATCACTGATTTGATTTTCGATCCTGTGAAAATCGGTGGTTGTCCTAAGTGCTATTCTAAAGTCATGTTGGTATGACCTTTTCTTTTCTTCTCGTTCTCCGGGTTTCGAAATAGAACTTTGGGGCTTATGCTGCTCTTTTGGCAGATATTTCGTATCTGGAGAATATTAAGAGATGTGTTGAGTGGGCTCGCTAGATAATTCATTCCTTTGGGTCCAATGGGTTTGAGCATGCTGGGTGATCAGGTCCGATAAATTTAGATGGCTAAGTTTTTTTATTGCATTATCAACTTCTTCGGAAAATATGATAGCGTCTAAATAGCTTCAAATATCTCAATACCGACCTAGCTTCCTTTTCATGTTAACGCGGCTTTTCTGGTTGTCTAGGATGGGTTAAGCCCTTAATGACCTTCCAAAGACTTACTTGTGCAGAAAATTGACTTATAGAACTCTCCAATTTTTTACGTTTGTGTTCCGTAGCCCAACTTATTAATTTGCTTATTCAGGTCCACTTATACTACGCATCATGGCATGCAGCTGGCAGTTTCAGTATGTGTGCTATTCAGCCATACTGGTGCGTGGTGCGCCGTACTCAGCCACTGAGTAAACCTAACTTAGAGCAGTTAATAATAATAGTTTATTCAGTCAAATAAAGACAGTACATATATAAATTAAACTTAAATTAATCTTAATTTCTAACCTAAATTATAATACTAAATAATACTACTACATGATTGTATTGATACTATATAATCTTATTTATATTTAAATTATGAGGAATTCAAAATTTTAAATTTAGTTAGAATTTTATTCTTGAATTGATTGAGTCATAAAAAGTACTATACTTATTAAAATTTCTGATACGTTCGTTAAGTGGGTTATAAAAAGAATAATCATGTGTATGAAGTTCTTCAATAAGAGACCTGTGTCTTGTATTATAAGTATGACAATTGGGAACCATCATTTCACACAATTTAGGACACCTTATATTACCTCTGACTAGGTCGAAACCAAATAAAGCAGAAGCAAGCTCACGTCTTGATTTTAGTGAGACCATATTCAGCAGTAAAAGTCTTTCTATTCAGCAGTAAAAGTTGTGCGGAGGGTAGCTGAAGTAGCACCCCATGTCGAGCCAGCCAGTTTTTGCAATATATTGTTTCTCATTTTAAGTTTTTTTGATGTATTCTCTAGGTGGACTTTAAAAGAAAGAGTTCTATCGAGAGTAATGCCCAGGTAATTTGGCTGTTGATTGTATTTAATGATATTTCGTGTTTTGCCAGTTTGTTAAGTGGAAACAAGAACTCTCAGTTTTACTTAGATTAGGAAATAAGCTCCACGTTCGAAAATAGTCATTCATTATCGCCAGGTCAGTTGAGAGCAAATCTTCCAAGACACTCATATGTCTTTGTTTTGAGTGGCCAGGTCCAATCATCAGCGTAACCAAATTTCTTTGATGTTGTGTCAGGAATGTAATCGATGTACAAATTAAAAAGTAATGTCGCCAGGACGCAACCCTGTGGCAAACTATTGTTAAGCATTTTGGACCTACTACAGGAATTATTTAGATGAACTTTAAATACACGATTACTTGGCATGTTGTTAATTAGACGTGAGTTCGTGCTACGAGGGATTGAACGGCTACGTTCGTGCTACGAGGCATTGAACAGCTTATATATAATCCCAATTCGCCAAACCGGACCATATGCTGCAGTGAGATCGATGAATACTGCGCCTGTTTTTAATTGTTTTTTATACCCAGCTTTGATATAGGATGTTAAACCGAGCTGTTGGTTAGGGCGATTGGGACGGAAACCAGCTTGTTCGACCGGGATGTTTTTCATTCAAGGTGGGTGCGATACGGTTGTATATGAGTCGTTCTAGCAATTTATAGCAGGTGCTCAAAAGGGCAATTGGGCGATAGCTTCCTGGTTCATTGGTTGGTTTATCTGGCTTAAGTATCTCTATCACTTTCGTAGTCTTAAAATGTTTTGGAAGATGGTTCCTAGGATATTAGAGAAAAATATAGTTAGCCATTGTTTCCAGAATTTCTAAGAAATAGCATCGTAGCCAGCTGCTTTTCCATTTTTTTTTTTTTTTAATAAGAAGTGTTGTGTAGTAGGAATTACAAAATGTGTCACAACAACACATAGATACCTTTTAAGACGTCCCACAACAACATGCGTCTTGAGGTATAGGTGGACGCTTTATTTTAAATCTTTGTGGATTGAAGGCACTCGAGACTATTGATTCGGGCAAAGCATTCCATGTGTACGATGTATGCACAAAGAAATCCCTTTGCATTCTATTACTATGACAGTGAGTAATCTCGACAGTCCGACCGCCCGCACAAACCGATTGACGAGTAAAACGGGGAAAAACATATTTCTGAGGCATTCTGGACCTGATTTCATCCGAGCACTGCTGGTGACGATATTTATAAAAAACAACGAGATCAGCAACAGTGCGACGATGTTGTAGGGAATCAAGATCTAATGTTAAATCTCGATCACCAATAATTCGTATAGCTCGCTTTTGAACAGAGTCCAAAAGAGTCAGGATAGTAACAGATGCAGCGCCCCAAACTTGACAACAATACTCCATACAGGGACGAATATAGGACTTATAAATGTGGAGTAATTGATGCGAAATAAAATATCTTTTACATTTATTGAGGCCGAGTTTTCTTGACGCGCTCTTTGCCATGGCCATTATATGGCCCCTCCCAATAAACGAATGCTTTCACATTCGTCTATTTGGTCGTCACACATATTAATTGAAATATCGTTGGGAAACTCCGTCTTTGATCTGGAAACAATCAATAGCTGTGTTTTGGTGGAATTAAAATTGACCAAATTTTTGTCACCCCAATCGGCGACTTTTTTTAGGTCGTTTACATTTATGGCAGCGTCTCTCCGGACGGGATTTATTCGTTCATGCATTTTACCCTTTGAAGATAGGGGGACGAATGACTTGTGCAGTGTATTATCATCTGCAAAACTATTTATTGGGTTACTGGTGATTTTCAACAGTTCGTTGAAATAAATTAAAAATAAAGTGGGAGATAAAACTGAGCCTTGGGGTACACCAGCGGTTATTAATTTAGACTCACAAGAAAAGCCATCTATAGATACCGAGTATCATGTATCGGTTAGACAGAAAATTTTGAATCAACTTCACGACTGCGGGATGAAAACCGTACGCAACGAGCTTGTTGATCAAGTTGGCATGCCAAATTCGATCAAATGCTTTTGAGATGTCTAATGCGATCACGTACGTTTCACCACCTTTCTCAAGTATGCTATTTCAAAGATGTGCCACATAGTTCAATAAATCGGTTGTTGATCTTTTGTTTCTAAAACCGTATTGGCTGTCAGATATCAAATGGTTGTCTTCCAAAAATTTGGATATGTGTGAATTAATATAGTGCTCGTATATTTTAGACATGACTGGGAGTAAGGCTATTGGTCTATAATTTGAAATATCACATTTCGTTCCTTTTTTTGGGACAGGCTGGACATTGGCCAACTTCCAGCAGGATGGATAAATACCAGATTTATAGGATTTATAAAATATTTTGGTGAGGGTTGGTGCAAGTTCTTTTGAAAATGTTTTTAGAATAACAGGAGAAATGTTGTCCAGACCAGAAGCTTTGTTGTTGTTTAGCCCCCTTAAAAGTTTTTCGACAATTTTGGGTTTGAAATGTAATTGTTTCATATTAACTCCTGAAGACTGGATTTGGGGTATTTCTTTAGGAGTTTCTAAAACTGTTGAATTTGAAGCAAAGCGTTCCGTGAACAATGTAGCTTTCCTTGTAGGGTCAGTAATGATTGAGTCATCATCAATGATAGGAGGGATAGAAGATTTAGTACCACAATTTAAAGAATTAATGGCACTATAAAAACTTTTGTCAGAAATTGACATAGTCGAAAGTTTTGAAGCTTTCGTTCTGGCAATCTCTGCTTTTTCGTTTTCAATTATCTGGTTTGATATTTTATTAGCCTTTAAATATTGGGATCGATTAACAGAGTTCTTTTTATGAATCCAAATATTAAATAATCTACGTTTGTTTCTAAGAGCCAATTTGGCTGCTTTCGAAAACAAATATTTTTGTTGGGGTTTCATTATTGAAAAGGGAACAAATTTGTTAATACCGAATTGAATGGTTTCAGTAAAGTTTGGGACAGAGCTGAATCTAGTTCTTCGCTACTAAAAGAGTTCGCATACTACAATGGTGACGAGCAATTGCGCTTCATTTCTCTTAATTTACGTTTAATGGTTCTCTTATGAAGGCGATTAATAGAAGAACGAGACATTTTTATAATATGATTTGCAATGTCCTCTGGATTTATTTCATTGTTAGCACGAGTAATTGAGTTTGAGTCACCCAGCTGCCGAAGAAGACTCCAAGATGCCCTGCTTGAATGGGAAAAATCAATTTTTTCTATAGCGTTAATCCACTTTTATTTACTGGACGATGTTGAGAGCGTGGAAAACCTTGTTATACAACCCTAGACATTGGAATAGGGTTACGTTAGTTTTTTGTGGAAAAACAGAGGTCGGGATTGTAATCACCTCGCCATCTTGTAGATCTAAAGGTTTTCATGTCTTTCGCAGCATATACCAGGAACATGTTGTTACCGCGTAGTCAGTCAGTTGTATGCCATTGGGATTGTTGTTTGAGTAGGACCACTGAGTGTAATGGCTATTGAAATCACCAGCATATATTGCTGGGTGGTGAAATGATGGTAGAGTAGCAGCAGGCCTTGCTGTTTTTGGTGACTTGTATACGTTTACAATTTTCGTGTCCGATATATCAACAACAATAAGATGTATATCGTTGTCCGTCTGTGTAAGTACATGGGTGCAGTTCATGATTTCTGACTTAACATACGTGGCAGATCCATATGCTTGATGGTAAATAGCACTAATTAGTTTGTAACCAAAACAAGGTTTCCTCTAGAGGTAAGTTGCGCTTCATATGCTGCATGCGTTTCTAGCAGAATAACAACTTCGATGTCAAAATCTTTTAATACTCTTTGTAAGTGTTCAGTTTTTGATTTGCTAAAGCATTCAATGTTCAATTGCAAAATACGGACTGAGGGCCCAATATTTTTTGTCGTATGGTGCTGAAAAGTACCATTGTTATTATGATTTTGATTTTGGTTCATGCTCATTTGTTTGTATCACAGTCAAGAGTTCGAAATGAAATATTTGGCTACCAAATTTGAATAGACTTATTGCGTAATCTAGGGTGTAGCGCGTGGAGCTTGTCTGTTCACACACCCCAAAATGGTGCGACGGATTTCACCTTTCGTCGAAATTGTTGTGATGGTATTTGGTCGGAATTGGGTTCCGATTACTTCTGAGATACAGACCATCTTGAGATCACCTGCACGAGGAATGTAACATACTGCCAGTCCGTGAACATAATGAAATGCCAACTAAACCGTATCTTTTGGCCTGTCACAAAGAGCAACATCCTTGTAATGATACCTTATCAAAAATTGAACCACCTAGAGACATAAGGAAGACAGCAAAATGCTTTCTGCATGAGGTTAGAGACCACCAAATACCAGGTAACGTCGACGAGGTTAGTTATAGAACAGGCTTAAAAACACCTCATACTAAAGCTGTTGAGGACGTTATAAGTAACTCGTTATTAGCACCAAACCCGTCGCTACAACAACAACAACGGTGTAGCACCTTTGTCGAAGTTTTTGTGGTGGTCCTTGGTCATAACTGGGTTCCGAGTACTTCTGGGTCTACATACGTCCACATTGAGAAGTCTAGTACTTTCATATTTTTGTTTGGGTGTTTATTCATCTGGTATTGCTCACAAGATCTAACATAAAGCCTAATCTCCCTTTCCATATTTGTTGTGTAAAACACAACAAGTCATGTCAGAGGAAATTTAACATCAACAGATTGAGCGACAAAAATACAAATAACATCTTCAAAGAATCGCTCCAGCTCAATCTACCAAACAAGGAAACCACCAGCATTGATGAAAAATGGGAACAAGTTAAAGAAGCTTACGTCAAAACTGCTACAGATGTGCTTGGATACCAAGACAAATCACGGAAACCATGGATTAGCGATGATACCTGGAAGAAAATTGAAGAGCGTCGTCAGCTCAAGTTGCAATTGTGTCACCAGAACACAACCGAGATCCGCAGCAAATATGAAAGTACAGCAAAACAAGTTAAAAAGATGGCAAGGAATGATCGCAGAAGATATACAGAAAGCATTCTCAAGACTGCGGAAACAGCAGCAGCTAATAGAAATATGCGCACACTACACAAATGCGTGAGAAAGGTCACCAACAAATATACAAACACTCCACCAATAAAGGATGAATCTGGTCAAACCCTCACAACACATGAACAGCAGCTAAATAGATGGAAAGAATACTTCGAAGACAACTGCCACCAACATGAAGATAACTCGCAGTCTCCGGATGACAACTATAACGAAACTATCAGCACCCATCCACCAACGGAACGGGAAGTTAGAGATGCCATACAGAAACTCAAGAATAACAAATCTGCTGGTACAGATAATATATCAGCAGAATTACTCAAAGCAGATGTAAACACAACAGCAGAAGCTCTAACACCACTATTAGTTGATGTATGGAACGAAGGAAAAATACCAACCAAATGGAAAGAAGGTTTAACCATAACAATCCCAAAGAAAGGTGATCTAAGAGAATGCAAAAATTGGAGAGGTATATCTCTGCTCAACACAATAATGAAAATACTAGCGATGATCATTCTCGAAAGAATATCTCCATCAATTAACATGAAACTAAGAAACGAACAAGCCGGCTTTAGACCAGGAAGAAGCTGTACCGATCATATCAACACAATCCGTATCATAATAGAGCAATCAAACGAATGGAATTCACCATTGTATCTCCTCTTCGTAGACTTCGAACGCGCCTTCGACTCAACTAACAGAAGCGCGATATGGAAGACACTTTGTGAAATGGGCGTCCCAAAGAAAAAAGTTGATCTAATCAAAGAAATGTATCGGGATGCTGGAAACAGAATACAATACAAAGGACAGCAAAGTGATAAATACTACAACCACCGAGGAGTGAGACAAGGCTGTGTACTATCCCCGCTACTATTCCTGATAGTACTAGATAGTATCATGAGAAAGCTCGATGATGCAAGTCCAAATGGAATCCAATGGAACACAACAAGCCGGCTCAATGATCTAGACTACGCAGATGACATCTGTCTACTTACACACACACATACGGACATGCAGCAGAAAATACAGAAGCTATCAGCCCTTGCACATGAAGTAGGACTCAACATTAATATCAGGAAAACAAAGTCTATGAGATTGAACACCAAAACGATAACACCAATTACCATCAACAATACACAAGTGGATGAAGTCGACAAATTTGTGTACCTTGGTTGTACTGTAGCAAAAACAGTCGGGACTGAAGAAGATATCAGTCAGCGTATTAACAAAGCTAGAAATACGTTCAATATGCTTCACAAGATCTGGAATGCATCCGTCCTGTCAAGAAAGACAAAGCTACGAATGTTCAATGCATGTGTCAAGTCAGTACTGCTATATGGGTGTGAAACGCGGAAACACACAAGATCACAAATCAATTCAGGTGTTTGTGAACAAATGCCTGAGAAGACTAATCAAATGCTTCTGGCCGAACACCATCAGTAACCAGGAACTTCTACGACAGACTGAGCAGTTAGACATTGAGTCCGAGATAAAACAAATGAAATGGAGATGGATAGGACATACACTGAGGAAACCAGCTGAAGATATAACAAGGATGTCCCTAGAGTGGAATCCACAAGGTAAAAGGAGAGTTGGAAGACCACCCATGACGTGGAAGAAAACGGTGCTAGCTGAAGCAAAACAAATCGGCAAGACATGGGGTGAACTGAAAGCGATTGCCCCGAACAGAGTCAGATGGTCCAGTCTAGTAGACGCCCTATGCTCCTAAATGGAGATAAAGGAAAAAAAAATGAAAAAAATATTTGTCCAGTAATAGTTCTCTTGAATACGAAATAAAGTTTACAAAGAACTAAAGCGCACCAGAATGAGCACCCAAAGGCTCATCGTGAAATTTTCTTAAAATAACTACGTCAATTTTTCGGTACCGAGACTTTCCATTCACTAGTCCTTCCAAACTTATTTAATTTCAATTTATGTTGCTTTAAGATCATTTTATTTTGTATTGTTAACTCTGTAATTTTTTTCCCGATTTTGCGCTATTTCCACGCGTAGCTTTACGTACTGTTCTCCTAAATCATTCCAAATATCAGCGAAATCTATAATCTCTACGGATCTCGATAACGTGTCTGCACCACATTCAGTTTGCCTGAAGAGTTGTTGCCTTTATGTATGAGTATGAAATATATAGCCTTTATATATGAGTTGAAAATCAAACCCTTGTAATTTCAATGCCCGTCTTGCAAGTCGAGAGTTGGGGTCGGTGAAATTCCGATGCCTGGTAAGGGATGAATGGTCGGTTATTACTTTGAAGTGAATCTCTTCTAAATAACTACGAAATTTCTTTATCGCCTCCAACACCGCAACAATACACTCCTTCTCTGTGGTTGAATAATTCATTTGTGGTTCAGTATGTTTTGCTGACATGAATGCAATTGCCCTCTATTCTTCTGCTTCATCTTGGGTCAAAACATCACCTATAGCAACATCCGAAGCATCTATCTGAATGGTGAAGGTTTGCTCAAAATCTGTACTACTCAAGATAGAAGAACTAACTTCTTTAATTTGATGAATAAACCCTCCTCGAGGGTTTATTTGTGGTTCTTGGTGCACTTCTTGGTTGTCTTCACAAGTCTCTACGACTGGGAAGAAAATAGGCCGAGCTATAATAAACTATGCTGCACCCTTATGGACACCCCAAGGACAACCCCTTGATTTTATGAACAATGATTTTAGAATTTTGGAATTTAAAATTATTCGGAAAAACCCACGCAAGTAAGGAATTCCAATTAATTATACAAGACTCGTTTAAAAAATCACACTTTACACTTTTTATTCTTTGACTTTTTAAGTATATGCATGAATTCTAAAGCACTTGAATAAATGGTAATTTTGATGCTGTCAGCCACTGTATACTACTTCTGTATTTACTCAATTCAAACCGTTCACAAACGATTAAAAAATGGCTTTCACGAACTACATTTGGTGTGAGGCCAGCAACAAGGTTTTGTCACGTGTTTGTCAATTTTGGTAATTACTTCTCATGAGTTACAAATTTAAAAAACCGTCTGAACCCTACCAGGACGAAATTTTGTGATTTTTCTTCGTATTCTTCATAATTTCTTCTTACAATTGCATGTAATATTACATATGGCAATGTTCATTGTATTTTATTTATTTATTTATTTATTTATCTATATTATTTAATAATTTCTTTCTAATATTATTTAATAATTTTAATGTTTGTCTTTTCAGTGTGGTGTATTTGACGCAAATGATATTGTAGAAGGTTGCCTAAAATATACTAAATCCACTCATGCTATAACAAATGCAATATTTTCACCAGATGGTACAACTTTAGCAATCTCAAGCGAAGATGGAATAGTTAGATTCTATCAAGTATATCTACATGCAGACGAAACAAATCCAAGATGTTTACATGAATGGAATCCTCATGAGGGTAAAGCAATCAGTTGTTTGTTCTTTTTGGACAATCATAAACTTTTTATTGCAGAGTAATTATTACTATAAGTTTGTAATTATTTTCTATCTTAATTGATTGGTTTTATTGTTTCAGTGGTACTTTGTGGATCCATGCCATAACTGGTGCTGAAAATAATACTGAATTAAAATTATGGTCGTGTGAAACTTGGGAATGTACACAAACCATAGTTTTCAACTCATCCTTCCATCATCCATTTAATTTTAAAGTTGAAATTGATCGTACTTCATCTTATCTTATCTTAACTGATATGAAAAATCGTGGATTATATGTTTTACAAATAATGAAAGACAGTGATAATGATGAATTGAAATACGAAACGGATTCAAAAGGAGAAATGTTAACGACCTCAAAAGAAGATTTAATCGATTTGTGTAAAAGTGAAAATATAACGCATAACACTTCGGGAAGTGCTACAGAAAGTAATAATGGTATGTCTTCGTTTGTTTTTATTAAATCGATTGCCGAATTTCCGTTATCGTCTCCAATTTTAAGTTTTGGTATTGTTGATGCTGCTGTCAGAAAATATAAATGTGGCATCAGTGACGGATATCTCGTAGATGAATTAGAAGATTACGATGAAGAAAATAATAGTTTATATTGTGTTGTCATAAAAATGTATATTGTTCAACCAAAAAGTTTACAAGAATGCCATGTATTATATCAACCAACATTGTATGCTTCAGCGGATGTAAAAAGTACATTATCATATATTGAAAGTAATGTAGATAGTGAATCAAAAGAAAGTTTGGAAATTGATTCCGAAACATCATCTTTAGTTTTGTCTAATACACCGAAATCACAAGTTGCACCTTCGACACACGGACAAATCAATTTAATGACACCAGATTCATTTAATTCATCTGGGAAGAAAACTCCTGAAACTGTGAGCAGTGAGGTTATGTATACATTATTTATGTTGGCCAACGCTACTTCAAATAAGTCTCCTGATATAAATAAAAAATCTCTCGAATCTATGGGACTAATGAATATTATAAATAATAAAGTTATAGAAGAACAAGAAAAGGAAAAAATTAAAAAGTCGGTAGAGTTGCAACAAAAATTGACAGCAATAACACAACAGCCAATCGCAAGTTCGAAACAAACCATAAAGAATTCTTCCAATAATATTAGCACTCTAACAGAATCAGAACCTATAGCGAGTGGTGGTTCATCGCCTAGTCGTGAAGTTCAGGAAATATTATCGTTAAAAGATTCAGATATTCTGAATGACTATTATGATGATTCTGATAATGCAATAATGGATGATGCTGATGGTTTCACTTCGGGTAATCTTGAAATTATCAATGATTTTGATAATATTATAACAAATAAGTTAAATTTAAATAGTTCTGATAATATTGAAAAACATAACGAAACCAATTCAATAAAAACGGATTGGCCTGAAGTTCCTGAAGTTCCAATTATGATAACCCAACCACCACCTCATAGTACAACAAATAGTGATCAAATACCAATGGATTTCACAGCAAAACGCATAGCACACGTTCATAGCAAACAAATGGATTTCTTGTGCTTAAAAATGGAACAAATGTTTGGTAAGTGATTATATTTTTTATTAATTTAAATTCGATGTCAATATATTATTTGAATTTTAGAAATTATTCAAACTCAGACACAAGAAATCGAAAAGTTACGTAATCAAGTTAATCATCTTCATAAATCTCAGGCAAAAGAGCTCGCTTTTAACAAAACAACAACGAATGCAGCAAAATTAGAAACATCGTTAGGGAAATTATTAGAAAACTATTTAATCCGTTATGAAAGAGCTCATGGACAAAAACTTGACAGTTTGCTAAAAACACACGAAAAACAAAATATTGAATTAAAAGATGCTTTATTGCATTCAGTGACACAAATATTATTTCACCAAATTTCCGAGCGAATAACACCAATATTTGTTGGAGAATTACAACGTCATACGTTACCTTTAGTAGCGGCAAAATTGGATAATATTAAACAACAGATACAATTGGATATTGCTCAGAAACTAACATCGAGTGATCAATTGTTGAGGGATAATATTGCACAAGTGTGTACAAGCAAGGTGAGGCTTATATTTTTATATTCATTAATTTTTATGATATTGATACTTGGCTCTTAAAAGATCTGCAAAATGACGATTATTCTACTTTTGAAATATGGTTGCTACTGTACAAAATCCTATGTCTTGCTACTGTACAAAATCCAATTGTATCAGGTCAAAGTGTTCAATACTAATCACTGCTATAATAACCTAATACGAGTTGAGAATCAGTTCATACGATGTACGAGCTAATAATTTTAAGCTGATAAAAGTTATTTGCTAACCATTCTGCTTTCAACGTATTGGCCCACATTTGGTTCGATCATTCGAGCTTACCGGCTCAAGTGACCGTTTATTTACTTATTTTAAATGTAAGCCCTGCTGCTCCAATAATGTGGTAGGTGATGTTGTTTTGGTTTAATACTTAAAGATTTGTTGGGGCGATTATGGGTTTTTGATGAGTTTATAAGTTTTATTGAAAAACATTCATCAAATTCAATTTGAGTTTGTTTGTTTTCGCATTACTGTGGTTTTCGTATGTATGTTTTTCATTGATATTTCTCTATGAGTTAAAATGGCAAAATTATCTATCAGCTATGCGAACATAAGAGGATTGAATATAAACCTTAATTCAGTCCATCTTTTTCTTGAAACTATGAAACCTGATATTTTGTTTTTAACAGAAACGATTATCAGTGCGCGTGCTGTGACCTTAGATAAAAACAGATACCTTTGTCCCAATTATGAACTTGAATCCTCTTTCTACATTAAGCATGGAGTTTGTGCTTATATTAGGGATACTATACCATATATGAGATTAAATAAATTTGAATTAAATGCAAAATTTCACAATATGGTGTCACTAAAAATTAGTTGCCCAAGTCAAACGCTGTTTGTCTTCGGACTTTACCGTTCACCTAATTCACCTGAGAACTCTAATTTATTTCATGACTTATCTGAGAAGATAGATAGGTTGGTTGAGTATCCTAATGCAAAGTTTATAGTTCTTGGAGATTTTAATGTCCATAATAAAGAATGGCTTACACACAGCTCTAAAACTGACGAGATTGGTAGACAGGCTGAGTTGTTTGCTCTTTATCACAATTTTACTCAAATAATAGACCTGCCAACCAGAGTTCCTGATATTCCTGGTCAAAGTAGTAATTTACTTGATTTATTTTTGACAAACGATCCATATCTGGTTCAATTTAAAATATCAGAACCATTGGGTGGTTCAGATCATAATTTGATCTCCACACAACTAAATATACAAATTCCAAAACAATTTAAAGCGAATCCTCGTAATGTTTGGGATTACAAAGCTGCGGATTGGCAAGGACTTAAAAGTTTTTTTAGATGTTTTCCTTGGAAACGCTATTGCCTTACCGGCCAAGACCCAGACATAGCTGCATCAAATTTTTCTGAAACTGTAATTGATGGTATGCACAGATTTATTCCTAATAAATTGATCATTCCGAAAACTGATCTATGGTTTTCTAGTAAATGCAAAAAAGCTATAAAAGTTAAAAAAAAGGCTTTTCGAAAGTTTAATCAAAACAAAACCGATGAAAACCTTAGACAGTACCGTAAAGAGAGAAATTTATGTCGTAAGTTAATAGATGAAGAGAAACATCTATTTAATAGGAAAAAAGCATCTAAATTCGCAGAACATCCGACTGGTTCACGGAATTTCTATAAAGCCGCAAAGGCTGTCCAAAGCAACTTTTGTAAATCTTCCCTACCGCCTTTTGTTAATAGAGATGTCCCTATCAATGATCCAAAAGAGAAAGCTAATTTGCTTGGGCATTATTTCTCTTTAAATTCTACTTTAAAAGAACCTAATTTCCAACCTAAACCTATTTCTAAAGTTTCTTATAAAATGAGGCGGATAATTTTTCGGAAAAACATTGTTCGAAAAATGCTTTTAAAAATCAATACTAACAAGGCAACAGGCCCTGATTTTATTCCTCCGATTATACTTAAAACATTTGCTAGGGAGCTAGCACCAATCCTCACTAAAATCTTCTATTTGTCATATAAGAAAGGAATTTTTCCTGAAATTTGGAAAATGGCTAGTGTACAGCCAGTTTCAAAAAAGGGCAGTAAGACTGATCCTACGAATTACAGACCCATTTCAATTTTATCGGTAGTTGCTAAAATTTTTGAGAAATATGTCAATTTTAATTTAATGAGCTTCTTAGAGTCTTCCAAATTAATTAATGAGAGACAATATGGATTTCGAAAAGGAAGAGCGACGGGAGATTTGCTGTCTTTTGTCACTCATATCTGGAACAAGTCGCTTGAAAACTTTGGAGAAACATTCGGTGTTGCTCTTGATATTTCCAAGGCGTTTGACAAAGTTTGGCATAACAACCTTATATGCAAATTGAGATCCTATGGTTTAGACGAGCAGCTTATATCTTGGACACAGAGCTTTATATCTGATCGAAAATTTCGGGTCAATGTTGACGGTGTATCATCGAATACTTTTTCAACTAATGCAGGAGTTCCTCAGGGTTCCGCTTTGTCACCAACTCTTTTTCTTATCTATATTAATGATTTGTTGGACTCAACGGTTCATCCTATACATAGTTTTGCTGATGATAGCACGCTTCATGCGTCTCATGAAGCACCTAAATTATATACACCCTTAGCGCTTAGTGAGTGTAGGTCAAAATTGATAGATTCCCTTAACACTGATCTTAAAACAATTATGGATTGGGGTATTGCTAACAGTGTTGAATTCAATACAAGCAAAACACAGGTTTGTCATTTTTCTAGGATAACGACACCCAATCCTTTTCCATTAACGTTTGGCCCCAAAAATCTTTTAGAGAATGAGTCTGTCAGACTTCTAGGAGTTGAGATTGAAAATAATATGAAGTGGAATTCTCATATTTTTAATCTGGCTAAGAATGCTGTTCAAAAGTTAGGATTTTTGGGGCGATGTCGTAAGTTTTTCGATAGCGAACAACTTCTTTTAGTTTATAAATCTTTTATACGTCCCTGCATGGAATACTGTTCTCACATATGGGGTGGAGCTTACTTGAGTAGTCTCAACTGCCTTGATTCTGTACAGCGTAGAGCTATTAAACTCATTGGTAACCCTAGTCTTACTAACGGTCTTGATTCCTTGCAGCACAGAAGAAATGTTGCTGATTTGACTATATTTTATAAATATATTATGGATGAACGAGCTTCTGAAGAGATCAAATCGATTTTACCTAAATCAGCAAACCTTTCGCGTCACACCAGAGCAAACGTAGCAGCGCATCCCTTTACAGTTCAAATAATTAGATGTAGAACTGTAGCCTTCCAACGTGACTTTTTCAACAGAGTATCTCATCTTTGGAATGCCTTACCTTCCTGGGTTTTCCCTGATGAATTCCATCCTCAAGGCTTTAAAGTTAACGTTCATAAATTTCTCAGAGAATCTTAATTTGCATTCCATTCTTATCCCTAGTTGGCATGGTATCTTCGGATATTCAGAGACGTTAATTTATAATTTATTATAATTAACACTAAACATGTCTAACTTTGAATAAAAAAAAAAAAAAAAAAAATCATACCCGCAATAGAACCCCAGTTCTAAAAGTTGGCGATCTATATGCTCCACTCGAACCATTTAGTTATAACTCATGTTCCAGGGATGTAAAATTTATGAATCCCGGAATTCATAAAACACTAGTCCCTAGTGCCATATAATTTTTTCTACATTCCTTTTTGTTTCAAAGCAAAAATGCCTACTTCGATTCAACGAAATTACTCTCTCTCTGTGGCGCTTACATCCCATGGAGGGATTTTGCCGTCTATGCAATCAGCTTCCAATCGTCTCGTTCCATGACCAGTTACTCCAGTTTCGACATCCTATATCACGGAAGTCTTTGATGATGTCATCACGCCAGCGTTGTCTAGGTCTTCCTCTCCGACGAACACCAGCAGGTTGTTGTTGGGACGCCTTTTTTTATCATTCTATCTAATGGAGCCCTTCTACACGACCAAATCATCTAATCCGGTTGAATTTAATGAATCCCATTACATCGCAGCCTCAAGAAGCTGTCTGGTTTCATGATTCATTCGGATTCTATACTGATTTTCAGCAACTTTACATGGGCCATAAATTGTTTGTATGACCTTCCTCTCGAATGTTGATAAAATTCTACAATCGGAGGCAGTCAGTGTCCAGCTTTCACTTCCAAATGTAAGCACAGGTGGGATTAATGCTTTGTAAAGTGTGAGTTTACACGACCGCGAAAGATGTTTGGATCGCAGAAGTTTTGAGTATGCGTAGAAAACTGTATGCGGCAGAGACACGGGCTTTGATATCTGCCTGCATGTCATTTGACGATGTTATTACAGACCCGAGGTATTTGAAGTTTTTCACGCGTTCCACTTCATAGTCGCCAGTATCCAGATTTCCGGGAGGTATGTTCCTAGACGTTGTTTAGCACTTTAGTTTTGCAGGTGTTGATGCATAATCCAAGTCGTTTAGCATTTCTTTCAAGTTGAGAGAGACTATCCTTAATATCGCTTGTTCTACGTCCGAGAAGCACAATATCATCTGCCTAGCCTAGAACTTGACTAGATTTGTTATATATGCAGTTTTGTGTCTCAATTACTGCTAACGAAATTACTGCTAAACTTAAAATTCTGTTTTTAATGTAAATTTTATATATTTCAAGGCAATAGTAGACACGTTTGGCAGTTCCATATTATTAGGCGTACAAAATGGTTTACAATCAACATATGTAGAAACCTTAAGTAGTACTCTAATACCAGCGTATGAAAAGTGTACGCAACAAATGTTACAACAGATGCGTCAAACCTTTTTGAATGGTACCACCGAATTTACAAAACAGTTTGAATTATATATGACTCAATTTGAAACGCAATCGCGTAGTAATGATGAAATTTTAGAATATGTTCAACTTTTACCTCATGAAATTAAAACACATAATGAGAAAACAATCAACTTAAACTACAGTAAAATAACAAATGATGTTCAAGGTATGTTGAAAGAAATTCAAGAAACTATAACAACATCAATCAAAGATCATATTAAAAGTGAAATAGAAAATGGTTTTGCAAATCAAACGGCCAGTTTAGAAGATTCAGTATTATCTGTCGTTCGATCACAAGCCCAAACACCGGCACCCGGAATCGATGATATTCAGGAACAAATAAAAATGTTGCTATCACAAAATCAAATAAATAAAGCATTTCATCAAGCTCTTATTGCAAACGATTTAAATTTGGTCGAGTTTACAATCGAAAGGGCTGATTTTAAATCTGTTTTCAATCCATGTCCGTTGGATCAAACTGTTATACTATCATTAATTCAACAAATATCAGCTGATATGAATCATCATAACGAATTGAAACAAAAATATTTATCGGAATCAATATTAAATTTGAATTTTCGTCATCCTGTGACAAAGGAACATGCTCCTAAAGTCATGAGAGAAATATATCAAAAATGTCAAGATTTCCTAGCGAACAATCGTACATCGCCTATGTGTAGTGATATTAAAATGCTATTGATGGCATGTCAAGGAATGGGTTTGAAGGCGAATATATTTTGAACATTTTTATCCTGAAATATTACAACAAAAAATATTTTTTTGTTTGTTTTAGTTGAATGAAATTTTTGATTTGATGATATGTTTTAATTGAAATATTTTATGTTTTATATACATTTTTTTGAATTAATTTAGTAAACAATTATTGTAAACATTTTGATTTTTTATTAAATTTAGCCTTTACCGTTCTGATTCCTACTTAAGTGACTTGTATGTAATGTTTGTTATTGATATCCAACCAAAATTGTACGATTATTATTTTTCCAAATCAAATGTGAATAGTGATAAATGAAATTGAACAGAGCAATAGTGAAATAGTATGGAAAGTTTAATCAAAAGTTTTGTGTTTTAAAAAGAATTCATTGGTTGTTGAGTTCAAATACTTTTGGTGAAATTTTCTGCAACAAAGTTTTCAAGATTAAACATGGTATCTTAAAGTCATATACAATTAATATTTCATTAATAGTTATTGTACACTTTTTAAAATTGTAATTGCAATCCAGTGATTTACGCACCAATTAGTTTGGGAAGTGATTGTATATTTGGAATGTTCGAAGATATAAAAGTGTTATGGTTATATAATTTATATTTTAGAATGTTTGAAAACTTACTGAAACTTTTAGAATGTTTGAAATCAACTGACGAAAATACAACACAAAATTGTGTTTAACCTCAGTTTACTCTATAAAATATTCCACATAACTAACACCATTTAGGTCATCGTCATCAAACATTTGTAATTATTTTATTATTTTTTATTATTATATATTATTGTTATTATTTTACACGGCTATACGGGTAATTTCCACAATCAACGTTTGAAACATTTGAATTTATTAAAGGAATATTTTTCCTGAATCGTTTTCCTGTTGTTGTGATTTGTGAAATAGTGAAACTGTTGAATCCTTAATAAAAGCTAATTTTACTATAAACATCTTTACGAAATGTTACGAAATGTTACGAAATGTTAAATGTTGTTACTATAAAAATCTTTACGAAACGGCGCCCAACAAGGGACTATAAACATCTTTACGAAACGGCGCCCAACAAGGAAATAGATTCAATGACCCTGGAATTAAAGTCTCATTACCTGGTGATATTCGCATTGTGAGCAATATGCATTGCACTCGGATCCCAAAGAAAGCCAATTGTTTCTCTCGTTATCTTTATATCTTAAAACCTGTTGCTTTTAAGAAAAAATAAAAAAAAATTTAAATTTGAAATTTGTAAAAATTAAAAAATAGAATTATTAAGATATATAATAACTAAAATGTGAACGTGTAGAATTAAAAATATGCAAAAATATGAATACTTACAAATTATAAATTTGGAATGTTCAAAACAGCCAGCTAATAAAGGAGACACTAAAAAACTAGGTAAGCAAAATTGGAGTTTTAATTTATACCTATGCCAAATTGTCAACTTCTTTTTTAAAGAAAAATTAAATTATGTTTCGATTTCTTGATTTTTTATTTGCTATTTTTCTATAAATCCAAACATCATACTTCAATTTTTTATTTTATTTTTTTTTATGTCATTAATTTTCGGTTTTTATTGTAAATTTTTACACACTTTTATTTAACTTAAGATTTTTTCATTTCTAATTTAAATATTTTCAAATTGCTGAAATTCTTCTAATTCTTTGGTTTTTAAAATCATAAGGGTTTGTGGGTTCGAGGACCACGCTGGGTGCCATTTTATTTTAAACTTGATTGCTGCACCCTTGAAAAAATTTAACAAAAACTAAATAATTAAACCCTGATATAACAGTCTTAAAGACCTAAACACTCCCCCTCTGGAGGTGTCATGTTCGTTATGTTAGAGTAAAATCCTTTATGACAAGGAAGGTTTATTAATTGGTCATAATTTAAAGTGTGTTGCACTTGCATAGTTAGCAGGACATCCTTACAAATTCGTACAAAGGCCGACCAGGCACGGCACTGAAAATTTCTATCTAGATAATTTTTGCTATGATATTCTGCAAATCGTGTTCTTCATATCTCAAACTGCGGATGAAATTTACATGAGGTAGATCGAACACTCTGTCATCATTTAACGAGATAATTGATCAGTTACACCCACCATGTCTGGGAGGCAGGTTATTTCGATTAATTGCGAAATTTGGAAGCCGATCAACTCACTTAGCGATACACTTCTTACCTTGGGTCACCAAAGTGGACAGGTTTAAAAATATCACTTGCATTATGCAAATAAATGGTTCAAAACTTCAAAACAAGAACGGTTAGACTGGATTTAATTCGATTTTATTTATAAATGTAGCAAATATAATTTATATGTAGATAAATCGATTAAAAAATAGTATATTGTTTAACTATTGCGCACACGTTTTCCAAACAAGAGTGTGTAATGGGCGAGATATTACATTTCAGGTGTACTTCCATTTTCCTTCTTCCTTACCTATAGTAATATACTATCGAGATCTTCATATTGAATCAACTTCTTAACCTACTTGTTCATAAGAACACATTCCTTTAAAATATTTCTTAAATATGAAACAATTCCGAAAACCGTATTAAGTTCTTTGCTATGTTTTACTTTTTTTTTTGTTTAATTATAAAAACTAAAAAATAATTAAAAGAAAATATCACGAAATAAATAATTTTGTGCAAAAGATTTTATGCTAACATTTGACAATCTTCTTTTTGGCTCGTGTCATTAGAATTTTTTTTTTCAATTGTTTTTTTTTAAAGTTAGACAGTTGGTGGTGGGTAATTGAGTTGACCAGTTGAGAGTTCGTTTGGAATTCTTGGGCAACTAATCAGTTGGGGTTTGAAAACTGTTGCAACAAGTTGGTTGTATTTGAGGAGTTGGGTGGAGAGTTTTGAACTGTTCAAATCTAATTAAAAGAAATAATAGAATTTAGTAGTGAAATACCTATAAAATATGAACTGTGGTGTAGAAAATTGTTAAAATCTTGAAAACCAAAGAAATCAAGTTAGCAAAATTGGAAAAAGTTAGTAGTGAAAACCTAGGAATTGAATTAAAAAAATTGTTAACATTGTATGTATTTAAGTGCACCATGTATGAAAGTGAAATCAAATAAAGTACTTAGAACAAAAATCTATCAGTGAACTTCGATTGTGTTTTAATCAAGAAGGTTAAACAGAAAGCCAGTTAATATCAGAACCAACCGTTAGATATTGTTCGGGATAATGAAAAAGATTGGGTTGTGAGATCTCTGTTTTGTAGGGTATTAATTTAGGGCAGAAAATTCAGAAAAGCCAGTAGTACACCGTCCGCGAGGGGCTACACAGTCAGGAAAGTTTACTTTTATTATATGATTTTGTTTGGTGTAAAATTTTTTTTCTTCTGTTATTTATGATGTGCTAACGTAGTTTGAAGTTAGGCAGGTTAAGTTACGTTGTGGCATGGTGGCTGATCACTCTTGTGAAACTGTGTGGTTATTTAGGCACGCGATGTTTGTTTTTAATTTTATTCTAAATTTCTTGTTAGTGAGGCTGGTCACCAGAATTCACGCCAGCTCAAACTAGCAGCGGGTGAAATTAGTTTGTGTGCAGCTGCCCATTTTTCTAGCCATTCTATATGACTGTCTATGATGAAGTCTTCGCGTGTTTGTCGGTCACTATCATTTTGTGTTGCTATACGCAGAGCCGATACCTCCTTTGCTGCAATATCGGCATCCTACTCGCAATAACATTTACAGCCTCATCAGACACCGTAACGAAAAGCACAGCAAATGCGCAACGATGTCAGTCTATATTCCGTTTTGATAGGTCTAACATAAGACAGCGTTTTCACCGCTGAGGACCATATACGGGTGCCGCATACATCAATATTGATGTGTTAACGCTATCGAGAAGTTTTCTGATTGGTTGTCTATTGCCGCAAATGTTTGAGATAAGCCTTGCAAGAGCAGCCCGCACTCATTTGGCTTTGTCACCAGTGTATATCAGGTGGTCTTTGAAGTTGAGTCAGTGGTCTAGAACGACTCCAAGATACTTTAAGTGCTGGCCAGATTTTATGTTCTGTCCACCAACCTGGATATCGATACTTTCCTGTTACTCATTAGAACCATTTCCGTTTTGTGATAGGCCAACTCTAGTCTGGCATTGTTCAGCTATGTGTTAGATCCACTTTCCTCCAGTTCCATTTCCTAATTATTAATCCTATCCCACAAGTTTATTTCCAAATCCATATATCCAAACTCGTCAAAATGCAGCACCAGCATTTTGACTTTATAACAACTGTTTTGATCAAAATAATTGATTTGATTCATATATTTTGCAATTAATAATTTTTAATTATATTTGCAAAAATATGTTTCAAATTAGTTTGTTGACTTTAAGACAAGTGTTATGAAAAACGATTATTTAATATAGGTTAAAACATTTATAATTAAACTGGTAAATGTTTTGACTAATAATAAAATAATTTGATGATAACACGTGTTATATCCTTTTTTATAGGGATAACTTCTTTACACACCAACGTTATACCAAAAGTTATACCCTTTTTTCTAGGGTCAGTTACTTTGACTATAAAAACACTTTTTATAAATAAACAGTCTCCTTTTAATTCTGCATTTAATTTTTATTTTTAATTAGTAGTATTGAACTTTTTAATTAAACACTTTTGTTTTATTGAAAACTTTTCTTACAATTCTTTTCTATTTCTACTTTATCTTCAATCTCAACTACAACATTGATTTCACTCTTTAATTACTTTGACTAAACTTTACCGTATGTTTCTCAGACTATAACTCAAAAAGCATAAATATTAACTAACTTCTGCCGTTCACTGCCAATTTACTACTCTTTTTTTTAATATTACTAATCGTAGGGGAAATGTTGTAAACCGTTATTTTCCGTTATCAAAAGAAAAACAACCAATTAAAAATTAATAAAAACAATTAAACATAATTTGACCTAATTTAGAGGATTTCCCAATATAAAAATTCACAAGTCAAGAAACTAAGTTTGTTCACACTTTTTATTATATTTATTTTTTAAATATAATAAAAATTGAAACTATGCAATTTTGACTTGTATTAAATTTTTACATTGTGAAATCACAATTTTTAAACCAAATTAAATTTTGAAATATCACTAAGTTATACTAATAAGTTCAATAAATTTAGATTAGTTTTAAAAGGTTTACAACACACGCACTTTCTTCTTATTTCCCCAAATAATAAAATAAATAAATTAAAATGTTTATGTACTAACACTACCCTCCAATATATAACAATTGACTCCGAATTAGACCGTCAATAAGTGAAGTTTAAATTCAAAGACCTTTTGATAAACAAATAAAAATAAATTAAAAGTATAGAAGTCAGAATTGTTTGTTTTATTGTTGAGCAAATCCAAATTAGGTTAACCTAACGGTACAGGGTCCACAATACATGCTCTAACGTTGGTTATGGTCTGGTTACAGTAGCTAGTAATTTCCGTGTAGTTCTTGGCTACAACTATTGCAATGTCATCTGCATAGCCGACAATCGTTGTTTGTTCCGGCACACGTACTCTGAGAACACCATCATACATCTCCATCGTACATTTGTACTTCTTAGGACCTGCATCGATATCATAGAAAAGAGTTCTTCCCGTGAAGTAACTAGCTATTATTCGTAGCAGGTAGTCAGGTACGTGCAGTTAATCTAGGATTTGGTTCCAGTTGTCAGAGTTAAAGGCATTTTTAATATTCAGAGTGACAACAGCACAATATTGTTTTTAATCCTCTAGCAACCATGATTAGAAAAAAAAAATAAAAATAAATATACTTTGTGGCGAACTAGCTTTAATTTTTTTTTAAATTTAAAGTGTTGGTTGCGACTAGCTTTAATATTTTTTGTAAAATGATTATTATTACGCCTAGTCAAGAATTTGACAGATATTATTATTGTGAAAGTAACACGTTGTTAAAAATTTCTGGATATAATATATTTCATGTTTTATACTGGACCTTAAAATTTCTATGAAAATATTATTTCTGTAATTCTATTGGAATTAAGGAAGGAATTATTGTTTATATAATAAGTAAACCTGTAACAGAAACGATGGACTTTATTAAAATACTAAAAATTATATTGGTGTATTTTTATTTATAATGAAATTGAAAGTAATCGAAATTGTAATTGTAAGTGAGTGAAGGTGCTTGAAAGTAATTGAGTAAAAAGAAGGAATAGATCGAGTACGGAAATTTATTCCATCATATAGTAAACTTCACCAAAAATCACGTAACTACGAGGAATTATTTTAAGCTACACACCATTACTCAACGCTATACAAACACAACCATAACCTGGTGACCCAAAACGTGATAAAAACACGCAACGTTGGACGTAAGGTACACTTACATTAAATAATTTTAATTTTAGTGTGTAAAGTTTATTTTTTGTAAAAAATTTTCAAGGGAAAAATTATTTTCCGATAAAATTTAAATTTTATATATTTAATATTTTTTTTCAATAATTTAATATTTTTTTGTTGTTAAAACCATCACGATAGTTAATTTTTAATAAAAATTCGAAGTAAATTTAAATAATAATAATAATTATGGGGAACCCGGATCCTCCTAATCCAGTGGACTCCACGCCCAAAACTTATTCACAACACGAGGTAGATCTCATGTTGGCTAACGCGTTAGCAGCAGCTAACAATAAAACTAATTATAATACAACCGATGATCAAACTCCTTGTGGCAGCAATGTTACACCTCCTCTAATGCAATGCGACTCCGACATTGGTGCCGTGGGTTTCACACCTACACCTTTCTGGCATCACCAACCTGAATTGTGGTTTGCTACTTTAGAGTCTCAATTCACTCGAGCCCACAATCAGATGTATAGGTACAGAACCGTATGTCGCGCAATGACACCTGAGCTAGCATTCCTGGTCAGCGATATTATCGCCAACCCAGATCCCGATCATCCTTACGATAATTTTAAACGGACAGTTCTCTCTAGACTTGGAAAGTCTGATACCGAACGTATCCGCACTGTTCTTCGCGGGATGGACCTAGGGGATAGACGTCCATCTGAATTGCTTCGTGCTATGCGAGCTGAAGCAAAGACAAATTTCTCAGACGAACTACTTAGGGTTATCTGGAGCGAAAAGCTTCCTCCACACGTCCGCACATCCATCGCAGCAAGCGATGATACGCTTGATACTCAAGCACACATAGCAGATGCAGTTTTCAACGCTCTGATTTCTACTCCCATTTTCCAAATTGCAAAATCTTCGCAAAACTACAATTCTTCGGCTACCCCTGCCAACAATGAAATGGCATTGTTACAACAACAACTTCAAAAGATGGAACTTCAAATTTCTGCTTTAAGCAGCCAAGTTTCTAATCAAAACAGATCCAGATCTCGAACTCCTTACCAAAAACATGATCGTCGACCCCGGTCACGATCAACTTCACGTGCTCCACAGTTTTTCGATGGAATCTGTTATTACCACCACAAATTCGGTAACCTCGCTCGGAAGTGCCATCCAAATTGCGCAAAGTACGCTACTTTTTCTTCAATTCCAGTTCCAAAAAACGCATAGGCTCACCACACTTAGCGGAATGTGGTGATAGCCGAAATCACTATCGATTAATGGTTTATGATTCCATTAATCAAATTTATTTTCTAATCGACACTGGAGCCGAAGTGTCAGTCCTTCCAGCTACTTCCGCCCAGAAACTCAATATGACATCTCACCTTACCTTAGTTGCAGCGAATTCTACGACTGTGTCAACCTACGGAAATAAGTCATTGACATTAACTTTAGGACTTCGACGTTCATTCGTCCACAATTTTATAATTGCCAATGTTACTGTTCCGATAATTGGAGCTGACTTTCTCAATAAATATGGCATACTGGTCGATATTAAACAGAGACGTATTATCGACCCTTTATCTGACATTTTCACGCCGGCAGGAACTGCCCCAATTTCCACTCCTTCTCTATCTGTTCTCGTTAACGATCAATTTCCTCGCGAAATTAGCGAACTTCTACTCGAGTTCAACGACTTAACATTTGACTCGGGTCTTCCTTCAGCGGTGAAACACGATGTGACACACGCCATTATTACTGCTGGACCTCCAGTCTGTTGCAAAACTCGCAGACTTGCAGCTGACAAACTCAAAGCTGCCAAAACTGAGTTTGACCTTATGCTTCAGCAAGGTATATGCAGACCTTCTAGTAGTCAATGGTCCAGTCCCTTACACTTAGTCGAAAAGAAAACAGGTGGTTTTCGTGTTTGCGGGGATTACCGTGGCTTAAATAAAGTCACAGTTCCCGACAAATACAACATTCCCTTTCTTCAGGATTTTTCGCAACAACTTAACGGTTGCAACATTTTTTCGACTATCGACTTAGTGAGAGCTTACCACCAAATACCAATTGAGCCGTCTGACATTCCTAAGACAGCTATTTCTACTCCATTCGGACTATTCGAGTTCACACGAATGGGATTCGGTTTACGAAACGCTGGTCAAACGTTTCAGCGACATATGCACAAAGTTTTACGTGGTGTAGAATTCTGTTTCGTCTATTTAGACGATCTTTTAGTCGCATCTAAGTCTTATGCCGAACACATAGGACATCTTAAAATCATCTTTCAAAAACTGCAAGATGCAGGTATGATCATCAACCTTGATAAGTGTAATTTCGCACAAAAAGAAATCAATTTCTTAGGTCATACCATTAACTCACTAGGGATTAGACCAACCCGAGAAAGAGTTAACGTGATTTCCGATTTTCCTACTCCTCAAATGGTCAAAGATCTTCGTCGATTTCTGGGAATGATTAATTTTTATCGTCGTTTCATTCCACACGCCGCAGGTGACCAAGCCATTTTAAACGATTTTTTAAAAGGTTCTAAAAAGAACGACAAACGACCTATTAACTGGTCGGAATCTTCACTTCTTGCTTTTGCAAACTGCAAAACACAACTCAGCGACGCAACCATGCTCGCACATCCTTCTCTCGAGGCACAACTCGCTATAATGGTCGATGCTTCCGACACAGCAGTTGGTGCAGTCGTTCAACAACTGGTCACTGATTCATGGCAACCTCTTAGTTTCTTTTCAGTAAGGTTAACTGAAACCCAAAGACGCTACAGCGCCTATGACCGTGAACTTCTGGCTGCTTATTTGGCCATCAAACACTTCCGTTACCTTCTTGAAGGGCGCAATTTTATCCTGTTCACGGATCATAAACCTCTTATTTATGCTTTGTCCCAGAACCCAGACAAAGCTAGTCCTAGACAGTTTCGTCATCTGGATTTTATCAGCCAGTTTACCACTGATATACGACATGTTTCTGGAGTTGACAATGTTGTTGCTGACGCTTTGTCACGCATTGATCAGCTTCAGTTACCTGAGAGCATTGATTACTCGGCAATCGCCGATGCTCAAATGACAGATTCAGAGTTTAAGGAGTTACTTTCGGAATACAGCACGACGCTTAAATTCCAACAGTTTCCCCTATCCTTTGGCTCTGACAAATTCATTCATTGCGACGTTTCTATGGGGAAACAACGTCCATTTATACCGAAACAGTTTCGTCAACAAGTTTTCATGCAAATGCATAACATTTCCCATCCTGGTATCAAAGCTACTACTAAATTACTGACTGACGCCGTGGTCTGGCCGTCAATAAAAACAGATGTCCGGGAAATGACCCGAAACTGTTTACAGTGTCAGAAATCAAAAATTTCACGACACACTCGATCTCCTCTTTCTAATTATACTTTAACTTCGGAACGATTTTCCGAAGTTCATTTAGATATTATTGGACCGATGCCTTCTTCCGAAGGACAACGGTATTGTGTAACTCTGATCGACAGATACACACGTTGGCCCGAAGCAATTCCGATACCAGAAATTACGGCTGCAACCGTAGCCACTGCTGTCTATTCTGGATGGATATCTCGCTTTGGTGTGCCTAATTTCATTGTGACCGACCAAGGGTCACAATTTGAATCGCAACTTTTTTCAGAACTTTCAAAGCTGTTAGGTTTCGACCATAGACGAACCACAGCTTATAATCCCAAATGTAATGGCATGATCGAACGCTTTCATCGAACTCTGAAAGCGGCCATAATGTGTCACAATCGACCAGATTGGACACGTACTATCCCGACTATTCTCCTTGGACTTCGCACATCTTTTCGGGAAGATTTTGAATCCTCCTCCGCAGAATTAGTGTATGGAACTACCTTACGCTTACCGGGACATTTCTTATCGGAACAATCGACATTGGTTCCACAGTCGGATTTTGTAACCAACCTTAAACTACATTTTAACAATCTCCGACCAGTTTCTTCATCTCGTCATTCTACAAATAACGTTTTTGTCTTTAATGATTTAAAAACGTGTTCACACGTTTTCCTTAGGGTAGACACGGTCCGTAGGTCACTACAACAACCCTATGACGGACCTTTTCTTGTCATCGATCGAAATGACAAAACTTTCACTATCGATATTAAAGGTAGAACGACCAAAGTTAGTATCGACAGACTTAAACCCAGTTATCAATATAACACCAAGTCTGACGAACCACTAACAGTTCACGAACCTTTAATACATAGTTCTCCTCAGCACTCTCCTCCGACTTCTGTTTCGACTTCTACGAAGCAGAGTCACGACTCTAACTCCGATCACATTTCGATCCCAGTTTCAGATCCTTCGAAACCAGATCAAAATTCTATGGCTGACCCCGTGATCAAAACAAAAAAGACAGTGCACTTCAATTTACAGCCACAAACTTTCACTACCAGATCTGGAAGGACCACGCGTCCACCATCTAAATTTTTGAGCTAAACTTATTTGGCGACAAGCAATATAAAAAACATTATTCAAACTAATGGATGTTTTAACTAATGGATTATTATTGTTATTCTTATTGTTATTAATTATTGTTAACTATTTTTGAAAATTAGATATTAAAGATATTTTATAAAATAAACATAAAAAAATATTTGTAAGTTTATGAATAATCATTATTAATAGTTCGTCAACTTTTGTAAACATAACCTTACGTGATATTGATTGACAATATCACTGATAAGGGGGTGTATGTGGCGAACTAGCTTTAATTTTTTTTTAAATTTAAAGTGTTGGTTGCGACTAGCTTTAATATTTTTTGTAAAATGATTATTATTACGCCTAGTCAAGAATTTGACAGATATTATTATTGTGAAAGTAACACGTTGTTAAAAATTTCTGGATATAATATATTTCATGTTTTATACTGGACCTTAAAATTTCTATGAAAATATTATTTCTGTAATTCTATTGGAATTAAGGAAGGAATTATTGTTTATATAATAAGTAAACCTGTAACAGAAACGATGGACTTTATTAAAATACTAAAAATTATATTGGTGTATTTTTATTTATAATGAAATTGAAAGTAATCGAAATTGTAATTGTAAGTGAGTGAAGGTGCTTGAAAGTAATTGAGTAAAAAGAAGGAATAGATCGAGTACGGAAATTTATTCCATCATATAGTAAACTTCACCAAAAATCACGTAACTACGAGGAATTATTTTAAGCTACACACCATTACTCAACGCTATACAAACACAACCATAACTTCTGGAAATCTAGCAACTCATACGGTAACTATAAAGTTCAGCAATTTGAAAAACTGTGATTAATTTTGCAATTAATTTTTCAATTTGTAACGATTTTACTCATATAGCAGCAATTAAATTCCAAATTACTCGGAAAGACCATCTGAATATTGTTGTTGTAACTAAGTCAAAAATGCGAATAACCTAGAAACCATATATAAACCTTCAAACCATTGGTCTAGTTCTGTAGCGTTAAAGGGATAAACCTGTGCTAATTCACCAAAATGTTTTTTTCTGAACTCTTCGCCGTTTGTTTGCAAATTGACAGGTTATGCTTCACTTTTAGAATATATTGGTCGATTCTTACACGATGTTTTTTAATTCGTTTCTTAATTTTGTTATTTCATGTAATGATAACCAGCTTGCAACTTGACCAATATGCATATTTTTATAAAAAAAATTTCATGAAATTGATATAGCCATTCTTGAGCAATTTAATTTCAAAATTACATCGGATTGGCCAAATTTTCATTTTTCATGCATGTTGATTGTTGGGGTTCCCTCTATGCTCAAACTATGGATTTTAAAAAAATTCTAAAAGAAGTGTTTTTTTTTATTTATTCCATACTACTTAATATGCCAAGTTTCAGGAAAATCTAAAATGGTAAAGTTCAAATTTCAACTTGTTACTTGTGTAGATCACATTTTTCATCTATAAATTATATCCATACAAATAATTCCATTTTGCTGTTTGTCCCATATTTTCTGACGCAATATAGCGTCTAATAAAATGATCAAAGTCATGGAAAGAAGCTGCACACCACAATAAAGATTGTATAGATTAAGGATTATTCACATTGCAATAACCAAGTCAATCGATTAACTACTTTTCTGTTACTTTGTTTTTGTAACGTTTATTGGCCGAGCTACTACTATTTGGTTCGATCACTAGATAAGGAAATCAATGGATTTTGTACGTTATAATATTTTATTCGGTTAAGATTTTATCTTCTTATAAATATACGGTGTAGCTATACATTTTTTGCAAACAATTTAAATAACTTTTATACTGACCCTCAAGCATACATTGGTCTGCATATATATTGTTTAAACGAAATATCAATTAAGGTTGCTTTGGAGGTTGATATGTATTTTTTTCTATGACGTGAAAAATATAGTTTTTCAGTAAATTGGAAAAAGCTGTATTTTAATGCCTGTTCACCGATTTCTCAAAAACGACTCATTCGATTTGGATGATTTAAATTGTATTCGATTAAGATAAATGCCGAAGTGGTCCCATATTTTTTTTCTATGACGTAAAAAATACAGTATTTCAGGAAATTGAAAAAAGCTGTATTTTTCTATATATATTCACCGATTTCTCATAAACGACTCATTCGATTTGAATGGTTTTAATTGTATTCTATTTGAGTGGATTTCGAGAAAATCTCGTATTTTTTTCTAAGACGCGAAAAATATCGTTTTTCAGAAAATTGAAAAAACCTGTATTTTTTATGTATTTTCTTCGAAACCACTTATTGTATTTGGATGGTTTGAGCTGTATTATATTGCTTTAGATTCCGAGTTGGTCCAATATAACCCAAGTAGGTTTTGCCAGTCATTGACATACGGCCAAGCACTGGTCCATTAATGGTTAACAGTACTTGGCTATTGTTACTGGGCCAATACTAGAACCAATCATCGGCCGATCTATGGTTTACAGAAATTAGCCAGTATATTGTTATCCTTGAATGGCCAAGCACTGGTCCATGAATGGTAAATATTACTTGGCTATTGTTATTGGGCCAGTACTGTAGCCATGACTTTGCCGATCTGTCAGTTTTTTAAATTTCACTAGAGCATTATCCCTTTTAGAAATACATAGTTTGAAAAATTTCACATATAGTTTAGTTATCGCCTTATCGGTTGAAAGACTATGGTAATATAGAAAAGGTTGGTATATGTTTTAATTTATTTTCATTTCTATTTTATTTTAATTATTTTGTAAATAATTTATTTAAATTTATGCATAAAAAATAATATTTTATATTTTTTTTAATGGCGGAGTCAGGGCGGAGTTTGCCATTACTCAGCCATTCCTGCAACTGCAACTGTAAAACAATATTTGTACAAAACGTCGGTGGTAAGTGCACAATCCCAGAAAACTGCGAAGCTCATGTACATTTTTGAATTTTGCCCATTCTTTTACTGCTGTGATCTTATCAGCATCTGTGTGCATTCCATCGAAACTAATTTTCCAACATGATCACATAATTTAAAATTTAATACAGTGGCTAATACTATATTGAGAAACTAATTTAGATCGTCTATAAATGAACTTTTGGGGGTTTTAACCCGATCTACCCAATCTAACCAATTTTTTATTTATCCAATCTTTTTGGGTTTTGCCCGATTAACCTTTATATACCCAATCTCTTACACATCACAGATGTCTAACATTCAATTCATGATGCGGTTAACAAAACTTTAAATTCAATAGAACTATACCTTCAGCAAGAAAGTTTGCGATAAAATTAAATCTCTTTTCAAACATTCACCCAAATTATTTGGGACGCACGCATTGGGAAATATCAGGTATAAAACTACCAGTCGTGGTTCCTATTTACTGGTTTAATTACAGTTTATGAGAGCTTAGCAGCATCTATTAAAATTTGGAGTGGTATAAACCATCCTTAGACCATCCTGTAGGCGACGTTCAACAAATACATTTCCACTGTAAATTCGTGCCTTTTAAAATGTTTAAGTATATTTGTCGGAATTGGCGGAAAATAAATATAACTCGATATTACTTCCCGAACGCATCTTTTTTATTTACCGAAATAGTCATAACCTATCTATAAACAGTTGTATACAGAACACGATACAGTGTAAACGGAATAAGTGAAATATTAGCGAATTTAAAATAATTATCAAGGATAGTACAGGAAATTTGTATGCACAGTAAAAGACGCTTTTGGTGAAGATTTACTAGGATATGAGCACTTTATGAGTATTCAACGCATTGTTTAAATAAACTGGACGGCATTGTTCTAATATTCACGAGTATTTCATCTCTGCAGTGTATTTTCTTTTGCCTAAACGTAGCTTTGTGTGTCAAAGTTCCTATTATAAATGGTATCTCTATTGCAATTGTAAACTTGGTGCAGCTTAACACTTTTTAACCCTATCACTTGTCTTAGCTCCCAACTTCAACTGGTATCTGCTTTCCTACCTTCAAATGTTTTGTTTTTTATGTGTTCAAATAAATCATTTTTTTAATAAATCCAAATAACCGTATGTTTTATTTGTTTTTCTTTGTCTTAAATTTTGATTCTAATTTGGAATCATTACTCAACGATTTTCGTCGACACAACATTTTACTACTCTTAACAATAACATACAGAAAAATTGCTACAATACAAAAATAAAATGCAAAAATATCCCAAAGTAAATACTGTGGCCAGCTCAAATGTTTCGCAGCCGATTTTAAGAATGGTGCACCTTTATGTCGAATAACATACTCAATCCAATATACACTAACATCCATTGGATGTACTAAATTATCACGGAACTCTGATGAAATTCTTTTAGCATTCTCGGAATACGATTTATTTATCAACAGTTCATTGATGTTCTCCAGCAAAACAGTTTTTGTGAGTGATGAAAATTTAATAATTTGCCCGAACCCAGCATCTTTTATTTGTTGAGCGTTACGATATTGATCAAGATAGACCGGAATAAATAGTATCGGCAGACCACGATACACTCCTTCAATTGTTCCAAACAATCCACCATGGGAAATAAATAACACAACATTATGATGAGTCAAAATATCATTTTGGGGGAACCATTTACGTAATATAACATTGGGTGGAACATCCATTTGATCGTTTTTCGATTTCAAAAGCACAGTTTGCTTCAATGTTCCAAATGCGGATAGAATTGCATTAGCTTTTTCTCTTGGCATATATGAAATGTCTAAATACGTACCAAGTGAAAAATATATTACGCCATGCTTTGCGTTGTCTAAAACTGATTGCAAGTGAGCTGGAAGAGGATTTGGTGATCGAATATGTGCACCTGCGATATCTATCATGCCAGGTAATGACGGTCTTGGTTTTGATAAAGTTCGGTGACTATTCAGTAATCTAACCGAAATCGATTGCTCTAAATCATAAACTGTTGGAATCGAACCGATAATATGAGGGGCAAAGTATGTATCAATTAGTTTTTGTTGTTGTGGCAAGTAGTAGAAGTATCGCAAAATCATGTCGTAACTGCATAATAACACATTATAATTCCGTTGAAAGAAATTCATGTTATCGCCCCAATTCAAAATTAATTGATGTGGTACATGAGACCATGGCGTGAAAAGACCCATTGAACGATCCATATAGTCAGTATATCCCTGTGATGCTATAAATTTTAACAAACCGTTATTCAAACTTACTATTGTGAAAATATTATTGCTTACATATGGTAAGGATTGGAGCATCAAATTTATGAGCAAACGCCAACCAACTTTCATGAAAAAATTGCTCACATATTAGTAGGTCAAATTTTAAATCTTTACTTTTAATAAACTTTTGAATGTTCGGGTGGGATAATCCATATTCACTACTCATCAATCCTAGATCCCAGTACATCATAATGCTAGCAAAATTTGATATAGAATTACTTCTAAACAATATTTCAGGAGAATCTAACAAATAAATAATCGATATATTTAATTATTTCGGAATGTAGACAAACATTTTTTTTTCTACTTACAATCTCTGTGCAAATCAAATGGAGGATCAATTAATACTTCGGTGTAGTTTAGATGTTCATCCTTATATGGCAACATCGTCAGTGCTGTTACTACATGTCCACGATTTAGAAGTTCACGTACAAAATATTTTAATGTCACCCAATGACTTGGTCCGGGGAAAGGTGCAATAAATAATATCGAGAACGAGTGTACGAAGTTAATAAAACCAAAGATAAGTACAAGTTGATAAAATTTCTAAAAATATGAACATAAATAAATAGTAATTGGCAAAAGTCACTACAAAAATACTACACAACTATTAATTTCTTACTTAATTATACACACAAGTGAATCAATCAAAATAAAAAAGTTGTCTTACCATTTTGACTTGAGATAATCTACTCTAATTGATATAATTTCACTGTATATCTATACAACACAAAATGCAAACTCATAAGCACAACTGAACTGCTGATCTCACAAAAAAAAATTATTATTTTAAAGACGAGATGAATTCCACTCCTTAAGTAAGAAGAACAAAGTCTTAGAATGTAAAATGTTTATACACAAATTTAAAGTAGAGGTCAAAGAGGTATTGTTTGGTTACAAATAAAATTTAATAGAATTTGTTACACCGAAAATAAATAAAATTCGAATATATTTATTACACATCTTATCAAAAACTATTATATACAACCAAACGAGATTATAATAGATAGTTTGTTTTATCCAAAAGTCGGGCAATTTATCAAAAAAAATAATGTTGTTGGACAATTAATAATTATGTTGTTTCTTGGATGAAGATTAGAAAAAATTAAAATAGTATATTTTGCAGCAAGAGATGAAAATAAAGTTTTTTGAACGGTTCAAGAACAAAAATGGTTTTCATCTTGTGTAAAATGCTATTTTCCTAAAATGCCAAGTTTAAACGAAAATTGAATGGTTGAAAAAAAAGTTGGTAAAATTGTTTTCACAATAAAAATGATATCTAGCAACGTTTTTCTAATCGCACATTTCCTTTATGCAAAAATTCAAAATTTTACATGCCTAATTATTGTTAAAAAAAATTAAAAAATGGTATGATTAACAGTGTTTGTCGCTGGCACTTAGCGCCAGTGGCGAAGCGTGCTTCTGAAGCTAGGGTAGACATACTCAAAAGTTTTATTAATATGCTAGTAGAAACCAATTAAAGTACATTAAGATGAAAGGACAGAAAGCTAAGTTTGCGAATCGAGGCACCAACCGAGATTTGCACCCACATTAAGTTTAAAATGACTTACGTCCGTGCATCATATACTATATTTTTTATTCGCCGCAAGCAAAATATTTAAAAAAGATTGTTCAATCTAAATCAAGATTAAAAGTTTTAAAAATTTTAAAATAAAAATATTTTGTAAGAAGAGATTAACAAAAACATTGTTTTAAGTTTTGAGGAGCCATGAGTATTAAACATAAAATTCTTTGTAAAAGTACAAATAAAAGTACACGTACAACTTTCTCAAAATGCTAAAAATATTCCAAAAATTATAATAAAATCGAAAATTTAAACTTTTTCAACATTCCAAAAATTTTCTAAAAATTATTAAACTATCAAAAATTGAAACTATTTTCAAAATTCCAAAATTAATGCAAGAAATATAACAAAATCAAAAATTCAAACTTTTCCTAGAATTCTTAAAATATTGCAATAATATATGTATAACAAAATTAAAAATTCAAAATTTTTCCAAAATGCCAATAATATTGCAAAAATTATAACAAAATCAAAGATTGAGACTTTTTTCAAAATTTAAAAATATTCCAAAAATTAATCCAAAATCAAAGATTCAAATTTATTTTCCAACTGTTCCTGTTATTCAGAAGTCGTGGAATCGAATCTGGAATCACACAAAAAATTACTCAAGAAACATCTAACTAATAATTTCAATTTTTGTTAAAAACGACATTCAATCTGCAACAACTTGATATTTGCCAACTGATACTATAAGTTGGGAGGAGTTGAAGCTGGAAAGAATCATATTCCATGTCCAATTTCAAGTTCAATTACATTTCATGTTATACAAAAAATTAATTTTGTTTTACAAAAAAATTGGTAAAAAAATAAAATAAAATCGTTTTTATGACACACTTAAGGATTTTTTTGACACACTTCATGTCAAATTTAATGTTTAGCTACATTTCATGTCATCCAAATAATTACTTTTATGTTTTATATCTTTCTAGTCAAAAATGTTTCCCATAATATGTTTCTCAAAAAATCGGGAAACAAAATATTTGAAAATCATTCTTTTGACACACTTATCCGTTTTTCACACTTATAATACAATAATCAAGTTTTTGTCTCACATACAGATGCCGCCCATCAAGATTTCTCGACATTCACCGTTACTTACTACATTATCGCTTAAAATTATCGTTTCTTAGCAAAAAATATGCATTTTTTCGATGTAGTAATTACAAATAGTCTCACTTGAGCGAGGTAGCGTAAATCGTCTCTCCCTGAGAACTTCCATTCGTTTAGTTTAGGAGATGGATAAAAGAACCTGTGATATGCTGATAAGTTGCACGTAAAAAAATTTATACTAAGACTAAATCTATTTGGTGACCACTGAATAAAGAAATCATCTGAACTTTTCAAGTATTATACAATTAATCGATTTTGTGTATCATAAATTGTACATTACTCCCATTTGATTTCATCAACAGTATTTCAGTATTTAGGTCAATTCAAAAATCAACAACAATCTTCTTTGTTTTGATATTATTTAATTGTTTTTCCTTAAAAAAACAGAAATTTTATTAGGATTCTCGGATATTCGGGCTTTTACTGTAGTATGATGAAACAAAATAATATATAAACAGAAATAGACATAAACAAAACATGTGTCCAAGAAGGAACAAAAGTTGAAAATTTGTTGATGTTGCTATTGCTTTTCTAATTATTGTATTAAAACTTATTGATTTTCTTTGAACGTTTGACAAAATAGTATTAAGTCGAGATTATGCGAAAAATATGAAAACAAAGTTTCATATTCATATTATGTTTGGGTAGACACTGTCTAGTGTGTCTAAACCGACGCTTCGCCACTGCTTAGCGCAAGTTTTCAAATAACATATAGTGAATCCTTTTTGCCTGTACCGAACAAGTTCCAACACCGATTTATCGAAATTTGTATTCTTTTGGGTACAGTGCAATACAAAAAATACAAATTTAGATAATTCGGTGTTGTAATTTGTTCGGTACAGTCGAAGAATTTTAATTGCACAGAGCTTCAATTTACTGCTAATTTTTGAAACCTAATTGCAGATTCTATATATTTATCTGTGATCAAAACGAAATCGATTAAATTATTTCATTGTTACTGCGCAGCATATAGTGTGTTGCACAACAACATATACGTTTTCTTTAATAAAAAAATGTTGTGTAGACTTACATATTGGTCACAGTAACACAGTAACACAATCGCTGCAGGTAATCGAACTTTCTACTCAATTAAACCTCTCCTTGGATCACCGGATGTATCAACTAACACCAAGCTCAAGTTATACAAGACATTGATTAGACCGGTTGTGATGTATGGGTCACAAACGTGGACCCTTACACAAAATGACGAATCGCATTTATCTGTATTTGAGCGTAAGATCCTACGCTACATTTTTGGTCCACTTAAGACAGACGATGGAGAGTATAGAACCCGGTATAACTTTGAGATCAGAGACCTTCTTGAGGGTCCTGATATAATAGGTTGTATCCGTTCTAATAGGATTGCTTGGTTTGGGCATGTTCTACGAGCCGATTCACAGTCTGGAATGATTAGAAAAATGTACGTTAGTACCCCAGGGAGTGGTAGACCGCGAGGTAGACCACGACTACAATGGGAGACTGACGTAATAAACGACCTTAAAAAAATCGGCTGCCATGGTAATTATGTCGCTGTTGCGAATGACCGTGGTGAATATTCAAAGCTGATTAACCTGGCAACGCTCCTACATGGAGCATGAACGCCTTAAAAAAAAAAAAAAAAAAAAAAAAAAAACACAATAACACTTTTTAACTTTTTTAGATCTCACAACAACATTCGTTCTGAGGTGTTGATGGACGCTTTGTTTAAACCTTTGCAAGTTGAAGGCACTCAAGAATATTTATTTCAGCCACTCAATACTAATGAAACAAATATTTTTTCTAGGATAACAATTATTGGACATGTTTATGGTAACACAACATAGTTCTCTTGATTCATATTTTTTTTTTATTGAATTTGATGTTTCTCTCAGTTAATAACAGTGTGGCAAAGTAAGTAAAGCTTTTGGGGGGAGGGAGTCGGTTTTGAAAGTCTCATTTGTCGGTTTTTTGGTTTTATCTCGAAAACTATGCGTCCTACCGATATGACCACTCTGTACAAAATGAAAGCTGATTAAATTTTCTACAAATTTTTTGATATCTTGTATACTTTTCAAGATATCGGGTCTTGGAAGTCTGTAATTTTTGAAAAAAAAAATGTTTGCTTCACATTTTTGCTCTTTTTACCGGATAACAACGGTGCACCGAAAAACTAAATGCTTTTTTCAATAATATATGTTACTGTACTATTTTATCTATTTTCCTTCAAATGTTAAAACAGTTTCAGTGTTGAGCATGAAATCTGAAGTTTTGCGACAACTGTCGACTAATGAATCTATAAATTTCTCACCATTCTGGGTCAACGTATTGGTCGAAATATGCACAATTATTCACACATATTCAGTACTGGACGTCTAAATAGAACATATACTCATTTTAGATAATAGACTTGTAAACCCGCTGACCAGACCAGGTTCCTCACACTTAATTAAAGAAGATCTAGATCATTTTAATGGGAAAATATTTTGCTATGACCATGTTTGTGCATATATGAGTGTTTATAAGGCATTGTGAAAGTTTTACAAAATACAACCATTAAGTGAAAACGAAGTTTATTGACATAGAAAAGTAAATTAACATAAAACATTACAACAGTAGGTACCATTCAGTCAATTTCTTGCTCTCTTGGAGGGGAAAGGACCTTGATCCTCGTCTTTGTTTTCATCTTCTTTTTCTCTGTTATATTCTCCGTCAGACCCGTGTAGGGAAACGACCAGAGAACCCTCCTGTTCTTCTACATCTTCGGAGTCAACTTGAAGGACTCCATTCAGACAGTTCCCCTGGCAATTTTGGCATGCTGGGAAACATTTGAGGATTTATTTTGCAACCACACTTCGGGCTTGCACAGTCTTTCGTGCATCGGTAGAAAATCATTTTCAGAATATCGTCCGGTGTAGCTGCTAACTCACTGTGTGTTGGGACCAGGCAGTTGTTCTCAATCTTCCACCCATAGATCTGAGGAGGCAGGTCATTTACCAGCCACAGCTGAACTTGGTTGGATGTTCGGAGGGAATGCTGTTTTACTGCTACCTCGGTGGGAGGAAGACAAGAGATATCAAGTTTGGTTGTGGCCACCGATTTTAAGAATAACTTGTACCTGTAGGCATTGAGGGAGGCTTCTTTTGCTGGAGCCCCATACTATCTCAAGATGCAGGTTTCACCTGCCTTTTGCACTTGGGCGGTGGTGGAGGAAGGATGTAAAGACCGCTACTGCTTTCTGGACCTCTGGCGACTTCAGATACAAATTCGCAAATTGAACTTCCTTTTTCGAAATGCGGAAGATGTTGTGTCGCATCTAGTAAATGCGTGCAAAAACCGCACGTCCCTGAGACACTGAATCACTTGAGCTACGTTTAAATTGACTACTTTGAGAGATCAAAACTCCTGGAATCTGCAGCTCTCACCGTTTCCTAGTACAGCCTCGAAAGCATGTCTCGCAAGCTATACAAGATATCAAAAAACATGACTGAGTAAAACTTGTAGCAAATTTAATCAGCATTCATTTTGTAAAGAAGAAGCGTCCTACCGACACGCATAGTTTGTGAGATATAAACATAAAACCGAAAAATGAGATTTTTAAACTCCGCATGCCCCCGGCTTAAGGGCTACGGGCGGGGACTTTTGATATGTTCACCTCCTAACTAGTCCAAACAAAGTTACGAAGTCATAAATTGTGTTTCAAGCATTTCCCTCCATACCTTTTTTTGAGCATTCGTTGCCTGGACTATACGCGATGTAAAGAAATGGAATAATACTTTTGTAATATGACAGATAGATATTTGATATTTTGCTTTTGATCGATAGTACAACAAAATAGTATACAGCAAAATATTATTGGGGTCTATTTAGTAAAATCTTTTATCGAAAGTTTCTACTATTGATGAAAAACGTGTTCTAGACAGAGTTGTGAAAACTTGATCATTTTTGATTTTCCTTAAACTTGGCATATAAGTAGTATGGACAAAATACAAAATACCACTTATTTTAAATTTTTTTTAAAGTGCATAGTTTGAGCATAGGGGGCACCCCAACATGCATGAAAAATTAAAATTCTGCCAATCCGATGTAACTTTGAAATTAAATTGCTCAAGAACGGCTATACCGATTTCATCAAACTTTTTCTTGTTTGATAGATGATTAATTAGTCGTTTGAAAAAAAATTCATTTATTGTTTTTGTAATTAATTTTTAAATAAAAATATTAAAAAAACTTTTTAAAGATGGCGCTAAGGTCGATGATCAACTGGAATTAAATAAATTTTTTTTCCTGAAAATAGTTCTATCCTTACTCTAAAATATATCAAATTAACTCAGAGGCTTTAATTTTCGTTCTTAAAATATTTAATTTTAAAGATTTTTAGTACGACTGAAATTCGAATTTTTCTTCATTTTTTCAAACAACTTCCATTAACAAAAAATTTTAAAATCAATTAAATTTTAATTATTTTTTTTTTTTAAATATATTTTAAATATAGCTCTAACCTTACTTTAAAATATATCAAATTTACAATTAGAGGCGTTAATTCGTGTTCTTGAGATATTTAATTTTAAAGATTTTTAGTCCGTCTAAAATTGTATTTGTTCATTATTTTTTCGAACAATTTATATCATCAAAAAATTTTAGCCACTGAAGTTCGAGAAAATAATGAACAATTAGAATTTTAATCGGACTAAAAATCTTTAAAAGTAAATATCTCAAGAACACGAATTAACGCCTCTTTGTAAATTTGATATATTTTAAAGTAAGGTTAGAGCTATATTTAAAAAAAAAAAAAGTTAAAATTTAATTAATTTAAAAATTTTTTGTTAATGGAAGTTGTTTGAAAAAATGAAGAAAAATTCGAATTTCAGTCGCACTAAAAATCTTTAAAATTAAATATCTCAAGAACAAAAATTAACGCCTCTGAGTAAAATTGATATATTTTAGAGTAAGGATAGAACTATTTTCAGAAAAAAAAATTAATTTAATTCCAATTGATCTTCGACCCTAGCGCCATCTTTAAAAAAGTTTTTTTAATATTTCTATTTAAAAATTAATTATAAAAACAATAAATGAATTTTTTTTCAAACGACTAATTAATCATCTATCAAACAAGAAAAAGTTTGATGAAATCGGTATAGCCGTTCTTGAGCAATTTAATTTCAAAGTTACATCGGATTGGCAGAATTTTCATTTTTCATGCATGTTGGGGTGCCCCCTGTGCTCACACTATGCACTTCAAAATTTTTTTTAAATAAGTGGTATTTTTTATTTTGTCCATACTACTTATATGTCAAGTTTCAGGAAAATCAAAAATGGTCAAGTTCAAATTTCGACTTTTTCACCTGCGTAGATCACGTTTTTCATCTAATTCTTCTATTTTTTATATGAAGTTTTATTTTCTCGTTATAAGCAAGCAATATTCCTAACTAAAATATTCTTTTAATAGCATCAGTCACTCCAACGGGTGATTGTAAACATTTTCAGTATGCCTAGCGTCAAAAATAATACACAAATACTTCTATTGGCCCTTTCCACACTTGTATATAGTGCAACACATTACTTCTTCGTTTCTTGCCTCTTTGCCTATAAATTGTGTATAAACTAATTAAAATTTGGCAACTCCAATTTAGTTTATAGGCAATTTTTAGACAAATAGGTAAGAAACGAAGAAGTGATTCGTTGCGCTAAATACAACTGTGGAATAGGCCACTAATTAAGACTTAATACTTTATTTACAAAAACTACTGGAAGGATAACTTCTATTTACACGATTTCGTGCATATGAAATATGGTCATATACAAACTTTTTAGAACATTAAACTTATTTGAACAAGACAGATTTCCATTTATATAGTAATGTTTTATAAAATACTTAATTAAAAATTTGAATCTAATGAAGTTATAATAAAAATGCAAAATAGCACTACATATTAAAAATTTTTTAAAAATAAAATAATTAAAAAGTGAGAAGAATGATGACTAGACCTTTAAGATGCATGGTTATGTTACTTTAACATAAATACAATTGTCAATACGATGAATGACATCTGTATCTAAGTATCTTAAATTATGTGTACTGAAATATATAAATATAAACAAACAAAGATTAAATAAAAGTAAAATTAAATAAAATTGAATTATTAGTGGGGTGGAATAGCAGAAAATTAGTAGGTTTCTGGCTACCAGCATGAAACTTTCCACACTTTGGCTTAATGTGTGTTAGATCAAAATTCTGCCCAGACCCCATTGTTCAGACCCCCTGGCTTAAAATGGCGGCCAAAATGGCGATGCTACTAGTTTAAAAAGAAAATTTGCTGAAATCGGCCATGTTTGATATCATTTAATATGCTTAAGGGTTATATATCTTGTTATTTTTGTCAATTCCTTAATTTTTTCTCAATTCCTTAACCCTTTGTTGCATCATGTCCACTCTAGTGGACAAAAGTTTAAATTTTTTTACTCTTCCGTAAATCGTCGCCTTAATAATGAAACAACGTATGCTATTTATACGTTGTTTTTATATTATAGGTGCGCTGCATTCCCCATAAGGGTATCTTTGAATTGGCGTTTTTACATTTTCGAATTCTTTTATGACTGGGGGTAAGAATTAATAAATTATAAATTAACATCCATGCAAATGCATGCGCACATCAAACTTTAAACTCAAATATCTCGAAACTATACTTTTGCGTATACGTCGTTTCATTATTAAAGCGACGAAATGCCTTAACAAATTTAATTCCCATGTTTATTCATTCTATATCATTTGAGCTTTCAACTATTGATCGTAGATGGTAGAACCTCATATAATATATCTCACATATTATTTTAAATATATGAGTAAAAAAATGTGTTGAGAAGCTCATTTTCATTCAGTTCTCATGGATGTTCGCTATGATGGAGTGGAGCATTTCCCTCGACAAACTGCAAACACAGCTCAAAGATGCAAAATGGAGCTATGCTCCAGAAAATCTACTTATTCTTGCATCAAATGTAAAGTGTATTTGTGCATTGATGGAAAATCTGACTGTTTTTATCGTTTTCATCACTGAAATCATTAAAAAAATAACTATAAAAATATATTTATGCATACTATGTATATGCATGGTGTCCACTGTAGTGGACAAATTGTAGCAATTAATTAAAACGAAATTTGAATAAAATAAATTTTTTTAATTACTTCTGAGGCTATTTTAAATGGAAAAAACAAACATTTTCTTTTAACTTCTCCAGATTATTTGTATGCAACAAAGGGTTAATCGTAATTCCTTAATTTTTATTGCAGGTAATTGTTGAAGTACAGTAGTTGTCAAAATGTCCAGAAAACGTAAAGTTCAGTTTGTGGATCTGAAGGATGTATCATCGCCTCCATTATCTCTGTAACCAATGATCTCTTGGGAACTCTGTTTTCTGTGTCAAGATGATTCCGGCTTGCCCTTAATTCATCCAACTGATATTGGCTATAAATCTGTGTCTGAATCGTTAAAAAGTTTTAGTGATCACGGACTACTTCCAAAAACAGTCCGACTGCAACAATTAGATGAAAGAGAGGGGGTGGAAAAGCCCTAAAAGACCATAATGCAGTGTTTCATAAAATTTCCGTAACAGTTATGATAGTTACAAACTTCAGAGGCAAATGAATAAAGTATGTACGAGTGATATTAATAAACCCTCCACATCAGAGACGTCTACAAGATCGTCATTCAATGTCAATGACCCTAAAACAGTGTTTTTATTTTGTGATGGCGATGCCACAAACGAACGCCTTGTTGAGGCATCTACATTAGGAATTTGACCAACAATTTACAGTATAGCAGTGCAATTATGTGATGTGAAGTTATTAGCAAAATTAATATCCACAGGTTTAGTTGCAATGGAGGCCAAGTGCCTAAAGCGGTGTTATGTTGCCCTCAGAACACAAGGGAGAGGTGCAGAAAGACAAACTCAAGCAAGTATAAGCGATGGGGAAAACCTTGTATATGGTACAGTTCTGGCTGAACTTGTTGAGTACATTCAAGATTTGTACTTATTCAGTGATACATCTCCTGTTTTGAAACTTGCCGAATTGACCATTTTGTTTGAGACAAGAATGAAGTCCCTTGGATTTGAAAATTATGCATTGTACAGGACTAAATTGAAGGATGAACTGCTATCATTTGTACCTGGGTTAAGATCTGATAAATCTGGTAGGGAGGTTATCTTCAGCTTTGAAGAAAATATAGGCAGTGCTGTCAAAGATGCGTGTGAATTCAATGCAATGAGCGATGGAATGTGCTTAGCACGTGCAGCAAAGATCCCCCGCCGTGACATGTTTCAAGAATATCCAACATTTAATGGATCATTTAAGGACGAATTTCAAGGAAAATTCTGTGTTCCCAGTTCAGTGATTACATTTATTAGAATGACACTCGAAGGCTCAAACATAGATACAAATGTTCAGACTGATAGTAATGCTGCCCACACAATTGCACAATTGATACGATTTAATGCAGTGAAACATGCACGTAAGGAATCTATTGAAAATGTACGTCATAAAAACTGTTCTGAAACTCCAATGCTGCTGTATATTGGCCTATTGCTATATGAAAGCACTGGGGATAAAGGTTTGGTACAGAAGCTTGCGTTACTTGGTGTGCCAGTCAGTTATGAACGTGTGTTGCAGTTGATGGGGTTAATAACGAATGCACTGTGTGAGAAATACCAAACAGAGGGATTAGTATGCCCACCAGGAGTACAACAAGGATTATTCACTACAACAGCAATTGATAATGTGGATCATTATCCAATATCCACAACTGGTTCCACATCATTTCATGGTACAAGTATGAGCGTAATCCAGCATCCTGAATCCATAAATTCAGTTATGAATCCACAATTACAGCTAAACAATACAGAAAGAAACAGAAAAATGCTACACAACTTGCCAGAATCATACACAAATATCCCTCCTGTTTTTAAAGGATCATCGCCATCGAATTTACCTCTTCCAACTATAAACACAAATCAAAGCGATTCAACGACGAAACCTTTGACTGCAATGACTCCATGGTTAAAAGTAGTGAAAATAAAATGCCAAGTACCAGATGCTGCAAAAGAAGACGAATCTACAGTTTCTTGGGCTACATATCATTCACGGAAATCACATTCTCCACTACAGCGCTGTCCTGTTTCCAAGACGATTTTGATGCCATTATTAGCTGATCAAGTTCATACACCTGCTACTGTTCGTCACTGCATGGATGTACTTATGAGTGTAGTGAAACATGTGTCACCTAATCAAGTTCTCATTATCACAGCAGATCAACCTGTTTATTCTCTGATGAAACAAATTCAATTTCCTCAAGTGTATGGAGAAAATAAGATTGTGTGTATGATGGGAGGCCTTCATATCGAAGTGGCTGTAATGAGTATGCTTGGGGCATGATTAGAATGCTCGGGCTGGGTTATTTTTGTTTAATTATCACTTTATTTTATTGTATTTCATTTTTTTCTTGTATTTTTTCCATTACTCCGCCATTTTGTATGTTACTTAGAGTCCCACATGGGTCCAGCTATTGGTGTTTTGTTAATTTTATTATTCATAACCTTTAAGCATATTAAATGATATCAAACATGCCCGATTTCAGCAAATTTTCTTTTTAAACTAGTAGCATCGCCATTTAGGCCGCCATTTTGAACCAGGGGGTATGGACAGAATTTTGATCTAACACACATTAAGCCAAAGTGTGGAAAGTTTCATGCTGGTAGCCAGAAACCTAATAATTTTACCAAAAAAGGAACTATCCCACCCCACTATATAGTACTATCTTAGATACTTGATATTATCATTCTTTTATCTATAATGATGCTAGGATGTAAAGCTAAAGATTTTGGACGGATGTGGAGTTTGCAAATCGAGGCGCTAGCCGAGATTTGCACCCACATTAAGTCCAAAATAGATTACGTCCGCGCATCATATACTATTTTTTATTCGCCGCAAGCAAAATATTTAAAAAAAATTTGTTTATTCTAATTTGAAATTATAAGTTTGTATAAACTTTAAAATAAAAATATTTGGAACAAGTAACCTTTGACAAAATATTTATTATTTTTTCCAAATTCTTGTATGACAACAAATATAACTACTATGACAACAAATGATAACAACTATTTTAATTGGATAATGAAACTTTGAATTTAAGGGTTGCTTTGATAAAAAATTCTATTTTTCATAGAATTTAAACAAATACAAATGCTTTTTACTTTTTTGGACGTAACTATGAACACAAAATAAATAGTTAAAAAGTGACACTTTAAGACCGCAAATCACAGTAATAAAGCAACACTTTAATGTGTAGGCGAATAAATAGTACATTATGATGCTAGGACGTAAAGCTAAAGATTTTGGACGTATGTGGAGTTTGCAAATCGAGGCGCTAGCCGAGATTTGCACCTCCATTAAGTCCAAAATAGCTTACGTCCGTGCATCATATACTATTTTTTATTCGCCGCAAGCAAAATATTTTAAGAAAAGTTGTTTATTCTAAATTAAAATTATAAATTTTCATAAATTTTAAAATAAAAATATGTGGAACAAGTAACCTTTGAAAAAATATTTATTATTTTTTCCAAATTCTATGACATCAAATGATAACAACTATTTTAATTGGATAATGAAATTTTGAATTTGCGGGTTGCTTTGATAAAAATTTTTATTTTTCATAGAATTTAAACAAACACAAATGCTTTTTACTTTTTTGGACGTAGCTATGACGACAAAATAAATAGTTGAAAAGTGATACTTTAAAGCCGCAAATCACAGTAATAAAGTAACACTTTAATATATAGGCGAATAAAAAAATTATTATTGTTACGAGCCAAGATATGAACCATTGACCAGTTTACAATGATGGTGAAATTAGTGTTGAAATTTAAGAATTTGTGTACATGCTGGGCTTAAGCTATCAATATCTGACCTCAGATTATTTGATTTTCGTCTATTATTGTAAATGAAAATTGATTCCAATGTAAGTCTTTTGGCCCATGATTCTTCTTTTGCGATAACATTTGCATCATGATAATTGAAAGAATGACCTGTTTTTTAGCACCTTGGTTCTCAAACTTTTTGAGGTCGGGGAACACTAAACTCTGATATATTTTTAGGCGGAACATCTACAATACAACATACACTTTAAGACAGGGGGTGCGGGTTGCTAACCTTTTTGAAACCAAAAGAGCAATAAAAAACAAAATATGATATTTGGCTTATGTATTATATTTAAAAAAGGATTTTTGGTTAAAGCCAATAAATATAATTATTGTATTATTTTTATCCAACAATTATTTCGGTTTATTTTGAAACCATCTTCAAGGATATAATTCTTATACAAAAATAAAAACAAGTTCTGTTCAACAAAAAATTGACATAAATAAATAAAGAAAAGCTTTGAAAAACGGTTTTTCAAAGCTTTTCTTTATTTATTTGTGTCATTTTTTTGTTGAGCAAAACTTGTTTTTATTTTTGTGTAAGAATTGTATCCTTGAAGATGGTTTCAAAATAAACCGAAACAATTGTTGGATAAAAAATAATATAAAAATTATTTATTGGCTTTAACCGAAAATCTTTTTAAAATAAAAAACAGAATAATGTTTGCCAAAACACTCCATTATTATAGAGCAAAAAGGAAACAGAATCGTGTCGCAGCGTTTGATTGGCAACCCCCTGCTTCCAAGTGCTACTTTTAGAAAATAATATGTATATAAATAAAATATGTACCGATATCGAGTGATGCAAATATATTTATTGAAAGCACAATTAAAATTCAATACTTTTTAAAAAATATCAAACTTAATGCGAACCATGAGCTTGACAATCTTTACAGATATCAGCGATATTGGGACGAATAAATGATAACGCCACACGCATTATTTCTTCTAAATTCCCTAGTCACTCACGTTTGTTTGTCTTTATATTGACCATAGTTGAAAATCCTGCTTCGCAAAGTTATGACGTGGAAAATAACAATAATATGTTCAGGGGTTTTTTGCTTATACTCGGGTATTCATCTTTCTGCATATGAGTTTTCTGCATATGAACTTCATGAAACTTTGGCAAATGATACAGGTTCACTTGAAAATAGAAGATCTGGATTCATTTTAAATTTGGACAAAATGGCGGGGGGTCTCCCGAACACCTCTAAGTTTAAATCTTGAATAACTTCTGATCCCGAGCTATGATCTTATTGAAACTTAGTATATAAGGTTTTAATACTGTTTCCAATATTTCTGCATACCAACTTCCGGTTTGTCACTTCCGGTTAAAAAGTTTTTTTTTCAGGTGTTTATCCCTACTGTAGCCTACAATTACAGATCGATTTTCATGAAACGTTGCGAAAAGCTTTTAAATAACATGAGAAAGATTTTATCAGCTTTTGGAGCACATTGGATAAAGGGTTGGGGGGTCCAACATACAACAGGTGGTTTTTTCCACAAAGTTTTTATGTTTGTTGGGAGCATAAAACATTCATTCGTGAATGAATTTTGATGACACTTTGGAAAAAGATGCAAACATGTATGACAAAGAACTGATTAGTTTTTGAGCGATAGTGAACAAAGTGGTGGGGGGTCCCTGGAGCACCTGTTTTTTTGAAAGCTCTATAACTTCTGTACGTGATAAGCGAATTGGATGAAACTTGGTACATGAGTATGTAGTACGGTTTAAAATAGTTCTGCATCCCAACTTCCGGTTTTTTACTTCCGGTAAAAAAATTTTTTTTGTACTTTTTTGAAGTTTTTTCAGTGTCTTTATGCACACTACAGCCTACAATAATGAAGTGATTATGATGAAACTTATGGAATAGGGTTCCAATTAGTGTGAAAAGATAATTATCTTGTTTTGGGACACATTGATCAAAGTGGTGGGGGGTCTACCATACAAATGCTGACTTTTCACACTTTGTTTTTTAAGTTTGTTGGGAGCATACAGACTTCATTCATTATTCAATTTTAATGACACTTTGGAAAAAGATGGAGACTTAAGTAACGAAGAACTGATTAGTTTTTGGATAATATTGGAATAAGTGGTGGGGGTCCTCCCGAACACCTGTTTAATGTGTCACACTTTTTTCAATGTTTGTTGGGAGCACACAGCATTCGTCCGAGAACGAATTTTGATGACACTTTGGAAAAAGATGCAAACATGTATGGCAAAGAACTGATTAGTTTTTGAGCGATAGTGAACAAAGTGGTGGGGGGTCCCTGGAGCACCTGTTTTTTTGAAAGCTCTATAACTTCTGTACGTGATAAGCGAATTGGATGAAACTTGGTACATGTGTAAGTAGTACGGTTTAAAATAGTTCTGCATCCCAACTTCCGGTTTTTCACTTCCGGTAAAAAAATTTTTTTTGTACTTTTTTGAAGTTTTGTCAGTGTCTTTATGCACACTACAGCCTACAATAATGAAGTGATTATGATGAAACTTATTGAATAGGGTTCCAATTAGTGTGAAAAGATAATTATCATGTTTTGAGACACATTGATCAAAGTGGTGGGGGGGTCTACCAAACAAATGCTGAGTTTTCACACTTTGTTTTTTAAGTTTGTTGGGAGCATACAGACTTCGTTCATTAATTTATTTTAATGACACTTTGGAAAATGATGGAGACTTAAGTAACAAAGAACTGATTAGTTTTTGGATAATATTGGAATAAGTGGTGGGGGTCCTCCCGAACACCTGTTTAATGTGTCACACTTTTTTCAATGTTTGTTGGGAGCACACAACATTCGTTCGTGAACGAATTTTGATGACACTTTGGAAAAAGATGCAAACATGTATGGGAAAGAACTGATTAGTTTTTGAGCGATAGTGAACAAAGTGGTGGGGGGGTCCCTGGGGCACCTGTTTTTTTTAAAGCTCTATAACTTCTGTACCTGATAATCGAGTTGGATGAAACTTGGTACATGAGTATGTAGTACGCTTTGAAATAGTTCTGCATCCCAACTTCCGGTTTTTTACTTCCGGTAAAAAAAATTTTTTTGTACTTTTTTAAAGTTTTTTCAGTGTCTTTATGCACACTACAGCCTACAATAATGAAGTGATTTTATGAAACTTATGGAATAGGGTTCCAATTAGTGTAAGAAGATAATTATCATCTTTTGGGACACATTGATCAAAGTGGCGGGGGGTCTACTATACAACTGCTGACTTTTCACACTTTGTTTTTAAAGTTTGTTGGGAGCATACAGACTTCATTCATTAATCAATTCTAATGACACTTTGGAAAAAGATGAAAACTAAAATGACAAGGAACTGATTAGTTTTTGGACAATATTGGGATAAGTGGTACGGGGTCTCCCGAACACTTGTTTACTGTGTCAGTATTTCTCAATGTTTGTTGGGAGCACACAGCATTCGTCCGTGAACCAATTTGGATGACACTTTGGAAAAAAATGCAAACATGTATGGCAAAGAACTGATTAGTTTTTGAGCGATAGTGAACAAAGTGGTGGGGGGTGTCCCATACACCTGTTTTTTTTAAAGCTCAATAACATCTGTACCTGATAATCGAATTGGATGAAACTTTGTACATAAGCATTGATTATGATTTACAAAAATTCTGCATCCCAACTTCCGGCTTTTTACTTCCGGTAAAAAAAATTTTTTTTTAATTGTTGGCAGTTTTTTCAGTATCCTTATGCACACTACAGCCTACAATAATGAAGTGATTATGATAAAACTTATGGAAAGGTTTCAATTAGTGTGAGAAGATAATTATCATCTTTTGGGACACATTGATCAAAGTGGCGGGGGATCTACCATACAACTGCTGACTTTTTACACTTGTTTTTAAAGTTTGTTGGGAGCATACAGATTTCATTCATTAATCAATTTTAATGGCACTTTGAAAAAAGATAAAGACTTTATTGACAAAGAATTTTTTGGAGTTTTTGGACAATATTGGGATAAGTGGTGGGGTCCTCCCGAACACCTGTTTATTGTTTCAATGTTTGTTGGAAGCATACAACATTCGTTCGTTAAGTAATTTTGATTACGCTTTGCAAAAAGATGCATATATGTATGGCAAGGAACTGATTAGTTTTTTTAGCGATAGTGAACAAAGTGGTAGGGGGTCCTCCAAGCACCTGTTATTTTGGAAGCTCAATAGCTTCTGTACCTGATAATCGAGTTGGATGAAATTTGGTACATACACATTTAGTACGGTTTACAACAGTTCTGCATCCTATCTTCCGCTTTGTCACTTCTGATAAAATTTTTTTTACTTTTTCTCGTACAACAGAATTTATGTTTGTTGGGATACTACTGCCTGCTTTAATATTTTTATTATTAGAACTACGAAGTCCATAATATTGGTTAGCTTTTAATTAAAGTATTTTATGGATATTAGCTCATTATGTATCCAGAACACTATGTTTCCAGAGCTGTGGTGAAGTCAGCCTATGCATCAGCGTCGCAATATTTTTTTATTTATTTATGTGTAAAAGGAGAATTTTAATAACTGCAATAATATTTTATGTTTCCAAGAAGTAATTTGAACCCGAAAGATATTTTTATTCATACGAAGCCGAGAAACGTGTAAATTTTACGTACGTGTAAATTTTACTTTGAATTGATTTTTATTTTCAAACAATTTTTAATTGAATTGATTGTACATTAGATTTTTTCGCGGAACAGTTGAAAGTGCATCGCGGAACACCAGTGTTCCGCGGAACACGCTTTGAGAACCACTGTTTTAGCATGTTCCAAAGCAGCAGTATTATTTGTTCTGGTTGTGTTTGTTATGCTGTTTCAACCTGGAACCAAAAGAGAATATCTCCATGTAAATCTGTAGTGTTTAATTTTTTGTAGGGCATGCCAGTGGTTCAACGAACCGTTGTGAATGGTTTGATGTTTTTATCGTTCGTAACGAAGAAACTCTTCGGGCTCTTAAGGCTTTCGGATAGATTTGTTGTGTATGTTAAACCATTATACTTATAAATAGTAGATGTGGATGCTGACGATTGATCGGAGTGTATATTTTGGTTATTATATCGGTTAATCAATTGATTGATAAGTTTACGGGGATATCCATTCATGTGTAAAATATTATAAATTTTCCTGAGTGTATCAGCTTTATACTCATTTGATGTTACACCTAGCACTATTGAGATATTAAGATACTTAGATACAGATGTCATTCATCGTATTGACAATTGTATTTAAAGTAACATAACCATGCATCTTAAAGGTCTAGTCATCATTGTTCTCACTTTTTAATTAATTTATTTTTAAAATTTGTTTTGATATATAGTGCTGTTTTGTGTTTTCATTATAATTTCATTAGATTCAAATTTTTCATTATTTTATGAAACCTTACTGTATAAATGGAAATCTGTCTTGTTCAAATAAGTTTAATGTTCTTAAAAGTTAACAAAGTATGTATTTATAATTTCAATTTTACAGCATCAATTCTTTTTAATTGATACTCTTATTACTGTTTTTCATAGTTTCACTGATGAGGGGGTCATGATAACCCCGAAATATTTGAAATAAAAAAGTAAAAAAAGAAATTTATGGTATACTTGGTAATAGTTTTTGAATAAAAACTACTGCATAATTCTATTATTATTCGAGAACATTATTTTACCTAACATGTTTATTTATTTATTTATTTATTTATTTATTTATTTATTCACACATGTATATACTAACATACAGACACAAGTCCAATTACATGTTAGCATTAATTACTAAAAATTAAACAAATATACATAAATAACTTATAAAACGTACAAAATAGTAAATACAAAAAAAAAAAAAAAAAATTACTTTATATATTCAAACTAGATACTTTTAATAATTTGATTTTTGTAAACGGATAGCGAGCAAAAAAACAAATCAATTCTGTTAAACTTCTTGTTGTGAGTATCTTGAATTCTAAAAAGTGGAGAATGCATTCTAAAATTTTTTAATGAAGTGCTTATAAATAAAACATTCGGATCTCTGATGTTATACATAGATACATCTCTTAGAACTATTTTATTAGATAACTCTGTTTCGATCGTTCTATTGACAATTTTGAAGAGCGCAATTTCATCTGCTAAGGATCTTCGGTCTTCTAGTGATTTTAAGCCATACCTTACAAGTCTACAGTTATAATTTTCATATGGAATGCTCATTTTGTAATTCAAAAACCGTGTGAATTTTTTTTGAACGCGTTCAAGTGTGGTAATATAAATATTATATTTAGGGTTCCAGATTGGAGATATATATTCCAATTGTGATCTAACAATACCATTAAAAATTGATATAAAGGACCTGTAGTAATTAAATTTGGAACAGACTCGCATCATAAATCCAAGCAGTTTGAGTGATTTGTTAACAATGTTTTGAATATGAATATTAAATTTTAGTTTGCAATCCATTATAATTCCTAAATCTCGAACCGAGTCTTTTTCTATCAAAGCAACATTATTAATGTTATAGTTAAAATCAGTATGAAATGGTCGTGGTTTTACTTTGAGTGTCACACATTTATTAATATTTAGGTAAAGATCGTTTTTCACACACCAATCATATAATCTATCAAGGTCGGTTTGTAGAGTAAGACAGTCTTCAATAGTTTTTATTTTCGAAAAAATTTTGAGATCATCATGTTGATTTGATTCATAAAATAATTCAATTTTATTTCATGTTATTGTTGTTTATCTTTAACATTTTTTCTTGGAAAAAATGTGACTTTGAATACAATTTGTATTTTATGTAGAATCGTAACATTAACCTTCACCTAAGCATGTTCGTTCCGAAGAGGTTCTAAATTTCTCCTCCAACTGTTGAATCAAAACATTTTTGTTTCTTTTTCTATTTCTCAGACTGTTTAAAATAACTTCCAGCCCCTTCCTAAGTCCTTGGCCATAACTTTGTTCTATATCGGCCCACGTTGATGAGTCTAGATGCTCATTTCTGTTAACGTTCTCCTTATATTTTCCATTTGAATGTTACACCTTTCTGCATGTCTAAACTACTCTTATTTTTCCAGTTTCCGACTGAAACTTGTTCCAGATTGAAGACCTTTAAGCCATTTCATTTAAGTTGCTCACTTCGTTATGCAGCGGCTGTAGTATCCCCAAATTAACATCCAAATAAACATTACCAAATAATATTATAACCAATTATTACCAATGTAAATTCAATAAAGATTATTTGTGCAAAATTAACAATCTTAAAATCAATTATTACAAAACAGTTTCTTTTAAATTAAATAAAATTAAAATACAAAATTAACAATCTTCAAATTAATTATTGCGAAACACTTTTTTAAATTAAATTAAATTAAAATACAAAATTGACAAATTAGGATTAAGTAATACGCGACATACATCAACAAATAAGAATATTTTATAAAATTTAAATTGGTAATCAATTTTTAGTTTTTATGAAAAATGGGTCGATTAAGAAAAGTTTTTTGAATTAATAACCAGTCTAACGGTAACCACAGAACTATACAAACAGTCAGTAACCAAGTTAATACAATAAGTTAAAATAAAGTAAAATAAAGTTTAAGCTCATAGACCGGGAGGCAGCGTTGCATTTTGGTTAGTGATTTGATGCCGATTGAATTTAATTTTTATAGATAGATTAATTATATGTGATGTAGAAAATATGTGTCAGCCGTCAGACTTGCGGGGGGTGTGGTTGTGGGAGACTTTTAAACTGGTAAAAAAAACGAATTCCAAAAGTAATTTGATGCCGCTTCAAAATTTGTATGATGCATGTTTACACCATAGCAATTCAAAAAAAAGTCGTCAGCTGATTGGCGGATGGGGGATTATACGTCAGCTCCTCGTATACATCAGTATAAAAATGCAATATAGTCAAGACCTTTCTGCATAGGATCTTGATGAAACTTTGGCAAATGATCCAGGATTACTTGAAAATGGAAAATCTGAATTAATTTTAAATTTGGACAAAATGGCGGGGGGTCTCCCGAACACCTCTAAGTTTAAATCTTCAATAACTTCTAATCCCGACTTATGATCTTATGGAAACTTGGTAAATAAATTTTTAGTAGTGTTTCCAATATTTCTGCGTACCAACTTCCGGTTTGACAGTTCCGGTTAAAAAGTTTTTTTTCCAGGTATTTATCCCTACTGTAGCCTACAATTACCGATCGATTTTCATGAAACGTTGGTAAACGCTTTCAAGTAACATGAAAAACATTTTGTTAGCTTTTGGAGTAAATTGGATAAAGGGTTGGGGGGTCCACCATACAACAGATGGTTTTTTCCACAATGTTTTTTATGTTTGTTGGGAGCATAAAACATTCGTTCGGGAATGAATTTTGACGACACTTTGGAAAAAGATGCAAATATGTATGGCAAGAAACTGATTAGTTTTTTAGCGATAGTGAACAAAGTGGTGGGGGTCCCCCAAATACCTGTTCTTTTTAAAGCTTAATAACATCTGCACCTGATAATCGAATTGGATGAAACTTGGTACATAAACATTTGGTACGGTTCACAACAGTTCTGCATCCCAACTTCCGGCTTTTCATTTCCGGTAAAAAATTTTGGTTTGTAATTTTTTGAAGTTTTTTCAGTGCATACAATAATGAAGTGATTATGATGAAACTTATGGAAAAAGTTTCAATTAGTGAAAAATAGTTATCATCTTTTGGGACACATTGATCAAAGTGGCGGGGGGGTCTACCATACAACTGCTGAATTTTCGCACTTGGTTTTTAAAGTTTGTTGGGAGCATACAGACTTCATTCATTAATCAATTTTAGTGACACTTTGAAAAAATATGGAGACTTAAATGACAAAAAACTGATTAGTTTTTGGACAATATTGAGATAAGTGATGGAGGGCCTCCCAAACACCTGCTTATTGTGTCACCATTTTTGCAATGTTTGTTGGGAGTACCAAACATTTTTACCGGAAATGAAAAACCGGAAGTTGGGATGCAGAACTTTTGTGAACCGTACCAAATGTTTATATACCAAGTTTCATCCAATTCGATTATCAGGCAGATGTTATTAAGCTTTAAAAAAACAGGTGTTTGTTTGACCCCTCACAACTTGGTTCACTATCGCTCAAAAACTAATCAGTTTCTTGCCATACATATTTGCATCTTTTTGCAAAGTGTCGTCAAAATTCATTCCCGAACGAATGTTTTATGCTCCCAACAAACATAAAAACATTGTGGAAAAAACCATCTGTTGTATGGTGGGCCCCCCAACCCTTTATCCAATGTACTCCCAAAGCTAACAAAATGTTTTTCATGTTACTTGAAAGCGTTTACCAACGTTTCATGAAAATCGATCGGTAATTGTAGGCTACAGTAGGGATAAATACCTGGAAAAAAAACTTTTTAACCGGAAGTGTTAAACCGGAAGTTAGTATGCAAAAATATTAGAAACAGTATTAAAAATTTATATACCAAGTTTCCATAAGATCATAAGTCGGGATTAGAAGTTATTGAAGATTTAAACTTAGAAGTGTTCGGGAGACTCCCCGCCATTTTGTCCAAATTTAAAATTAATACAGATTTTCCATTTTCAAGTGAACCTGGATCATTTGCCAAAGTTTCATCAAGATCCTATGCAGAAAGGTCTTGACTATATTGCATTTGTATACTGATGTATACGAGGAGCTGACGTATAATCCCCCATCCGCCAATCAGCTGACGACTTTTTTTTCAATTGTTATGGTGTAAACATGCATCATACAAATTTTGAAGTGGCATCAAATTACTTTTGGAATTCGTTTTTTTTACCAGTTTAAAAGTCTCCCACAACCACACCCCCCACTACTTTAGCAGCTGACCGCCAAATTTATCATCAGCTGGAGTTAATTAATTAAAATAAATAAAAATCAACCGGCATCAAATGACTTTTTCATTTGCAACGCTGCCTCCCGGTCTATCATGTAAATAAGTTAAGTTAATTTTTATTGAAGTTAAGTGGGTAAATCGAGTAATTAACGTGAAATCGATTAATACGGTGTGAAAACCAAGTTAAATAAACAATTACAAAAGCCAATGTTTACATACAAAATTTGTAAAAATATAACGGACAAGTTATACTTATAAATGCATACGAATATAATCGTTTTAAAAAGTTATACGAACTATTATTAAATAAAAACACAAATTAAAAGTGAGAAAAATATACGTTTTATTTTATTCCATCTGCGAAGTAGTGTTACACACCATATCAATACTACCATCATAAATAGTGGTGCATCCTGAATAAATATTAGTGCATCCACCTGTTTTACTAACTTTACGTAAACAGTAGTGACAAATTGTGTGTAGTGACAAATTGCGACTCAAATAGTGTGTGAAACAACCATAATCGCAATACATTCTCAATAATTAGTGCACTAAAGCTAACATTGTCACTACATTTTAACATAGTAGTGTACGTAAAATAAATTGCACTACACGGCCGTTGTTTACTTTAAAATTTTCGCCGTTCGATATAACGTCTGCGTTGTTTGTCCTCTCTCTCCCTCATCGATTTAGATGATGTTCCTAAATTTTTCTGTGCACTGCATTTTTGTTGATCGTTGCACTAAAAAAATCGTTCATAAAATTTACAGAAATGTCCTTCGATTCAACACACATTTCCGTTATTTTTGATCCTACAAATTGTTCGTTGAATACATACAACAAATTGATGTCAGATGAATTTATCTTAAAAACAATTTTTAATGAACAGTTTGTAAATTTTACAGACATGTTTGTTAAATATTACGAACAAATCCATAATCGGACTGTTAAAATAACAAACATGTTTGTTAACTTTTGACATTTTATTTTATTGATTTTATCAAATATTTCCAAAACTATTATTTAGTTATAATTAGTTTATATTTTATTATTATATACTATTAAATTACTCAAGATTTTTTCTAAAATGATTATGATTAAAATTTACCGAAACAAAATTTACCGTTATAGACATCTTTAAAACAAAACTGTAGACTTTCATTAAATATATTAGAACATTAGAAGAATTATTTCAATTTCAATAAAATTTCACTCATTTTTTGGGGTATTTTAATTGACACAATTCATTAGATACTTTTACACTTTTTCTTAAAATTATGCTTTTTATTTCTCATAAACTTCACTTTTACTGTATTTCTCATAAACTTCACTAAGTTCACTATAAATTTCAAGCCCTTACTACTCGAATTTTTTCATATTTATATTTTATATTTTTGGTATTTGGCTATTTTATTCAACAAACGAAAATCAACGAACTGTTCGTAAAGGTAGTTAAAAATATTTAACAAACATATTTGTTGAAAACTGGCAATTAACAAACATGTTCGTTCAAACAAAAGAAAATCAAATAACGTGTCCTTTAAATGAATTCAACAGACCATTGTTTGTTGTATTTTACCTACAATTTTTTTTCAGTGTGCCAATATATCTTTGGACTCTGCTTCATTCAACAGTAGTGGCATTTCAACCTTTATTAACCTTCAGAATCCCACATCCAAAACCGAATAATATATATTTTATTTTGATGGTTTTATTTTGCATCCATTTAATTGTTCCTTTAATTGAGGATTGACAAGCACCCGCTTTGCGGTCTGACAATGCCCAGATTCCAATATGGGATTGCGGTTTTACAATTAGATTACAAAAATCAATAGCATCCCATAGTAGATTACTGCAGTTGTCCTATTCCGGTACATCGTGAAATAGGAATTGAGAAATAAAAAAGCAACTTTTTCATAACTAGCATTCCGTACCGTGGGAAATAACAAATTCGTATTAAAAAATATTTCTTTAGTGCATCAAAATTACACCCAAAAAAGCAGTTAAAGAAATGAGAGAAAGAAGAACTAAAGTTGGTGGAAAGATCTTTGACTTGTGAACTACATGATAACGCAACAAATAAGAAGTTTGTTTAGTCGCATAGTTGGGATGACAACAAAGAAAGGAAAGCTTGTGGACATAGATCAAATCCTTGTAGAAGAACACATTAAACAAGATGAGAATAATGAACAGGTAAGTTACCACACAAAGCATTTTTATTGCGAATTTTAAAATTTAAAACTTTGTTTTTTATACTGACTTTAAAATATATCGTTTTATGATTATAATTAATTAGATAGACATCAGAGAAATTTTGTAGCTGTTTGTAACGCTTTAGAATGGTTAAACATTTTTACTGTTTGTAAATTTCTTATTAAGTTTCCATATATCATTAAACTTAATTTCCTCGTGAAGAAGATCAAAATGAAGTTAACTTAACCCTAAAGCAGATGAGAAGCTGAAAAATATATAAAATACGGTATAACTTCGAAGGGATTCGTCTTATGTTTTTTTTTTTTTATCGGAAAGGGGGATGGGTTTTGTGGGATTGCGATTTTGTAATTACATATTTACTAAATCAATTATTTTCCAATAATTGTACTGATTAATCCAATAGTTATTGATGTAGGTCACTTATGGGTTTAGCCGGAAAAAGGCAAAAAACAACGAAAACAACTGTTTGATCACCCTGTAAAAAACTCTCCTTTTTATGATAATACTGCCATCTGTTGGGGAACTTTGGTAACAGTCGTTACCGGGAAAAAAGGAAAGCGCCAAAAATAAATAAACAGTTGAAACAAAATATGATGAAAAAAGAGATGCAATCATACAATAGATACATATAAGCTAGAAATTTTGGTTACAAAATCAATTAGTTTTTTCCTGACGAATAGACAACCCAGAATTAAAAATAATAGACGAAAATCAACAATTTATAAAATTATCAAAGTAAGATTTTTGAATGAAAATTGGATTCACACGAAAGTGGAAGACATCCATTGGTTCATTTATTTTTCCTTTGCTTTTTTTTTGAAATTTCACCAGGGTAAGCTATAGGCAAGGTATTTCATGAAAATTTTGATACAAAAATAATTTTTATAAATAGAATAATTTTAGGTAGATTTCATATAAAAATCTACCTATTGTAACGTGCTTCATATCGGAATTTCGGAAAAATTTTGGTGCCAAACGACTATATATGATAAGCGGAGACGGAAAATCAAAATGAAAAAAAAATTTATATATATATATATATATATATATATAACGATATGAGGTATAACAGAATTATCCGGCACTCTCACGGTCGCACTTTTCGACCTACACCAAAAATATTATGTGTGTATATTACGGCAAACAATCTCTTGGACAAGTTCGCGAACTGGCCATATCGGGGTATCATTTAAGCGGCTAGAGCCTTAAAAGTCGAATAATCTAAGACGTTATAACTTCCGTTTGAATCATAATGGTTAAATAAAATTGATAAATATTGAATATTTAAACTATTTTTTATCATTTTTTGCAAAATGAAAACCTCAGCGCAAAAGGTTCCTGAAAAATCAGCTGTTTTAAAAATGTACTGAACTTTGTTGTCCTCGATATAGATGAAAATAACCAAGCTTACAAATGAAAACCTTCCAAAACATAAATACGTAGATAAATCTATCCAAAACTTAAAAAATAAATTGTTTAAGTTCAGAGGTTGAGACCCTGGGTCGGTTAAAACAAAAACAAACGCAAACGTCCATGTCTTCATCATTTTTGAGTTTCTTTTGCTTAAACTCATATTTTCTTTTAGATTAACTTTTCAACTATAATCTCAGAAACTTTCAGCTTTCTATCCCTAGAGGCTCCAATTTTATAAGCTTAAACAAAAAACCTTTTACATATCTTACAAAGCCTAATATATGTGAAAATTAAAAAAATGAAAATTTATATAAAATTAATATTGAATTTTGTTTTAGTTTTGTTGACATTTACTTGCAAATACTATTCGAACAAATTGATAGATCTTTGTGCGATAGGCGTTCAAAAGGATCTATATATGAAAAACATTTTAGGGAGCTATTATATAATTTACCAACCGAATAATTAGTTAGTATTAATTAAACAGTAAAATTAAGCATGTAAATTCCTATAAAAATAACAGATATGTATAAACTTTAATAAAACATGTGTTAATATCACACAGCGTTTAAAAAAATTCATATTTAATAACATAAAACCATAATGATCACCCCCAAATCTAATTAACCAAATTTTTGTTCTTCATGGTTATTTAGATATTGTATATATAAAAGAAAAATTTGCGAAGATTGCATTTGTATGCAATTTTTCAATTTATTTGTATTGTTTTTATTTTGAATTTTTGTTTTGTATTCAAATTGCATATAGAACCAATTACATATGTTATTAGGAATTTTGTTTTGTTTTTGAAAAATTAAACGATTATGTGGGTGATTTGGGAAACTATTTTATATGTATTTCGGAAACGATCTTGGTATTGTATAACAATAGATAACTAAATAAAACAATGCGCGTATGGAAAATGTTTAATAGGTGATGAAAATTTTAATATGTATATATGTATGGCGTTGCGTTAGATGTATAATTGCGAAGATTGCATTTGTATGCAATTTTTCAATTTATTTGTATTGTTTTTATTTTAAATTTTTGTTTTGTATTCAAATTGCATATAGAACCAATTACATATGTTATTAGAAATTTTGTTTTGTTTTACGTAGATTTCATATATTAGGTAGATTTCATATATGCCAAACGACTATATATGTAAAGAACCTTTAAAACAAAAACAAAAAAAAAATTATACATATATATATATATATATATATATATATATAACGATATGAGGTATAACGGAATTTAGCGGCACTCTCACGGTCGCATTTTTCGACCTAGACCAAAATTTTTTTCTGAGCGTATTGCGGCAAACAATTTCTTGGATAAGTTCGACAACTGGCCATATCCGGGTACAGGTTAAGAGTCTAGAGCCTTGAAACTGTCAAAAACAAAGCGTTATAACGGCCCTTTGGGGCAAATTATGTAAAAAAATTTATAAATATTAATTATTTGAACATATTTCTATCATTTTTTAAAAAGCCAGATATCTGCAATAAAAGGTTCTTTAGCTATCTGCAATAAACTGTGTGAAGTACAACGGCATTTTGCGGCACTTTCACGGTCGCATTTTTTCACTTACGCTAAAAATATTTTCTGGGTATGTTGCGGCAAACAGTTTCCTGAATATGCTTGACAATTGGCCATATCGGGGTACAGGTTAAGTGCTTAGAGCCCAAAATATGTATAAAATAATGTTTATTTTTAAAGTTTGTTTAATACTTCTGTTTTTAATTAGTGTTTTTTATAAAGTAATCTGATAAATCCGATTCTAATTGCACACATAACTGTCTGATCCCGAAATCTACCTATTTCTAGCGGATATACCTGCCGCTCGGACTTTTTTTATACAAATATAATTCAAATCATTTATACAAATAAATAAAACCTGTTTGTAAGTAAAAAAATATGGAAGGGCAAAAATATGAAATCTCACAGCTCTGAGATATCAAGACTTCGGTCTGGGTTAAGGATTTTGATATAGTTTTCGGCAAAAAACTTTTATGAGGACTTGATTTTAAGTTTTGGGCAGCGATGTATATCAAACATGACTCTTGGTTAAAGTACAAGTATGTTTTTGTCTCTGTTTAGAAATTTATTACAAAAACAGTTTTTTTCCATTTAACTTTACAGCTCATTATATTTATATTATTTAATTTGGTTTAGATTATTTTACTTACATTTAGATGTCATTATTGATGTTTAATGTTGTTTTAATTTGTATGGCTTATACATGTATGTGTAACTGAAATTAATTTAACAGAAATAAAAAACTTAAAATACGACTAATCTACTTAAATGATAAACTTATGCTAACGCCTATGATAAGAGGTGCGTTCGATTTGACTGAAACAACTGAAAAAACAACAACAATTGCATTCAATTTTTCAGTTGTATCAGTTGCTTCAGTCAAATCGAGCACGGCTAAGGTGTGTGAGATTTCATTTTGTGATGTTATTGAAACATAGATGTATAAGTGAATTATTTGCATTATAGGACATACATACACTGAGAAAAAAAATTCACATATTTTTCAATAGATTCCCTTCTTAATATGGTTTATCTTGAATTCTGCTTAAAATGCCTATTTTTAAGCAGATTCTTCTTAAATATTTATACGAAACCCTTTTAATTTAATTCGTAAAATCTTCTTATTATCAAAAAAGGGAGATCACTTAATTTTCATTAGACAATCTTATTATTTCATTTAATTAAATAGGAAATTCTTATCAACTTTTAGTTAAGGTTTTTATTATATATTTGAAATAAAGAATATCCTTATTAATATTATGAGAATACTTTTTAACTATCAATAATTATATGTTTCACCACATACAAGCTTCATCGTAATATTTCGGAGAAAAAACCGAAATGATGCAACAAAAAAGCACGTTGTTCTAATTTATTCATACACGTTTCGGATTCAGTGCCACTACCTAGCTCTAATATTTTGGTGTTCAAACTTGCTAAATAATTAAAAAATTATTTGCCTGTAAACTAAGTGTAAATAAATTATTATTATTATTAAATACTGTTATTTATAAAAAATGTAATAAAATATTTAATTGATAGAAGTTCAGTGACATAAAAATTAAAAACTCGTACACTTTCATCTATAGAAAATAAGTGAACTTTAATAATGAATGATGAAAACATTACATGTGTGGTAATTCCAATTCCCACATACGAGGAAAATGACATTGAGGAAGTGCAATCAATCCTCACATCTTGGGGCTTATCCAATGCAACAATGCAGTTATTAACAGCATATGGTTATAATACCGTAAAACATTTGGAAGCCATAGAAATAACTGATTTGGATAATATTTTTAATAATGTAGATCTGACTTTTCACGCAGAAAAAACTCTTTTAAAAAAAGAATTGAAGAATTGGAGAATTGAAAGGGTATGTATTAAATAATTTGTAATATTAAGTTTTAAAAGAATAATTTGTGCTAAATCAAAACTTGTGAAATGTCTTTTAATAATTAAACATATTTTAAAGGGAATACCCATGATATCGGATGCCGATACTGTACCAAATAATTCAAGCTCAAAAATATTGGAATGGTTAGAAAAAGTATCGAATGACATGACATCTGGCAACTCAAGCAACAATTCTTATGATTATGCTGAAAATTTAGATGAAAAATTTTTAAATCATCCAAGTGGAGAAAATCTACGGGAAATTTTACAAAAATCCATTAAAGGAAAACTTATTATATCATACTATGCACAGTACAACAAACTGGATACTAAAAAACAAATTACAAATTTAATTGTTAATTTATATTCATCTACTCAAAGAAAGATGGGATATAAGGACATGCAACAGTGGGCTCTGGCAATAGCTGAATGTCCAACCAAAAGTTGCGTAAGTGTTTTTATGCATACCAACCAATTTTATAATTACTTGTGATCATAGAAAACTTTATTTTAATAGGATACTTACTACTTGGCTCGCAAATCAGGTAAAAAGAATCCTTCGGGAAAACTTTTCTCAAGATATTGTAATGTCCCAAACGAGAAAACGGATTTAAGCACCAAAAACGATAATGACTCAGAACCATCTCATACCCCAGAAACAAACGAACCAAACAAGCATTATTTTTAGAATAGAATAATACAGTTCTAATCACATTTTTTAAAGCAGAGGAACTAAAACATTTACATTGTCGGTTAAAAACTAACGCTAAACCTTGGGAAACCGTTATTAATTATTGGGAATCAACAGTTTCACTCAAAGTACCCCAATTTCAGGCGGAAACTAATCTTGATAAGTTATTAAATGAAAGGCCGCGCTTTAATGAAGGAGAAGGGTATCAATTGGTATGATCTATTATATTACAGTACTTTTAATTTAGTAAGCTGTACATTTACATTTATTCTAGATTGACATCGATTTCAATTATTTATTTCCAAATAAACAAGATCTCCTCCTTAATGGGTATGACACTTTCGTGGAAAAAATTCTTTTAGATTTTGAGGAAGATGTCAAAGATAAAGCTACAAAACATCTGCTTCATTCTTTAAAAACTGATAAAATGGAAAACAGTAATAATATATGAAAGGTACATACTTAAAATTTAAACTTAAAAATATTTTATTTTACAGATTCTAGAAATTGCATATGTGCAATGATTCTCAATTCTGAAACCACAGCGAACAAGTAAATATCACAAGCCAACAATGCTGATGCTCAAAATGATTTTATTATACATGTGATAACAACTAACGATTTAGAACCAACCTTAGAAAAAATAAAGCTGTAAATATTAAAAACAAAACAAAAATTCAACCTAAAATAATTGTTGTTGGACTAACCTTACAAAATCTTGAAGAATTTTATATTTATGCTGATGCAATTAAGTATAAATTTTGTAGTTTTTTAAAATGTTTATAAGTTGGAGTACTCACAAACAAGCAAATTAGTATGGATATTTTTTGAAAAGTATTTTTTTCACTTAAATTCAGAAAATTTTTCTGAAGTTACAAATTTAATTTATAAATTAAAAAATATTAAGGTATAAAAATAAAATAAATAAAAAATGTCCAAACTAATTTGCTTTATGGGTGATTATATAGCTCCAACCACTAAATCTTTAATTATACAGTTTAAAACAGTTCACGGTGTTCCATCGATTTATAAATTTAAATGTAGGCAAGGTAGTTGCAGGCAATCATTTTTAAACATATATTCTTTCGAAAAGCACTTAAAAAAACACGAAAAAGATCAAAGAATTGCAATAAATACGAATAATGAAATTGGTCAATATTGGAAAGATTTCTGTAAAACGATTGATGATGAAAAATATATTATACCGTTTGTTCTTTATTTTGACGAATTTGAAGTTAATGATCCTCTTGGTTCAAATTCAGGTACTCATTCGATATGTGGAATATATTATAGATTTCCAGTAATACCAAATTATCAATATTCTAAATTAAGCAATGTATTTGTAGCGGGGTTTATAAAATCACGTGATTTTAATGAGAAGGGATGTAATATGTGTATACACCCTTTACATGAAATTATTAATGATTTACAAAATGAGGGAAAGGGAATTAAGTTACAGATCGGAAATGAAACTGTTCATGTCTATTTTAAATTATCTCAAATATTAGGCGATAACCTCGGACTAAACTATGTGTTAGGATACACAAAATCATTTAATGCTACACATTATTGTAGAATATGCAAAAGAAATAAAGAACAGTGTAAGTCAGATTGCGTAGAGGCCATTGACTCCTTAAGAAACCAGACAAATTACCAAAAAGACTTAGATTTTAATGACACGAAACAGACCGCTATTGTAGAAAATTCAATTTTTAATCAAATTGATAGTTTTCATGTAACAAATAATGTTGCTTGCGACTTAATGCATGATTTATATCTAGGTGTATTCAAATATAATTTGTCGAAAATATTAAATTACTTTGTTTATGATAAGCAAATCTTTAGTTTAGAAACTCTAAATTATCGAAAGCAAATGTTTGCTTACGGACAAACTGAAATAAAAAATGTTAGTCCTGCAATTGAGAAACACCACATTAAAAATGTATCGTTTAAAATGACAGCTAAAGAAATGAAAAATTTTATTCATTTTTTACCATTAATCATTGGCGATTTAGTTAACAGAAATGATAAAGTTTATAAATTTTTAATTTTGATGATAAAATTGAATGACATTTTGCTTTTACCTTTATTTGACAATATCATTTTAAATCAACTAACGCTACTCGTTGAACAGCATCATAACTTATACATACAGTTATTCGGTGAATCCTTAAAACCAAAATTTCACCTACTGGTTCATTACAGCACTATTATTAAAAATTTGGGACCTATAAAAACTCTTTGGTGCTTTAGGTTTGAAGCGGAACACCGACTTCATAATCTCTATGCTCAAAACATTACGTCAAGGGTAAATATGCCTTTAACATTAGCCGTTAAAGCTTCATTGAGGTTTTCTTGTTTACTCTCTTCGAATAAGTTTTTTCAAGACCAAATAGTTTGCACTGAAATAACTGAGCCCATTGATTTAAAAACTAAAGACTTTTATAACAAAATTAGACTTGAGAATATTTCTATTGACATTCCTTCTAAGCGAACTAATTCAGTTATATTTAGAGGTGTTATGTATAAGATAGGTTATGTGCTAAAAATATCTTCAAGTAATAGTTCTCTTCGGTGTTTTGAAATTATAGATATACTACTAGATAAAATAAACTGTTTAATTCTATGTAAAGAATGGAAAATATTGAACTTTTCGGAACATTTCGAATCGTATATTATTGGATCTGAAAATTTGGAATTTTACGAATTATACAATATATTAGATTTCGATGGACCGCCTATTCATTTTTAAAAATTAAATAATGGAAAAACTGTTATAAGATTAAAAAATTATTACAGTAACTTATTGAAATGAAATTATTTAGTATTTACTTTATATTGTCTGATATGGAATTATTATTATTTGTGTAAGAAATATTTTATATTGAATTAAAAATGTACGTTCCATACTGTATATAGTATAGCTATAGTTATATGCAATAAATACAAAAATAAATATTTTGGATTTTTCTAAAAAATAGTAATACATGGTTTTTATCAATATTAGTATAACCTATAACATAATGTCAATCTCTTGTTACTTTACGCAAAGTTATTTGACATTATGTTATTTGAAAACTTACGCCAAGTGCCAACGGCAAACAGTGTTAATTATATACAATATTAGTATATTTGCAATGATAAGATTCAGAAGAAGCTCTCTATAATATTAAATAGAAGTCTTGTTTATAATATAACAAGAAAACTTATTAAATTTTAATAAGATTTCTAATTTAGTTAATGCGGTTTCGTATTGAAAGACAAAAGATTTTCTTATTAATTTTATAAGGCTTCCTCATTACTTATCGTAAATGTGACGTCATTAAAATTAAAAAGAAAATCTACATAATTTTAATAAGACCGTCTTTTTGGAAAAAAACCATAGAGAAATCTTCTTAATTTTTGATCATTTTATGTGGTTTTTTCTCTCAGTGTAGGTATTCAATTTAAAACTATTCGTGATCATGTATTTGTAATTATGTATTGTAGGGAGTTTGGCTTTTTCGTGTAATTTATCTGTTAAGTAGTCATTTGGTAGTCCGTGAATGATTTTTAGGCAATGATTTTGTATTACTTGAGCTTTTTTCTGTGTATTTCAGCATAATTGTACCAGACTGGTGACACGTATGTCAATGTAGGTCGTATTTTCATCAGGTAGATGAGTTGTTTATGCGCGATGGACAGCTTGGATTTTTTGTTAAGCATACTGTACAGTGTACGAATTTGCTTTTCACTTTTTTCTATGATAAACGTGAAGTGGTCTTTAAAAGTTAATCTTCTATCTAGGACTAAGCCAAGGTATTTAACATAGTTGGACCAAGTGATTGGTACTCCATTTACGTGGAGTGAGGTGGAATTTGGTAGATATTTTTTTGCACGCCGCCTTGAAAAATATATGGCTTGAGTTTTGCTGTAGTTTATGTTTATACGCCATTTTTTAAAGTATTCATTTAGCTTGTCTATAGCAGATTGTAGGCTGGGAATTATTTCCTCAATATCATTTGCAGCTGAGTAAATAGCGGTATTATCAGCAAAGAAGGCATAGTTAGAATTTTTTGTCATATGGTCTGTGATATCTGCAGTAAAAATGTTGTATAGTGTGGGAGATAGGACAGCACCTTGAGGCACTGCTGATGTTAGAGCTTTAATTTCTGACTTTTCGTATGCTACGAAAACAAAAAATCGCCTGTTTTGGAGGAAAGACTTTATTATTGTTATCAGGTATTTTGGAAATTTAAAACGAATCATTTTGTAGATTAGTGCGTCATGCTAAACTCTATCAAATTCCTTTTCAACGTCAAAGAGGATCATTCCAATAGAATTTTTATTTTTAAGTTTAGACCTAATATTGTCACAGATTCTATGTAGCTTAAGTGTAGTTGAATGACCTGCTCGAAAACCAAACTGTTGATTTTGGATTATGTTGTTTAAATTTAGGTGTTGTTGTAATCTAAGGAGGATTATTCTCTCAAATAATTTGCTTAATACGTTCAGAAGGCTTATAAGTCGGTAATTTTCTATTCTGGTATTGTCCTTATTTGGCTTAGAAACAGTGATAACTTTAGCTAGTTTCCACGCTGATGGAAAATAATTAAGCCGAAGGTAGGCGTAAAATACGTTTGTAAGCAATACCAACGCTTGTTTTGGAAGTTTCTTGACAATTTTATTGTTAATTTCATCTTCACCTGGGGATTTTGATGTCTTCAAGGATTTTATGAATCTTTTGATTTCATGGGGATAAGTGAGCTCTAATGATGAAAGTTTGTTTTGATTAATTTCTAGTTTATTTAGTGTTGTTTGTACAACATTGTAGTTGTCATTGTTAGGAATAGAAATATTTTGAATTTTAGAAAAATAACTTGCAAATGCATTTGCTTTTTCTTTGTGGGTTAGTAGAGTTGTTTCGTGATCGTTTGCACTATTTCCTGGCAAACGTATAGGACAGGAATGGATCTTTGTTTTTTCCGGAGAATTTTTGTTAGTTTCCACATTTTGTTCACATTGCGATCTTTATCGATATTGGAGAGAAC